>MNCI01002085.1:165596-252431 GCA_015680685.1 Gnetum montanum | reverse complement strand
ATATTCTCTTTGAAAATCTACTTTAATTTGGGATTCAACTATAGCTACGGTTGTCATTCCAGCTTAATGGTAGGGTCATTGTATATTCAGTGCTAGCATATTCTTAGATATATACTTGTGAGCTTAGAATATGACCAGGAAAAGGCTACTGACCATTTTTCCACAACATTCATCAACATCATCTTGTGTCCTATAGCAAGTTTGGCATTAATAATGATTGGCTTTTCATTTTTTAAGAACACATACTCTATTCTAGTTAGTAGTGTCTTTAATTAAAGGGTTCTTATTTGAAATTATCAGAAATCTCCAACTCTTTGGAATTGATATCATCATTTACTCCCTTGGAAAGCTAGTGATGAACTTGCTCAAGTTAATCCATACTTGCAACATAATCACACATTAGGCCCTTAATAGGTTCCATGCAAAATGTACTACTGCTAGAATCAGTTGTCAACCACTGGGTGCCTTCTTGTTTTATGGCTACTACATATAGACATCTTTAGATTTCAACTTCTGATGCACATTGCTTGTATGCAGAGATAGATGTCTATTTTGTTAACCATATCTTCTACACATAATGGCACCCTGAATCACTATACACAATACATGGAACCCTCTTCTTCTCAATCTTTCAAAATTCATTTTCTTTGGATATCTCTAAAGAAGTATCTCTAATGCCCATTTTGGCATCAATAGTACTTAACCACATCCTTTCCATGATAATTGGAAAGTCCCCCTTGTAGTTCTTCACCTTGATTACTAGAAAGTCAATAGGATATGACCACCCACAAACAGTGGTCATGATGTCTTCTACTAGTTCCAATGGAACAATGATGGACTAGTCTACCAGTACTAGCCTAATGTTGCTCTTCTTCAAGGGAGAAAGGTTCCACGTAGTGCACATCTCATGCAATATCAGATTAACATTGGAACCAAAGTTAAGAAGAGCTTTACAAGGCTCATTCTTAGCAATTTGCAAATATACTAAGGGACTCTTGGGATCGACGAACTTCCTGTGTAGGTTGCTCAAATCCAATCAAATACAACATGGTCAACATCATGGTATGGATTTGAGAGGGATTTTTTTAAAAAAGGACTTGGATAAAGGTGATGTAGAGGAAGGTGGAGGAGTAGGGCCACCAACCACTAGTGTGTCTGAGGGCTTAGGTGGACTACAAGGTCAAAAAAAGGATATTTTCTTTGATCATGGTTCTGACCCACTTGGTTAGCTAATTGATTGCAGATTATCCACCCTTGTAGCATTTCTTTGCTATGGCTAGGTAGGTAATTCACCTTGCATGGATGGAGTAGGTGGTAGCTATGCAAGAGGTAGAGGAGTAGGTGTAAGAACAAGAGGAGCATGAGGATATTAGGTTGCATCCCTCCTTGCATATGGTGGTTAGTAAACTTTAGGAGGGTAGTGGTGAGGTTAGTAAGTAGCAACATGACTATAAGAGTCCTATGGAGATGAAGGTTGCTGAACATAATAATCATAGGGATGTGGTTGTTAGTAAGGGTACTACTATCTTGGAGGTGCCAACGTCCACTACTAGTACAATTCATAAGGTTGTAGTGGAGTTCCACTTAAATAATATTGTTGTGGTTGGTGGAACTATTAAGAGTTTCCTTGTGGATAAGGTAAACTTTTGGATGTTTTCCTTTGTGCAAGTTCTAGATGTAAGGCATACACCCTAGATTCTTGCAAGTGTGACACAATTGGATAGCATCCCTTAGGATGTTCATACCAGCAAATGTAACACCCATCATCATCATCTGATTTGCTATCTACAACCATCTCTATTGTAGCCATCTTACCCTTACCCTTGGATATGGCACGTTTAGCTTTCTTACATCTCTGGTGCTCATGCTCATGAATTTGTTCCTTGGACTCTTCAGCAATTTTTAAAATAGCTTAAAACTTATTATCCATGGAGTTCCATAATTGGTCAACCTTAGCCATACTTTTGGACTGACATTTGTAGAGTGGCAAGGTTTTTTTATTATCCACCTCATCTCTTATTGACTCATCCTCACTATCGCTAAATTGAACCTTCCTTTTGTGAATGGAAGGGTTACTTATTGTATTCCTTTGCACTTTCTCACTTTCTCAATTATCCCTCCTCCCTAGCTACCTACTCAATTAACTTTTGGATTCGATGGGTGCTTAACTCTATCAATCTCCCTTGAGCATAGATGCCAAGGGTTTTCCTTTTTTCAGATTATATCTTGTCTATAATATGGTAGAGTTGATCAAGCTAAGAATATCCATGGCTAGGACACTTATGCAACAAAGAGTAGTATCAACTAAATAACAACATCCAAGGTCTCATGGTTTCGATGTTTCCACCCTTGGATTTTCTTCCTTAGGTTGGACACTTAGGGTACATTTGATATTTATCATTAACAAATTCTAACATCATACTCCACTACCTAATTGATTCCAATTCCAAAGACTAGTACCAATTTTTTGCTTTCTTAATGAGTATCCTTGAAAATAATTTCAAATTTTTCCAATTGTTTTTAATATTCTACAAGGCACATGCATCTTGAAAGGCTTGGAGATGATTTTGTGGATTAGCATCATAGCCTCCTTCAAGCCAAGGTATGTTGTTCATGTCTAGCCTCTTTATTTTGCTATCCTTTAGATGCATTATTAGAATCCTCATGGCCTCTGCAATCTTTAACGAACTTCAAGTGGCAAGTAGAGGTTCATCAAGGCCATAGTGATGGTACCTACGATGTTCTCTACTAATTCTTCTTTCATGGCAGTGGGTCTCTTTGGATCACCCACATCTCTGATCACGACTATTCCAATGCCCGTTGGTCACCTCCATCATGATCATGCCCTCTATGTCCATGATTCGATCTAGATGAAGAAGAAGATGATGATGAAGGGGAAGAGAAAGGATTATGAATTGTGGATTGCATGTTCTAGTTGAGGGCACCTTGACCAAAGTCAAAGAGAGAAGTGGCACCAAAGGAAAAGTTCCTAGAGAAGTGTTCACCTCCATCTAATGGGCCAAGTGAGGGTGAAAAAGTGTTTAACCCCTTGTTCTTCAAAATCTCATGTTGTTTCTCTAGCTGATAATCCCTTAACAATTATGCTTCAGTGGGATGGTAATCCCTTGAATCGAGATCTTGCATTTCATACTCCCTATGTAGATGTTGAAGACCATGTCGTGCAACCATTAGCTAGAAAAAATTGATCCAGTGGCAACACAATGTTGTCTTACATGTCACACCATTGTAGCATTTCATCTTAATGTAAAATGAAGATGAAGTTTGGTACATACTCATCAGGATGAACATATACCACTCAATATTTTTAAGGCACTTAGTCTATCCTATGCGGAGATAGGCTTCTGTGAGAAGAAGATGTTTTATATTAGTATATCTATATGTAGTGTGTGTGTAAGATTTAATTTAGTTATAATAATAATTTTTTTAAAGATTTGACCTTAGGGTTTGAACAATGAGGTTGCTAAGTTTCACTAAGTTTAGATAGCGCATGTAGAACTAAAGTCCCCAACAACGACACCAATGATGAGTGATGAGGTACCCCTACACCAAACCAAATGAATCGCAAGTGTTCACATGTGATCTAGTTGAATTCTGTAGACTTTAATTACCAAGTACACTAGAGCTAAATGATGAGTTCATGTTGTTCGTTCATTGTCTTCCCAGTCTCACATGTGAAATGCAAGTGTATGGTTAAGTGTGACTAAGGCATAAGATTTTTATCATTTTATGTTTTATCAATTTGATCACCTAAAATAATAATGAAAGTGATAGTAATTAAATGCTAAGTGAACTATTATCTAATCTAGCCTAACAAAAGTAACTGTTCCCACTTCTCGGACACATCCTGAACTTTATGTAAACACTACTAGGTTGTCAAACACTAACCATTTCTGAGTTACCAAGTGTCACATGTATGTTTGAAGGGGTCGTGCTTGTGTATTTTAATTAATTTATTAATTAATCAAAATTAAATTTTGAATGAATAACATTAAATGTGAATTACATGGAATCACAATGTATAAATGCATAAAGAAAAAAATTCTCAAGTGTTGCAAGGATGAATCAAAGAGCTCATCTTTATTGCCAACAAAATTTTGTGTTTATGTACATCAATGCTTGAATAAAGATCCAATTACACTTAGACCTCTTGCTACAAGCACTTGGAAAATATTCTAACTCTCGAATGAACAAACTACAAGAATTTTGCTACTTGACTAAAAAAGAAAACTCCCCTAAATCTTGTGCCCAAGGGCTATATTTATAGGCCCAGGAATACCTCATGATATCACATACTTGATTTCACATCTTGGGCCATGATATCGTGTACCTAATATCATGGCCACCAAGATATCGGGGTTCATGTAAAACACGATTCATCATATATGATAAAAGAATACCAATAAAATTAAAGAAAAAATTTTATAGGACAACAATCAAGGTGTTATCTTATATGGTGTTGTGCAATACAAAAGAGACATGAACAACAAATCAACATAGTAGAATTGTGAATGCTTAGATAGATGTTGAATGTTACGAGAAGAGATAAGCTACATAATAAATACATTAAATAAAGAATTAAAATAGTTTCTATTTTAGATAAGTGATGAATGGCTAGGTACCCCTACACCCAACCATACAAATCACTAAGGAGTTTATGCTCGATCCGGTTGAATTCCATGGACCTATAGTTCTCTAGTGCACTAGTTCTTGTAGGAAGTGAAATGGGCATTGAGAACATTCATTGTCTTCCCAAATACACTTGTGAAGCTCAACGATATGGTCTAAATGTAATTTAGGTACATGATTTTTATTATTTTATGTTTTATAAATTTGATAGCCTACAATAAGAATGAAAGATAAGTGATTGAAGATCTGATTCATCTACTGCTTAGCTAGCTTGACACAAGTAACCACCTCACTTTCATGAACACATCTTGAACACATATAGTGTTGCTAGGCTACCAAGCATTAAGTGTTGCTAAGTTACCAAGCACTATATGTATGCTCGAAGTGGTCGTGCTCGTGTTCATTAATAACTGGAAATTAATTACTTAATTGAAATGCATTAAAGTAAAGTGTATTAAAGAAAACATTAATCTATTCTTAGTGCTGCAAGGATTGTTAAAAGAGTTCATTTTTATTCACATCACACTGCTACGCTTAGGTACATTAATGTTTGAACAAAGATCCATACACACTTATACTTTTGCTACGTCCGAAGAAAACAAACTACAAAAACTTCGCCACTTTGACTGAAAACTGATATGAAAATTTATTGAAAATCATGAGCCCAAGCACTATATTTATAGGTTCGTGTATATCCTATGAAATCAAATACCCAACATTACATCTTGGCTCTAACATTGGATACCTAATGTTGGAGATGAAAAAATGTGTTTCATCAATAAGTTATAGTAATGGTGGCTTAGATGATTTGGACATGTGCAAAGGAGATCAAATAATGAGCCTATAAAAGAAAGTTGCTACATCATTTATTCTAAGAAAGACATTAAAATCGAAGACCAAAAAAAGATATAAGAAAAAATAGTTGAAAATGATTTACAGTAATTACAAATAAATAAAGATCTAGCTCTTCATTAAAGTTCATGACTAAAAAAATCATGTAGCTGACATAAGGCTAAAAGGATGATAACAATGATGATTAAAAAAGTTATAAATTTTGTACTTCTATATGCACATAATGTAACGATGTACCTACATACAATTAAACCATATTGATATACAATGTAAAATTAAACAAAGGTAAACAATGTACATAGCCAACAAATTTTTGCAAAGATGATCAAAGTTTAACTAAGGTAAATAATATAAAACCAATTTTTGCACTTTACCATCGGTCTAATATCAAGCCCCAATTGAAAAATTGGTTGTGTTCGATGCTTGAGGGTGTAGTGAATCCTTCAATGCTTTCTTGCAGTGAAACCACACTCCTTTTGTTTACAACTGTTGATGCATAAATTTTGGACATGCCAACACCTGGGAAAACTCGTTTTAGGAGACTATTGCCTACGGCACCTCCCGTATCGGTACAAAAACCCAGGAATAGTCTCCATTGAAAAGTGCTATGTGACAAAAAAAAATAAAATAATATTTTAAAAAATATATTAAAAACTTAAATTTAATAGTAATATTGAAAAATTAAATAATCTATGCAATTTTTTTTAAAAAAAGTATAATAAATAACCCAAAATAAAATGCAAATTTTCCCTACTGCTTATGTGATGTTTTAAAAAATATATATAAGTTAAATAGAAAGTTAGGAAATTTAAATTAAACAATTCTATATGATGTTTTAATATATATATATAAGTTAAATAGAAAGTTAGGGAATTTAAATTAAAAAATTCTAAGAAAAGACTTAATACAGAAATGTCTACTGTGTGTGCCACCTCACATCCATAAAAAAAAACTAGAGAATCCTACTTATTGTCACTGCAGCCGCTATAGGAGGGAGAGGCATCCCTGCCACCATGCACTGTGCTGCTCATGGTGCTCTACCTTGCCACTACTTTTGGCACTGTGCTTTTTACATAAAATTAGTATAGCATTTGTTGAATTCCTACGAATTTGATTTGTGCATTTTGACTACTTTGAACTATAATTTCATACATGTGCATTGATAATGGCCCGATGCTTTGCATGGCGAGGTTGAACTCAATGCTTAGCCCCCAAACTACAAATTGCATGCAAGTGCAAGGATAGCAAAACTATAAAATTTTAAAAAACTGCAATAGAGGGAAAATCAAAAACATCACAACACAAAAAAATTAAAATTTGAAAGTAAACTATAGTGATCTAAACATGATTAAAATCATGAAATAAGCAAAACAAACACTAGCGTGAGCCATCCAAAGCACCATTAAAATCTAAATATATAATTCATTATTATTGTAACTAATATATATACATATATATATGTAATTATATATATATATGTATATGTATATATATAATTAAACTGTCATTCTCAATATTCTCACAAGGTAACAGTAAAAGTATGAGAGTATTCTGAGCACGAGACTTGTACGAAACTTAATGAGGAGGATGAGCTAAAGCTCATGTTAGATCACAGTAAGCCACAACTTTCAGATTTTTCCTTGGTTTTTTTATTAATTTAAATTTAAAAGGGGAAATGGAGGTTAAGGTGAGGATTGCTACCAGACCCCATCACACTCAAGAACATATTACACTACCAATGAACATGGTCCTCATATTTTTTTTGAGGAAACGTTGCTCATTGTGTACTTTGTTCTTAAGGTAGGAATTCCAACATGAGCCTAGTTGATTAGCTACACTGCCAAAAAACATGGTCCTTTCAGAAACTTTACCCCTAGTGCAATTCAACCTTCGTGTATGTGCCTTTGATTGGTGGCATCATAGCAAGTCTCGTAGGTGGCGAAGGATTCTCAAGTAGAAATGAACACACTTTGCCCTATTTTTCACAGGATAGCCATGGATCATCACAGCTCAGGGCTAGGGTTTATGATAGGAAAGGATAGAATTTTCCAAGGTCACCTAGTGATTATGACTAACCATATTCCAACATCACATATCCTACACTCACATGATCATGATGATAACATGATAAGTTTGTATAAATCCAATGCTCCATAATCTAACATAACAAATAAACTGAAACCTTGGATCAATTTGAAAGAGTTATAGTATTTTTGAAATATGAAATATAAAGTGGATTTTTATAGCATTATTGAAATATAATATTACAGTAATAGTAAATTATATTATACCTACATTATTTTTCAATGGTGTTAAGATGACCCAATGTATAGTAACTCAAATGACAAATGATTATTAAAATCATATGAAGAACACAACAATCAAATGAATATGCTAAGAAAGAAATAATGAAAATGCAAGAAAAATATGGAAACCCAACTATATACATATGAAATGCAAAGAAAAGGGGAAGAAAACATGCAACTAAGAATCTACCAAGTGCCCATGTGGGGTACCTGAGTAGAAATGCTTCAAATGAAATGCATTAATAACCCTACGTAACCTATGTCCCTGCAAATCAACAATCTTGAACACATTTGGGGCAATGATGTCTACAATTTGGAATGGACCTGACCACATAGGTGAAAACTTAGTTTGAGGGCCAGTTTGACCAGACGCTCTATCTATCTTAAGGACTAGGTCACCTAGTTGAAGAATGTTAGCTGCATATTTCTTATCAAACCATGTCTTGACAATTTGTTGATGACCACACATATTTTCAATTGCTTTAACCCTTTTAAGCTCTAGGTTCAAAATGTCACATGCTCGTGATATTAGATGCTCATTAGTTGGTAAGTAGTCTAAGAAGAATTGATATGTAGGAATCTATAAATTTATTGGTAATATGGGTTCCTGTGCATATACTAAATCATATGGTGTAGTCTTGATCAATTCTTTGTAACAAATCCTATCAGCCCAAACTACCCATTTTACTTGTTCATGCGAAGTTCATGGAACTTTTGCTACCAACTTCTTAATCCCATCTAATATAATTTTGTTGGAAGATTCAGCCAAACCATTATCTTGTGGGTAATATTCAGTTACTGCCTTGACAATGATGTTATGGTCTCTATCCCAATTTGTAAACTCTATGGAAATGAAGGCGGGCCCATTATCGACTACTAAAGCATAAGGATAACCATATCTAGAGATTATATCATTTTCTAAGAAGTGAATGACCTCACAAGATGATGCAGTTTTGGTTGCTTTTTCCTCTAACAAACATGTGGAATAATCAGTGGCTGTTAAAATGAACTTATGAAGGGTAGTAGATAAAGGATTAATCACTCCAATAAAATCTAAGGTCCATTGGACAAATGGTCTTGTTTCTATTATAGGTTGTAATGGGGCTGAACTCTTGGAATCTTTACCTTTAAATATCTGGCATTGGACACACGTCTTAACAAGGTTATAAGCATCATTAATCATAGTAGGCCAATAATAACCAGCCCTCACAATTTCATGAACTAATGAGTAGTATCCTATATGTCCTTCATTGTGAAGTTTTTTTAGAGCATCGTTAGCTTGCTCTTGATTCAAATACTTAAGGTATATCCCTTGAAAATTATTTCTAAATAGTTCACCACTTATTAGAGAAAATTTAGAACATTTTGATATTCAAAGATTTCTTTTATATCAAGGTAAATTTGAGGGTCAATGATTGAAGTTTAAATAAAATTTGATATCTCCATACCATAGATCATACAACTAATTGGGGGAAAATGGAATATCATTTTCCTCATTAATGGAAAATATATGAAGAGGAATTGATTCTTTATATATGGATGCATCAGAATTTTCTGAGGTTGAAGCTATCACTATTAATTTAGCAAGACTAATCCCTCTAACTAACTTTACTACCTTCCATTGAATATCATATTCTTGAAGCCTCATAACCCGTTTAGCGTGTTTCTCACTAGGATCTTGTAATTTGGCTAAAGCAATGGTGGTTAGATCAAGGACAATGACAAAGAAATTTGAGTTTAACAAGTAGTAGTGGAATTTATTTATGGCTTTTATTACAGCATATAATTGTTTCTCTACGGGTGAGTATCTTAATTCTACATCCTTTAAAGGTGCATAGATGAAAGCTATGGGTCTTTCACCTTGATCGTTTATGTCTTGGGTTAAGATAGTAGCAATAGTAACATTGCTAGAAAAGGCATATAAGTAGAGATTGTTTTAATACCAAGGAGAAGCTAGGATAGGTGCATCTATTATAGCTTCTTTAATAGCAAGAAACACATTCTTTTTATCGTCTATCCAATGCATATTACTATATTTCTTAAGCATATCATTCAATGGTCTAACTAATTCAGCATAGATTGGGATAAATTGTCTAACAAAATTTATCTTACCAAAGAAAGCCCTTAGATAACTCTTGGATAAAGGGTAAGGTACTTCTAAAATTGCATTTACTCACTTAGGATGAATCGCAATCCCCTCTTTGGTCAGTATATGACCTTGAAATTTACCACTTTGAAGACCAAAGATTAATTTCTTTGCATTCAAGGTTATGCCAAATTGTCTACATCTCATAAAAACATTTCTAAGGTCTTTAAGGTGCGTACCTTTATCTTTAGAGAAAATAGTTAAGTCATCAAGGTAGATAATAATACACTTTCTAATTAGCCCCTCAAAAGTTTTCTCCATAGCTCTTTGGAAGGTAGAGCTAGCATTTATGAGGCCAAATGGCATTTTAGCGAATTGAAAGGTTCCCCACTTTGTTGTAAAAGTTATCTTGTATTGGTTCTTCTTATTCACTAAAATTTGGTTATATCCTGAATACCCATCCAAAAAGGAATACATTTGAGCACCATTCACAATTTGCAATAACTCCTCTATAAGAGGGAATGGATAATTATCCTTGATGCAAGAAGTATTAAGGTTACAAAAATCAATACATAACCTTAACTCACCAATTCGTTTCCTAATGGGTAGTAAGTTTCAGATCCAATAAGAGTGTCTTATTGGATAAATTTTTTTGGATTCTAAGAGTTCATCAATTTCTGCTTTCATAAGGATTTCAATCTTTGGATTCACGGGTCTAAGCTTTTGACTGAATGGTTTTGTTTCTGGCCTTATGGGAATGGTATGTGTCATTACTAGTGGATTAAAAGTCCTAAAGTCTTCGTAAGTCCAAGCCAAAACATCATTAAATTCATGTAATAGGTCAACAAAGCTTTTTCTTTCATCTAGATGTAAACAAGATCCTATTCTCACACGGTATTGTTTTCCTCCCTTTTGAATCTAAATTTTTTTAGTTTGAGCTAACATTTGCCAATTAGTGTTTTTAGATAAATCCATGGCTTTGGTGTGTAGGTCATCAAATAAGGCTTCCTTAACTGTAGTTTTAGGAGATATCTTATTTAAAAACACAACATCCTTGGATGTATCTCCTTGATCATTGAATTCTCCTTCAGAAAATAGGAATTTACAAATATGGTCATCATCATCAAACACTTGAAAAGAAGATATATTATTAGGGATAGAATAGGAATTTACCTTTTAGATAATATTTTCTGAATCCCAAGCATTAAACTTAAAAGGGACATCCAAGGTGGTAGTCATTTTGGCTAGTGCATTGGGAATATAATTTTCTTTCCTATGTACATGTTCAATGGTTACATGATCAAATTATTTAGTAAGTTCAAGAATGTAAGCTTTGTATGATTTCATGGTGATGTCTTTATCATCAAAGATACCATTGGCTTGATTCACTATTAGTTGGGAGTCACTATCAATTTTATGTTTGGACAAATCATAGTATTTAGCTAGTTTAATCCCATGAATTAATGCTTCATATTTGACCATGTTGTTGGTCATTGGTTGAGTGAAATTAATAGATTTAAGAATAGGAGCTTCACTAGGAGGAATAAGCATTTTTCCAACTGCACATCCTTTCTTGGAAGAAGCACCATCAACTCTAAATATCCAAGTATTCAAGTTCATGAAATCTAAAAAATTATCCCTTTGATCGAGGTAACAATGATCATCATCAAATTTTGGTCCATCATCTAATATTTCATTAGTTAGAATCTCATTTGTGTCTTTATCATTTCCTAGTGGTGGTGGGTCACCGAAAAGAAAGGTTTTTCCATCATGTTGGTGATATGGCAAAGTATCTTCATACACCTTCTCACATTCCCTAAAAGCTTGGTAATATTGAGTAGAATATGTGTATGAAAAAGGGTTTATGTATGTAGCCTCTTCTATATCATCATTTAAGGAATATTCACCAAGTCCTAGTTCAACTACTCTAATGAAATGATTTTTGTTTTAATTTCCTAGAGATGTAGTTTGTTGATCAAAATTTGTTACCACTTGCTTATAAAAGGGTTCCCTAGGTATAATCATATATTCATATTTTCCTTTGATTGGGATCAATAATTCTAAGGAATCCAACCTAATGAAGCCCCCAGACTTAGATCCAAAAGTCTTAGGTAAGAGCACACCATATGTGGGTGTCATGTCAACTACTAGAATATCTGTATAACATGTAAATGTAGGGTATTGCTTAAGTTGTACCTTTGCTCCTTTTAATAATCCTACCACATGTACATTAGATCCATTGAGTTGAATCACACTTTTTGTTTGTGGTATCATTTGTGCTCCTAAGGCGTTACAAATGTCAAGAGGCATAACACTAACAGTTGCATCAGAATCCATTAAACAATTATGGATATTGTTTCCTAAAATAATCAAAGCGGTTAGGAAAGGGGGATGGTTCTTCTTGATAGACATGGAATTATTCACGTTTTGTATTGATAGTGTGTTAGGACTTTCTGCAAAGTGAACTTGCCTTTAGAGGATTTGGGATTTCTCTCTTTGGGCTTCGGGTACATAAACCATATCCCAAATCACTTCTTTCATTTCATTGAAGTGTAGGAGGTCATACATTGAAATGTTGGCTTTAACTCTTTTTAAGTCCTCAACCAAATCATAATTCTTATGTTCATCTTTGGCTTCTTGTTGAGATGGGACTCTTCTAAGTATAGAAGGGGGGTTTGCTCATTGTGGGATAGTTACTTAGGATGACCCAGACTAGTCATTTGCATTGTTTTGACTAGGAACTCTTCTATTTGGAGGTGTATAGGAATTGTTCCTAGTTTGTTGCTGTGTAGCATTCATAATGTCACTAATTTTGCGGTAGCGAGTGTTGTGTGGGTTAGGGTCGGCTACCATAACTTGTTCTAATGAGGAAACCTCTTCATTTTCTGTCTCATGAGGTACATTAAGGACCATGATAGGGGTTTTCCCATTTTGTTACCCTTGGGTATTATCACCATACAATGCCATAAATTGAGGACAAGTCTTTTCAGAATGTTGCCTCGTATTATGAAGACGACAATAATCATCTTTGATTGATGCACTTGTTTTTTCTGGTTATATAGGGCCTTTGTTATTGTTTTTCTTTATCTCAACCAATTCATTGCATAGTTTTTGTAGTAAAGTGAGTATTTGGGTCATTTGATCTTGAGTTAGGGTTGGTGGTTTAATAGAATTTGATATCCCGTTTGGGTTTATAATGGATTGGATCAAAGATTTTGATTGGTCATCATTCAAACCAATGTTGGATGGTAAGAACGAAGAGGACATGGGGCCTTGAGAGTAATTACTTAAAGGTTGAGTTGGTTGAAAGGGAGAAATAATTTGAGACATAAAATTAGACGTTTGACAAGTTGGTAAGAGTAGAGGGGTTTGATTGCATAGTGTTATTAACACTGATTATCCCAATTTGGGTTTGAATGCTGTTCATAAGGGTTATTTGCTCTAATTCCACAACTTTTGACATTGCATCTTGTATTTCTGTTATGTTGGAATCAGATTTGATGGCATAAGCAAAGAATGGATCGATGGTATAGAGATAGAAGTTGAGTATACCATCAGGTTGTGGTCGCATCTCATTTGGCACATAGGCATGCTGATGAAGGAATCTAAGGTTATAATCCCTAACATTTTCCCCAAGGAGCTTTCTTAGGCTAGTAAAGTTGCTTGATGCGATAGCAGGGCTTGAAAATTTGTCAAACTGATTCAAAAACTTATTTTTGAATTCTTTTCATGTGTTAATAGAGGCATCAAGAAGCATTAAGAACCATTGGGTTGCTTTGGTTCTAAATGTTGTTACGAACACTCTGCATGCCACATCATTATGTACAATGTTGTGGATCCCTAATAAGGTTTCAAAACATTGTATGTGTTGGCGGGCATCTTTCGTAGGGCTTGTAGGATCGAAGAACAAGTTTATGTTTTGAAGGGATTTTGGTATGTCATGGTAGTTATGAAAGTTAAAAGGGTTTCTTTCTAAGGGAGCTGAAGGTTGATAGTCTTCCATCTTAGTCCAAGGTTTCTTAAGAATTGAACTTGGAAAAAGTGAACCTTATTTTTTTCTCAAAGTAAATTGATAAGTAGTTGGTTGACTAGGGGTAGGAGTAGAAGCTCTTTGTTGAGATGTTCTGTAAGAAGAGTCACTCATAAAATAAAAAATAACAGGAAATGTAAAATGCTAATAAACTTTGAAAATTAAAGAAAATGGAAAAACATTTGAATGCTATATTTATTTATTTAATTTAATTTTTTTAATTTTTTTAAAAATAAAATTGAAATTGGAAAATTTTAGACAAGTAAATTAAAAGAAGGATTGCTAGAATTTAAATTTGGAGATTTGAAAATAAAACTAAAATAGAGCAATAAAACTGAAAATAGGGAGGCAAAAACAAAAATAGACAGTGCAAATCAATAGTAAGAACAGAAAAAAGTTTTTATTTAAGAAATAAAACATAAAAGGAAAAAGAGGTTGAGAAACTACCCTCCTTCTAACGCCAAATAGGTATTGATGCGTAAATTTTGGAGAGGCCAACACCTGTGAAAACTTATTTTAAGAGAATATCGCCTAGGGTGCCTTTCATAAACCCTGGAATAGTCTTAGTTGGAAAGTGCTATGTGAAAAAAATATATAAAATAATATTTTAAACAAAATATTAATAATTTAAATTTAATAATAATATTGAAAAATTTTATAATTTGTGAAATTTTTTTTGAAAAAAAAGTATAATAAATAACCCAAAATAAAATGCAAATTTTCCCTGCATATGTGATGTTTTAAAAAATATATATAAGTTAAATAGAAAGTTAGGGAATTTAAATTAAACAATTCTAAGACAAGACTTAATGTAGACATGTCTACTATTGCGTGCTGCCTAGCATCCTAAAAAAAGAAATTAGAGAACCCTGCTTGCTATCACTGTAGCTGCTGTAGGAGGGAGAGGCGTCCTTCCCACTGTGGACTGTGCTATGCATGGTGCACTACCTTGCCACTGCTGTTGGTGTTGTCGCAGTTTGTCAAGGAAGAGGCTCTGCCCGAGTTGTTGTCTACTGTCATATAGGGTAACCCATGCAATGACTGTAGCCCTCATTGTGACACACCATCTAGATAACCTATCTAGGGCCACCATAGGTTGTCTATTTATGGGAAGAAAGAAATAATTCTTCTGGATCCACCATTACCAGGTGGTAGGCATCTGTTGTTGCTTGGACATCTCCCCGTCTGGGAAGAGGCTCTGTGCCTCATTCCCCATCTGAGAGTGCTATGAAAGGATAGAAGAAATGAGAGATTAGTGTTTGAAAACACCACCCCTCACGATGTTTGCGTCACTATTGATGCACCACCTATCGTCGTCTACGCGTGTAGGTGGAGGTTGTGTGGTTCTCTGCCTCCACTATTGGTTTTTGTAGTGCCAATCATTGGAGTATGTTGTGCAGAGAGAAAGACTATCAGAATGCATTGCTGAAGTGAGTGAAGGCCCTGATTGATGCCCCCCATGTTGGCTGCTGGCTGTTGGACGTTGGTTTCTACCGCACCTCTAACTTGCCTGCTGTGTTCAGCTGTCTGTTGCATCTCTCATGGACCTACCATTTTCTGCAGAGTGTCTCACATGCCTGCTATCAGTGTTGCTTGCCGGTAGAAGAGAGAATGATGGCTGAAATCTTTGGTTCCACCCCCTTGGCTCTGGCTATCTCCATGGTAAATATCGGCTTGCAGGAGAAGGAACCCGTGAAATGCCATTAACGATCATTTGCGTTTGCACATTGTGTCATTGTTACAAATTTTTTAACAAAAGTTTGTAAATATGTAATTCATTTTAATGATAGGAGGAGTTTCAATGACACTCTTTAGGAATTTCAAAAAGGAGAATCTATTTGCTGATAAGAAAAAAAAATAGTTTTGAAATTTTTTTGTCGCATCATACTTTATTTGAGCATGCGGTATTTGACTCTAATATATATATATATATATATATATGAAAATCAATTCATTAGACTTGCACAAGTTATGCATGTTTTATAATTTAAAGATATGCTATTTTTTTGGAATTTTCTAGGTGGCTTATCTTTTCTCCACTCTCTTGAACTTAATATAAATAGAACAAAATTCCTAGGCTTAGATATGTTAGTCTTGAAAAACTATAGGTTTTTTTATCATGTTTCCATTTATTCATCTTCGAATGATGTTTGATTTTTGAAAGGAATCTGGACTTTGTTATATTACCATAAATGAATTAGATCCATGTGAATCAAAAAGAGATGCACAACAACATGATGAATAACAAGTCAAAGATTCATAATGTTAGATCTACAATTCTAGTTATTAATATGAAATATAGAAACTATTTTTTAGTGACTGATATATAGTAGTCTTCATGCTATCTTTAATAAACAGGAATACACTCTTGTTGATAAGTATTATTAATAAGACCACATTGCAAATTTGCAACAAAGAAATTTAGCTTAGATTGAAGTCATTTTCTCTTGATTATTTTCTTTTCTTTCCTAAATGGAATTCCTTTAGATAACTTTCTCTCTCCAAGGGGAAATTGGTGCCAACAACATGACTGATAGGTTGCATTGAGGTCATCTTTTAGAGGTCTGTGCAGAGCATGTGGTGCACTATTTATCATGTGTTGGTGTAGTGCTTTCCAGCTTGGCTGAAATGAAATGCTCGTAGGGAAGTTGTATTTTTTTTTAGTTTTTTTAGTAAATTCATTATTCTAGGGAATGGGTGATGCTAGATTTCTTCCTAGCCTATATATTAGTATATACTCATTTTTATATTAGAACATGTTAAAATGCTCATTTAGCAACTGTTGAAATTCATAATTTTTATTTTATTTTATTTATGTATGGTTCAGGACCTATTGTGTATATTTTGCTTTTTACATAAAATTAGTATAGCATTTGTTGAATTCCTATGAATTTGATTTGTGCATTTTAACTACTTTGCAACTATAATTTCCTACATGTGCATTGATAATGGCCCCATGCTTTGTATGGTGAGGTTCACCTCAACACTTAGCCCCCAAACTACAAATTGCATGCAAGTGCAAGGATAGAAAAACCATAAAATTTTAAAAAGAAATGAAATAGAGGGCGAATCAAAAATTTCACAAAATAAGAAAATTAAAATTTGAAAGTAAAATATAGTGATCTAAACATGATTAAAATAACGAAATAATCAAAAGAAACACCAGCGTGAGCCATCCAAAACACCATTAAAATCTAAATATATAATTTATTATTATTTTAACTAAGATCTATAGATATATATATGTAATTGTATACGTGTGTGTGTGTGTGTGTGTGTGTGTATAAAATTAAACTGTCATTCTCAATATTCTCACAAGGTAATAGTAAAAGTATGCAGACTATTCTGAGCACAAGACTTGTACATAACTTAATGAGGAGAACGAACTAAAGCTCATGTTAAATCATAGTAAGCCACAACTTTCAGATTTTTCCTTGGTTTTTTTATTATAAATTTAAATTTAAAAGGGAAAATGGAGGTTAGGGTGAGGATTGCTACAAGACCCCATCATGCTCAAGAACTTATTACACTACCAATGCACATGGTCCTCATATATTTTTTAATTAATTTTTCTGAGGAAACTTTGCTTATGGTGTACTTTTTTCTTGAGGTAGGAATTCCAACACGAGCCTAGTCAATTAGCTACACTGCCAAAAAGCATGGTCCTTTTAGAAAATTTGCCCCTAGTGCAAGTCAACCCTCGTGTATGTGCCTTTGATTGGTGGCATCATAGCAGGTCTCGTAGGTGGTGAAGGATTCTCAAGTAGAAATGAACACACTTTGCCCCGTTGTTCACAGGATAGCCATGGATCATCACAGCTCAGGGCTAGGGTTTGTGAAAGGAAAGGATAGAATTTTCCAAGGTCACCTAGTGATTATGACTAACCATTTTCCAACATCACATATCCTACACTCACATGATCATGATGATAACATGATAAGTTTGTATAAATCCAATGCTCCATAATCCAACATAACAAATAAACTGAAACCTTGGATCAATTTGAAAGAGTTATAGTATTTTTGAAATATGAAATATAAAGTGGATTTTTATAGCATTATTGAAATATAATATTACAGTAATAGTAAATTATATTATACCTACATTATTTTTCAATGGTGTTAAGATGACCCAATGTATAGTAACTCAAATGACAAATGATTATTAAAATCATATGGAGAACACAACAATCAAATGAATATGCTAAGAAAGAAATAATGAAAATGCAAGCAAAATATGGAAACCCAACTATATACATATGAAATGCAAAGAAAAGGGGAAGAAAACATGCAACTAAGAATCTACCAAGTGCCCACGTGGGGTACCTGAGTAGAAATGCTTCAAATGAAATGCATTAAAATTCCTCTTCAACCTATGTCCCTGCAAATCAGCAATCTTGAACACATTTGGGGCAATGATGTATACAATTTGGAATGGACCTGATCACATAGGTGAAAACTTAGTTGAGGGCCAGTTTGACCAGATGCTCTATCTCTCTTAAGGACTAGGTCACCTAGTTGAAGAATGTTAGCTAAATATTTCTTATCAAACCATGTCTTGACAATTTGTTGATGACCACACATATTTTCGATTGCTTTAACCCTTTTAAGTTCTAGGTTCAAAATGTCACATGCTCGTGATTTAGATGCTCATTAGTTGGTAAGTATTCTAAGAAGAATTGATATGTACGAATCTATAAATTTATTGGTAATATGGGTTCCTGTGCATATACTAAATCATATGGTGTAGTATTGATCGATTCTTTGTAACGAATCCTATCAGCCCAAACTGCCCATTTTACTTGTTCATGCCAAGTTCATGGATTTTTGGCTACCAACTTCTTAATCCCATCTAATATAATTTTGTTGGAAGATTCAGCCAAACCATTACCTTTTGGGTAATATTCGGTTACTGCCTTGAAAATGATGTTATGTTTTCGATCCCAATTTGTAAACTCTATAGAAATGAAGGCAGACCCATTATCGACTACTAAAGCATAAGGATAACCATATCTAGAGATTATATCATTTTCTAAGAAGAGAATGACCTCACAAGATGATGCATTTTTGGTTACTTTTTCCTCTAACCAACATGTGGAATAATCAATGGCTATCAAAATGAACTTATGAAGGGTACTAGAGAAAGGATTAATCACTCCAATAAAATATAAGGCCCATTGGGCAAATGGTCTTGTTTCTATTATAGGTTGTAATGGTGCCGAACTCTTGGAATATTTACTTTTAAATATCTAGCATTGGACACATGTCTTAACAAGGTTATAAGCATCATTAATCATAGTAGGCCAATAATAACCAGCCCTCACAATTTTATGAACTAATGAGCAGTATCCTATATGTCCTTCATCGTGAAGTTGTTTTAGAGCATCATTAGCTTCCTCTTGGTTCAAACACTTAAGGGATATCCCTTGAAAATTATTTCTAAATAGTTCACCACTTATTAGAGAAAATTTAGAACATTTTGATATTCAAAGATTTCTTTTATATTTAGGTAAATATGAGGGTCAACGATGGAAGTTTAAATAAAATTTGATATCCGCATACCATGGATCATACAACTGATTGGGAGCAAATGGGATATCAGTTTCCTCATTAATGGACAATATATGAAGAGGAATTGATTCTTTATCTATGGATGCATCACAATTTTCTGAGGTTGAAGCTTTAGCTATTAATTTAGCAAGACCAGTCCCTCTAACTAACTTTGCTACCTTCCATTGAATATCATATTCTTGAAGCCTCATAACCCGTTTAGCGTGTTTCTCACTAGGATCTTGTAATTTGGCTAAAGCAATGGTGGCTAGATCAAGGACAATGAAAAAGACATTTGAGTTTAACAAGGAGTAGGGGAATTTCATCAAGGATTTTATTACAGCATACAATTTCTTCTCTATGGGTGAGTATCTTAATTTTGCATCCCTTAAAGGTGAAGACATGAAAGCTATGGGTCTTCCACCTTGATCGTTTATGTCTTGGGTTAAGATAGCAGCAACAGTAACATCACTAGAAAAGATATATAAGTAGAGATCATTTTCATACCAAGGAGAAGCTAGGATAGGTGCATCTATTATAGCTTCTTTAATAGCAAGAAATGCATTCTTTCTATCATCTGTCCAATGCATATTACTATCTCTCTTAAGCATATCATTCAATGGTGTAACTAATTCAGCATAGATTGGGATAAATCGTCTAACAAAATTAATCTTACCAAAGAAAGCCCTTAGATCACTCTTGGATAAAGGGTAAGGTACTTCTAAAATTGCATTTAGTCACTCAGGATGAATCACAATCCCCTCTTTGGTCAGTATATGACCCAGATATTTACCACTTTGAACATCAAAGATGGATTTCTTTGCATTCAAGGTGATGCCAAATTGTCTACATCTCCTAAAAAAATTTCTAAGGTCTTTAAGGTGCATACCTTTATCTTTAGAGAAAATAGTTAAGTCATCAAGGTAGATAATAATACACTTTCTAATTAGCCCCTCAAAATTTTTCTCTGTAGCTCTTTGGAAGGTAGAGCTAGCATTTATGAGGCCAAATGGCATTTTAGCAAATTGAAAGGTTCCCCACTTTGTTGTAAAAGTTGTCTTGTATTGGTCCTTCTGATTCACTAAAATTTGGTTATATCCTGAATACCCATCCAAAAAGGAATACATTTGAGCACCATTCACAAGTTACAATAACTCCTCCATAAGAGGGAGTGGATAATTATCCTTGATGCAAGAAGTATTAAGGTCACAAAAATCAATACATAACCTTCACTCACCAGTTTGTTTCCTAACGGGTACTAAGTTTCAGATCCAATAGAAATGTCTTAATGAATAAATTTTTTTGGATTCTAGGAGTTTATCAATTTCTGCTTTCATAAGGATTTCAATCTTTGGATTCATAGGTCTAAGCTTTTGCCTAAATGGTTTTGTTTCTGGCCTTATGGGAATGGTATGTGTCATTACTAGTGGATTAAAAGTCCTAAGGTCTTTGTAAGTCCAAGCTAGAACATCATTAAATTCATGTAATAGGTCAACAAAGCTTTGTATTTCATCTAGATGTAAACAAGCTCCTATTCTCACAGGGTATTATTTTACTCTCTTTTGAATATAATTTTTTTCAGTTTGAGCTAACATTTGCTAATTAGTGTTTTTAGATAAATCCATGGCTTTGGTGTGTAGGTCATCCAATAAGGCTTTCCTAACTGCAGTTTCAGGAGATATCTTGTTTAAAAACACAACATCCTTGGATGTATCTCCTTGATCACTGAATTCTCCTTCAAAAAATAGGAATTTACAAATATGGTCATCATCATCAAACACTTGAAAATAAGAGATATTATTAGGGATAGAATAGGAATTTACCTTTTCGATAATGATTTTTGAATCCCAAGCATTAAACTTAAAAGGGACATCCAAGGTGGTAGTCATTTGGGCTAGTGCATTGGGAATATAATGTTCTTTCCTATGTACATGTTCAATGGTTACACGTTCAAATTCTTTAATAAGTTCAAGAATGTAAGCTTTGTATGCTTTCATGGTGATGTCTTTATCATCAAAGATACCATTGGCTTGATTCACTATTAGTTGTGAGTCGCTATAGATTTTAAGTTTGGACAAATCATAGTATTTAGCTAGTTTAATCCCATATATTAGTGCTTCATATTCGACCATGTTGTTGGTCATTGGTTGAGTGAAATTAATAGCCTTAAGAATAGGAGCTTCCCTAGGAGGAATAAGCATTTTTCCAACTGCACATCCTTTCTTGGAAGAAGCACCATCCACTCTAAATATCCAGGTATTCAAGTTCATGAAATCTGAAAAATTAGCCCTTTGATCGAGGTAACAGTGATCATCATCAAATTTTGGTCCATCATCTGATTTTTCATTAGTTAGAATCTCACTTATGTCTTTATCATTTCCTAGTGGTGGTGGGTCACTGAAAAGAAAGGTTTTTCCATCATGTTGGTTGATGGGATGCGATATCATATGGTCTACGATATCGCGTATGTGATATCGCATCAGCCATAATATCGCATCCCCTGCAATATCGCGTACGCAATATCACGTCTTCCCCTATGATATCGCATACACGATATCGCAATGCACTGCCAAATCTATAAATAAGAGGTGGATCTCCCTTGTTTCTCCATTTGGATCTAGACCTTAGCCAAACTCTTACAGTTTTTCCATTCCAAAGTTAGAATAATTTCCATGTGCCCACGGTAGGAGCTCCAAAGTGAACGGATCTTTATTCAAGCAATTTTGTACCTGAATGCACAATTGTGTACGACAATAAAGATGAACTGTTGGATAAACCTTATAGTGCATGGAATAAGCTATATAGGACTTTAATTATTGTTATTTATTGTTCATCATTTAAATGCTTTATTAGTTAATTAAATCTCTCTCAACCCTTCTCTCATAGTTAAGTGCATTCAGTATGACCACTTCAAGCATGTGCGGTACGCTTGGTAATCCCGATAACAAAGAGCATTTGGTAATCCTAGAAGGTTACATTGGTTCAGGTTGTGAATGAAAAGTGGAAACAGATACTGATGCTAGACATTAGAACTTAGTTAGTTAAAGTTAGTTACTTAGTCTCTTTACCCTTTCCTCCTAGCATAGGCAATAAAAACATAAAAGATATAAAAATCACATACCTTAGACTTGCTTAACCATACAACCATGAAAAATACAAGTAAGTATGGGAAGACAATGAATGATTAACCTTAAGTGTTCCATAAGGTGTGTAGGCACTTAGTTTGTGGAATTTCACCGAATCGTGCATGTAATGCTCATATTCATATGGTTGAGTGTAGTGATACCTCGCCACTCATCATTGGCATCGTTGCCAGGGACTAAGTTGTTTATGTGCTAAGTAGAACATAGGAAATCATCCACATCATTGGGAAGCTTAAACAAACCCTTAGAATTAATCAAAAGAAATTTTAAACAATGGTCAATAGCACACTGACGAGATAACAATGTCTTCTTCTTCTCATAAAAGCACTTCACCACCTAGGGATCACACAAGAGACAGTCGGCGGTCTAACATGCATAACCGAGAACTGCTAGTTCCTCAACAGTATTGAGTGGTATATACTCATCCCGATGAGTATATACTCAATTTTACTTTTATTCTCCATTAGGATGAACAACTATATTGACATGATTTGGAAGGTAACATATTGTTACCCCCAGATTGTGCAGTCCCCAACATGCTCCTTCGTGCTCTTGCACAGATAGGCATGACACAACTATACGCTGAATACATTGCAGAAGATTACGACACAAGGGATTACCATCCCACATTGGTGAAATGTTTAAGAGACTCACGGAAGGAGAGCTACCATACATCATGGAAGGGCAAAGGGGTCCCGCACATCCTAAGCAAAATTGGAGATGGTGAACCAATTATAATAGGTTCTCCATCTAATGATGTTCCCCCTCCTCACGATGATGAGGAGGTAGGGTATCATAACCTACACTCCACTATTCACAACCTTGGTTCTAATCCCCATGAACACCAAGTGTTTACTGAGGAAACAAAAACACATGACAATGATAGGCATTTGGATCGTCATCACGATTGGGGCCATAGGAATCGAAGAGAAGGTAAGAAACATCGTCATGGTGATGGTTTACCTTCTTCTTCCCATTCATTACATCATTCACCTTCTCCTTCCACATCAGGATGTAGTCACAAGGAGCACAACGGTGAGGATAAGGGTAAGCAAAATAAGAGACCTCGACGAGAGAGTCGAGAGCAAGGACGAGGGCACTCTAGGGAGTCAAGGCATGAAAGAAGGGAAAGTAGGGAACCACGTAGGCATCATAGATTTCATGAGAGATATGATCATGATGAAACCCTACTAGCAACCCAGAGTATGTTAGAAATTACGGAGGAATTTAGAATACCTACAAAGCATCAAAAAGATAGTTGGATCAAGAGACTAGACATGAATAATATTCCACGGTTTGAGAGGGGATACAATGCTGATCTATAGAATCACTTACAAGCATTCCACAATGCCTAGGCCTTGAAAAATATTTAAAATAAGTGGAAAAATTTAAATTTATTTCCTAGGGCACTCATAAAAGAAGCAGAAAGTTGGTATTGGTCTTTAGAGTCGAAAACTATTAGGAGGTGGAGTACAATGCTAGAATTGTTTAACGATAAATACCAAATGTATTCCAGAGTGTCCAACTTGTGTAAGATCATCCAAGGATGGAATTAAGGTAATTACAAACCCTTGGATGCTTCCATGGGCCGATATTATGCATTGCTACATCGTTGCCAGGGCCATGGTTATGCATAACAGGATCAACTCCGCCACCTCGTAGATGGGCTAAGACACAAAACTAGGAGAACCCTTGGGACATATGCCCAAGGGAGATTATCTGAACTTAGATCCCATGATGTTCATAGATTTTTGGAGCAAGTAACTAAAGAAGAAGGGGAGCTACAAAAAAGAGAAAGCACGGAAGAGTACAACCACGATCCTTCCCTCTGAAATAGGGGAGTAAGATTCTCCAATGAAGAGGATGAGTCACCACTCGAAGAGTTGGTGAATAGAAAAACCTTGGCACTTAAAAAATTGACAACAGAAGTGTCAGCTAAGGTAGATGAAATATGGAGCTTCTTAGATAGTAAAATTAAAATTTTCCTAAAGATCATAGAGGAGTCTAAGGAGGAACAAAGTAGTGACCATGATAAGAAAAAGTGGAGAGATTCAAGTCATGCACGTGACAAGGGTAAGGGAAAAATGACTATCATTGATGAGGTTGTGAATTTGGATACATAAAATGAAGGTGGATGTGAGATCTACCAATATGACCATCCTAAGAGATGTTGCCTAATAATCTCACATCTATAAGAGTCTGGGGTGTATGCACTCAACCCAAGACTTAATAGATGGCAGGCACCCCGAAGGTTACCTTATCCCCAAGGTAACCCAAGGAAGTTCCACCAACCATTAACATATTATCCAAATGGAACTCCACCACAACCTATCGGGAAATACCAGTAGTGGCAACACCCATAGTCATGGAGGATGCCACCACCTAGAAAACAATACCCTTACTGGAAACCAGACCCATATGGCTACTACGTGCAGCAGCTGGTTTCTCCAAGTGACTCTATGGGTCATGTAACTCTACAACATCACTACTAAGTTTGGGAGTATTTTAGGACTCCTTCTCCTACATAAGATACACCACATGCATACCATCGTCCAAATCCATCCATCACTCATACACTGATAGTTCCACTACCACTCGTTCCAACAATGGAAGGGGAACTCCCCACTCAACTGCAGCAATGTAATGCTATGAGAGCTGTAAACCTTCAACCCACTGCTGGTTCTGACAACCGCATGAAGAGAAGACCTTTCTTTAGGACCAAAAGCCCAAACAAGCTCTCACAACCACAAGCGGTTGAGTCTGTGCATGCTCCTCCAACAAATAAGGCTTCGGAGCTCCCTTCAAACCAACAACAGGGCTCAACGCATATGGTTATGTTAACACATACTGTTTCTAACTGGATCAAGGTAGGCCACCTTCCCAGGAAACTCTCTAACCTTGGAAGTCCCTTAATATACCTTTGAGTCACTGGTAACAAACCACGTAAGGCTCTTCTTGACTCAGGTTCTGGAGTCAAATTAATATCACGAGAGATCTATAAAGCCTAGAACCTACCTCCAATCAAGAAGAGCAATGTTTAACTAGAGCTGGCTGACTAGTCCATCACCATTCCCTTGGGATTGGTAGAGGATATCATTACCACTATGTGCAGTTGGTCATACCCAGCTAATTTCCTGGTGATAGAATTCAACAGTAGTAAAGGGGACTTCCCAATTATAATGGGGAGGGCATGGATTAGCACCATCAATGCGTGCCTAGAGATCTGTGATCTTTCCTTGGAAATATCTAAGGAAAACATTTATGGAAAGATCAAGAAGAAGAAAGTTCTATGCATCACATACAGTGACTTAGAGGGTGATGACATGGAGGAATGCTTAGCATCTCCCTGTATGTAGCAACCACACAACAAGAGAACACCCAGTGGTTGATAGCTGATCAAGAGAGTAGCCCACCAACATGCATGGAATGAATTGGGAGAACAAATCACGTCCACAATGAAGGCATAGATACATTGGAGTATGAGCATCACCGACTTCCACCCCTTAACCTAAAAATATCAATCGAGATAAGTTGGACACTTCTAAAAAATTCAAATAGGCATTCATTATTTTGGATCTCTCCCTTTCCATTTAGTCATGATGGAGATGGCCACCTATGATGATCATTTGAGGCTCTAAGTTCTTTTAAGTTTTTGTTTTACACCTTTTTTTTACATATTTTTTTTGCACATTTTTTTAAACATTTTTTTTAAACATTTTTTTTTACAAATTTCTTTAACTTTTCTTGTTTTTTGTTTTCCAACATTGTTTATACCTTTTCAGTTATTTTGAGTATGTGTGTGATATCCATCTTGTTAAGTTTGTCATTTAATAAGTGCTCTTAAAGATGGTATAAACTATTTTTCTATTGGTTGCTAATGTTTTTTTTTACCTTTAAGTTATGATGTTGATACTAAGGTATGGTTCTTTTGATATGACAGGCAATGATTCCACTTCATCCATATATCCAAAAATTTCTATGGTCTCTATTGGCTTGGAACTGTACAGTCCCTTTTTCAATAATAAGAACTATAACAAATCGGTGATTGGGTATTTCTCAAACTAAGGAAGGAATCAAGGATTGAAAAGGGTGTGACTTCAAGGGAACTTGATGCATTTGTGTTGGCCATTCTCTTGGGTGCTTGGAAGTTTTCTTCTTGAGTTTTCTTACTATTTTGACATTGCCACCTTATTGGGAAGCTAAGCAAATAAAAATAACAAGGTCTTTGCATGGTGTGGTTCTCACGCATAAACACATAAAACACAAAAAAAAAATAGTAAGAACTCAAAGCACACCCCTTAGATGAAATAATCATTTGGGCTACAAGCACTAGTTATGGAACTAAAATAAACATGTTTCCTCTAACTAAGTCCCTTCTTGCTTCCTATTCTCTCCTCCTTCATTTCTTTGGAATGGTGGTGGCTCTTTGAGGGATGAATTCTTATTCATTCAAGTGGATATTGGCCAAATGCATTAATGCAAAGTCACTAGATGTGGTTTGTTGAGGCTGGACTTGGAATGGGATCTACTAAATCACATTAACCATTAAATACACAAGGGGCTATACACCACCTTATTCTTCGGACTCCATTTCATTCTCTTCTTTCCATCCTTCCTTCCCCATCTATCACCTCATTACCGGTTGTATCAGTAGTCCATATCTTGGTGGATGCATTGTTTTCTTGTTGGTAAACTCATGTGGTTAAGATTTTAACTTTTGTTCCAAATGACATTCCCAGAGCCTACAAACTCTTCGAATGTGGGTTTATCAAGGCATTAAAGACATGAGCCTACTTTGGGGAGGACCCACTAGCATTCCTATTTGGTGCACCAATTAAATTCATTCCCTTAAAAATTTTTGCAATCCACTCTATTTTGTTCATTTCCATCTGGACATCCATTACATCAACGTTATAGTTGTCTCTTTTTCTCCATCTTTCTTGTTCTTCTTCTTTCTCCATTCTATCACTATCGGAGGTTCGCTCTTAGTCATGGGGGATCTGACCCAAATTTTTTCAATCTTCTCCTAGCCCCTACACCTTCGATAGTCACCACTATTATATCTCCAGACCTGTATCAGCCATACCACAACTCAACCAATGGACCTTTCACCAAAGCAAGGTATCAACTATATTGTGATTTATTTAGCCTTGCTAATATAAAGACTGTGTTGTGTGTGTAGATGGAAATCATGCAACAATGGATTGGATTTGGAGGTAACACTTGGAATGGATCAATGCTGAAGTAGCTATGCAAGGAGCAAGATTGATGACGTGCTTATGGATAGACAATGAAAGCTAAAATCTTGGCATTGGCAGCAACAAACTTCTTCTATCTTCTCTCTTCTCTCTTAGCTACCAAATAAGGTCTGATTTCAAATGTATAAGGTGTTCACTTTTGTTGTCGTGAACACCAATTTTGTCATGTTCTGTAATGATGATCTATTCACATGTCATCCCATTCACCATTAGTTCCATTCAAGTCAATAATCCCATACCTTCTCAATATTTTGTAAGTAACTCAAGGATGATTTTTTATTTAGTCATGGGGGTATGATGGGATGCGATATCGCAGCCCCACGATATCGCATCCCCTATGATATTGCATATGCGATATCGCATCCCTTCTGATTGTGCCGCCAAATCTATAAATAAGAGGTAACTCTCCCTTGTTTCTCCATCTAGATCTATACCTTAGTCAAACTCTTATAGTTTTTCCATTCTAGAGTTAGAATAATTTCCATGTGCCCATAGTAGGAAAGTGAACAGATCATTATTCGAGCAATTTTGTACCTAAACGCACAATTGTGTACGACAATAAAGACAAACTGTTGGATAAACCTTATAGTGTATGAATTAAGCTAAATAGAAATTTAATTATTATTATTTATTGTTCATCATTGTAATGCTTTATTAGTTAATTTAATCTCTCTCAACCCTTCTCTCATAGTTAAGTGCATTTAGTACGAGCACTTCGAGCATGTGTGTTATGCTTGGTAATCCTAGTAACAAATAGCATTTGGTAATCCTAGAAGGTTGAATTGGTTCAGGGTGTGAACGGCAAGTGGGAATGGATACTAATGCTAGACATTAGAACTTAGTTAGTTAAAGTTAGTTACTTAGTCTCTTCTCCCTTTCCTCCTAGCATAGGATATAAAAACATAAAAGATATAAAAATCACATACCTCAGACTTGCTTAACCATACAACCATGAAAAATACAAGTAAGTTTGGGAATATAGCGAACAATTAACCTGAAGTGTTCCATAAGGTGTGTAGGCACTTAGTCTATGATAATGCTCGTATTCGTATGGTTGAGTGTAGGGGTACCTCACCAATCATCATTGGTGATATGGAAAAGTATCTTCATACACCTTCTCACATTCCTTAAAAGCTTGGTAATATTTAGTAGAATATGTGTATGAAAAATGGTTTATGTATGTAGCCTCTTCTATATCATCATTTAAGGAATATTCACCAAGTCCTAGTTCAACTTCTCCAATGAAATGATTGTTGTTTTGCTTTCCTAGAGATGTAGTTTGTTG
Organism: Gnetum montanum; assembly: GCA_015680685.1. Lineage (NCBI taxonomy): Eukaryota > Viridiplantae > Streptophyta > Gnetopsida > Gnetales > Gnetaceae > Gnetum > Gnetum montanum. Next base: position 223,274 of record MNCI01002085.1, on the reverse strand, counting down.
ATCAAAAGTTGTTACCACTTGCTTATAAAAGGGTTCCCTAGGTATAATCATATATTCAGATTTTCCTTTGATTGGGATCAATAATTCTAATAAATCCAACCTAAAGAAGCCCCCAGACTTAGCTCCAAAATTCCTAGGTAAGAGCACACCACATGTGGGTGTCATGTCAACTACTAGGATATACGTATAACATGTAAATGTAGGGTATTGCTTAAGTTGTACCTTTGCTCCTTTTAATAATCCTACCATAGGTACATTAGATCCATTGAGTTGAATCACACTTTTTGTTTATGGTATCATTTGTGCTCCTAAGGCATTACAAACATCAAGAGGCATAACACTAATAGTTGCACCATAATCCATTAAACAGTTACAGACATTGTTTCCTAAAATAATCAAAGCGGTTAGGAAAGGGGGATGGTTCTTCTTGCTAGACATTGGAAGTGAACTTGCCTTTCGAGGACTGGGGATTTCTCTCTTTGGGGTTCGGGTATATGACCCATATCCTGAATCACTTCTTTCATTTCGTTGAACTATAGGAGGTCATACATCAAAATGTTGGGTTTAAATATTTTTAAGTCCTCAACCAAATCATAATTCTTATGTTCATCTTTAGCTTATTATTGAGATGGGGCTCTTCTAAGTATAGAAGGGGGGTTTTGTCATTGTGGGGCAGTTACTTGGGATGACCCGGACTGGTTTTTTGCATTGTTTTGACTAGGAACTCTTCTGTTTGGAGGTGTATAGGAATTGTTCCTAGTTTGTTGCTATGTAGTATTCATAATTTTGCTAATTATGTAGTAGCAAGTGTTGTGTGGGTTAGGGTCGCCTACCATAACTTGTTCTAATGAGGAAACCTCTTCATTTTCCATCTCATGAGGTACATTAAGGACCATGATAGGGGTTTTCCCATTTTGTTGCCCTTGGGTATTATCATCATAGAATGCCATAAATTGAGGATAAATATTTTCAAAATGTTGCCTTGTATTATGAAGATGACAATAATCATCATTGATTGATGCACTTTTTTTTCTAGTTGTATAGGGTCTTTGTTATTATTTCTCTTTATCTCAAATACTTCACTGGATAGTTTTTGTAGTGAAGTGAGTATTTTGGTCATCTAATCTTGAGTTTGGGTTGGTGGTTTAATAGAATTTGATGTCTCATTTGGGTTTATGATGGATTGGATCAAGGGATTTGATTGGTCATCATTCAAACCAATGTTGGATGGTAAGAATAAAGAGGACATGGGGCCTTGAGAGTAATTACTTAAAGATTGAGTTGGTTGAAAGGGACAAACAACTTGAGGAATAACATTAGACGTTTGACAAGTTGGTAAGAGTAGAGGGGTTTGATTGCATAGGGTTATTAACACTCATTATCCCAAATTGTGTTTGGATGCTGTTCATAAGGGTTATTTGCTCTAATTCCACAACTTTAGACATTACACCTTGTATTTCTATTATGTTGGAATCAGATTTGATGGCATAAGCGAAGAATGAATTGATGGTAGAGAGATAGAAGTTGAGTATACCATTAGGTTGTGGTTGCATCTCATTTGGCACATAGGCAAGTTGATGAAGGAATCTAAGGTTATAATTCCTAACATTTTTCCCAATGAGCTTTCTTAGGCTGGTAAAGTTGCTTGATGTAATAGTAGGGCTTGTAAATTTGTCAAACTAATTCAAAAACTTGTTTTTGAATTCTTGCCATGTGTTAATAGAGGCATTAGGAAGCATTAAGAACCATTGGGTTGCTTTGGTTATAAATGTTGTTACGAATACTCTGCATGCCACATCATTATGTACAATGTTGTGGATCCCTAATAAGGTTTCAAAACATTGTATGTGTTGGCAGACATCATTTGTAGGGCTTGTAGCATCGAAGAACAGGTTTATGTTCTGAAGGGATTTTGGTATGTCATGGTAGTTATGAAAGTTAAAAGGGTTTCTTTCTAAGGAAGATGGAGGTTGATGGGCTGCCATTTTTGTCCAAGGTTTCTTAAGAATTGAACTTGAAAGAAGTGAAGCTCATTGTTTTCTCAAAGTAAATTGATGAGTAGTTGGTTGACTAGGGGTAGGAGTAGAAGCTCTTTGTTGAGATGTTCCGTAAGAAGAGTCACTCATGAAATGAAAAATACCAGGAAATGTAAAATGCTAATAAACTTTGAAAATTAAAAAAAATGGAAAAACATTTGAATGCTATATTTATTTATTTTTTATTATTTAAAAAAAATTGAAATTGCAAAATTTTAGAAAAGTAAATTAAAAGAAGGATTGCTAGAATTTAAATTTGGAGATTTGAAAATAAAACTAAAATAGAGCAATAAAACTAAAAATAGGGAGGAAAAAAAATAGAGAGTGCAAATCAATACTAAGAATAGAAAAAAGGTTTTTATTTAAGAAACAAAACATAAAAGAAAAAAGAGGTTGAGAAACTGCCCTCTGTCTAACGCCAAACAAGTATTGATGCATAAATTTTGGAGAGGCCAACATCTCTGAAAACTTGTTTTAAGAGAATATCGCCTAGGGTGCCTCCCATAAACCCTAGAATAGTCTTAGGTGGAAAGGGCTATGTGATAAAAATAAATAAAATAATATTTTAAAAAAAATATTAAAAACTTAAATTTAATAATAATATTGAAAAATTAAATAATTTATGCATAATTTTTTTTAGAAAAAAGCATAATAAATAACCCAAAATAAAATGCAAATTTTCCCTACCGCCTTAGTGATGTTTTAAAAAATATATATAAGTTAAATAGAAAGTTAGGGAATTTAAATTAAACAATTCTAAGACAAGACTTAATGCAGACATGTCTAGTGTTGTGTGCTGCCTCACGTCCAAAAAAAAAAAAATTAGAGAACCCCGCTTGCTGTCACTACAGCTGCTATAGGAGGGAGAGGCATCCCTGCCACCATGAACTATGCTGCGCATGGTGCTTTGCCTTGCCACTATTGTTGGTGTCGTCGCAGTTTGTTAGGGAAGAGGCTCTGCTAGAGTTGTTGTCTGCTGCTGTCTACGGTAACCCGCACTACAACTGCAGCCCTCATTGTGATGCACTGACTAGAGAACTATCTAGGGCCACCACAAGTTGTTTATTTATGGGCAGAAAGAAAGACTTCTGCTGGATCCATCATTACCAGGCTCCAGGCATCTGTTGTTGCTTGGACATCTCCCACATCTGGGAAGAGGCTCTGTGCCTCATTCCCCATCTGATAGTACTGTGAAAGGATAGAACAATGGAGAGATCAGTGTCTAAAAACACCACCCTTCACGGTGTCCGTGTCATTATTGATGCACCACCTATCACCATCTACACATGCGGGTGGCGATTGTGTGGTTCTCTGCCTCTACTGTTAGTTTATGCAGTGCCAATCGTTGGAGTATGTCATGCAGAAAGCACTACTGAAGCAAGTGAAGGCCTTGGTCGCTGCCCCCCTGTTGGCTGCAGATTGTTGGGCGTTGGTTTCTACCGCGCTTCTCACTCGTCTGCCATGTTCAGCTGTCTGTTGCGCCTCTAACGGACCTACTGTTTTCTATAGCGCATCTCAAGCACCTACCGTTAGTGTTGCCTGTCGACAGAAGAGAGAATGGTAGCTGTAGTCTCTGGCTCCGTCCCCTTGGCTCTGGCTAGCTCCATTGTAAATAGCAGCCTATAGGAGAAGAAACCCGTTAACTGCCATTAACCGTCATTAGCGTCAACACAGTGTGTCACTGTTACAAATGTTTTAACAAAAGTTTGTAAATACTTAATTCTTTTTAATGATAGGAGTTTCATCAGGAACTCTTTGGGAATTTCAAAATGAAGAATCTATTTGCTAATAGAGAAACAAATACTTTTGAAATTTGTTTGTACCATCATAAATTATTTGAGCATGTTGTATTTGACTTTAATATATATATATATATTTGAAAATCAATTCATTAAACTTGCACAAATTATGTAGTCATTAGTATGTTTTATAATTTATAGATATGCTATTTTGTTGGCATTTTTTAGATGGCTTATCTTTTCTCCACTCCCTTGAACTTAATATAAATATAACAAAATTCCTAGGCTCAGATACGTTAGTCTTGAAAAACTATAGGTTTGTTTTATCATGTTTCCATTTATTCATTTTTGAACGATGTTTGATTTTTGAAAGGAAGGTGGAATTTGTTATATTACCAGAAATGAATTAGATCCATGCAAGTCAAAAAGAGATACACAACAACATGATGAATAACAAGTCAAAGATTCATAAGGTTAGATCTGCAATTCTAGTTATTAATATGAAATATAGAAACTATTTTTCAATGACTGATATATAGTAGTCTTCATGCTATCTTTAATAAATAGAAATACTGTAGTTGATAAATATTATTAATAAGACCACATTGCAAATTTGCAACAAAGAAATTCAGCTTAGATTGAAGTCATCTTCTCTTGATTTTATTTTTTTTCTTTCCTAAATGGAATTTCTTTAGATCACTTTATCTCTCCAAGGGACAGTTGGTGCCAAAAACATGACTGATAAGTTGCATTGAGGTCATCTTTTAGAGGTTTGTGTAAAGCATGTGATGCACTATTTATCATGTGCTAGTGTAGTGCTTTCCAGCTTGGCTGAAATGGAATGCTTGTAGGGAAGTTGTATCTTTTTTAGTTTGTTTAGTAAATTCATTATTCTAGGGAATGGGTGATGCTAGATTTCTTCTTGGCCTATATATTAGTATATACTCATTTTTATATTAGAACATGTTAAAATGCTCATTTAGCAACTATTGAAATTCATAATTTTTATTTTATTTTATTTATGTGTGGTTGAGGACCTATTGTGTATAGTTTTCTTTTTACATATAATCAGTATAGCATTTTTTGAATTCCTATGAATTTGAGTTGTGCATGTTAACTACTTTGCAACTATAATTTCCTACATGTGCATTGATAATGGCCCCATGCTTTGCATGGTGAGGTTGAACTCAACACTTAGCCCTCAAAATACAAATTGCATGCAAGTGCAAGGATAGAAAAACCATAAAATATAAAAAGAAATGCAATAGAGGGAAAATCAAAAACATCACAAAACAAGAAATTAAAATTTGAAAGTAAACTATAGTGATCTAAACATGATTTAAATAACGAAATAATCAAAAGAAACATTGGCGTGAGCCATCCAAAATACCATTAAAATCTAAATATATAATTTATTATTATTTTAACTAAGATCTATAGATATATATATGTAATTATATATATATATATATAATTAAACTGTCATTCTCAATATTCTCACAAGGTAATAGTAAAAGTATGCAGACTATTCTGAGCACAAGACTTGTATAGAACTTAATGAGGAGGAAGAGCTAAAGCTCATGTTAGATCATAGTAAGCCATAACATTTAGATTTTTCCTTGGTTTTTTCTATTATAAATTTAAATTTAAAAGGGGAAATGGAGCTTAGGGTGAGGATTGCTGCCAGAACCCATCACACTCAAGAACTTATTACATTGCCAATGAACATGGTCCTCATATTTTTTTAATTAATTTGTTTTAGGAAACTTTGCTCATGGTGTACTTCATTCTTGAGGTAGGAACAACACGAGCCTAGACGATTAGCTACATTGTCAAAAAGCATGGTCCTTTCGAAAAATTTGCCCCTGGTGTGGTTCAACCCTCGTGTATGTGCCTTTGATTGGTGGCATCATAGTAGGTCTCCTAGGTGGCTAAGGATTCTCAAGTAGGAATGAACACACTTTGCCCCGTTATTCATAGGATAGCCATGGATCATCACACCTCAGGGCTAGGGTTTATGATAGGAAAGGATAGAATTTTCCAAGGTTACTTAGTGATTATGACTAGCCATTTTCAAACATCACATATCCTAGAATCACATGATCATGATGATAACATGATAAGTTTGTATAAATCCAATGCTCCATAATCTAACATAACAAATAAACTGAAACCTGGATCAATTGGAAAGAGTTATAGTATTTTTTAATATAAAATATAAAGTGGATTTTTATAGCATTATTGAAATATAATATTACAATAATAGTAAATTATATTATACCTATATTATTTTTCAATGGTGTTAAGATGACCCAATGTCTAGTATCTCAAATGACAAATGATTGTTAAAATCATATGAAGAACACAACAATCAAATGAATATGCTAAGAAAGAAATAATGAAAATGCAAGAAAAATATGGAAACCCACCTATATACATATGAAATGCAAAGAAAAGGGGAAGAAATCATGCAACTAAGAATGTACCAAGTGCCCACATGGGGTACCTGAGTGGAAATGCTTCAAATGAAGTGCATTAAAATTCCTATTCAACCTATGTCCTTGCAAAATAGCAATCTTGAATACATTTGGGACAATGATGTCTACAATTTGGAATGGACTTGACCACATAGGTGGAAACTTAGTTTGAGGGCCAGTTTGACCAGATGCTCTATCTCTTTTAAGGACTAGGTCACCTAGTTGAAAAATTTTAGCTTTATATTTCTTATCAAACCATCTCTTGACAATTTGTTGATGACCACACATATTTTCGATTGCTTTAACCCTTTTAAGCTCTAGGTTCAAAATGTCACATGTTCGTGATATTAGATGCTCATTAGTTGGTAAGTAGTCTAAGAAGAATTGATATGTATGAATCTATAAATTTATTGGTAATATGGATTCCTGTCCATATACTAAATCATATGGTGTAGTCTCGATTCCTTGTAGAAAATCCTATCAGCCCAAACTTCCCATTTTAGGTGTTCATGCCAAGTCCATGGATTTTGGGCTACCAACTTCTTAATCCCATCTAATATAATTTTGTTGGAAGATTCAGCCAAACCATTACCTTGTGGGTAATATTCAATTATTTCCTTGATAATGATGTTATGGTCTCTAGCCCAATTTGTAAACTCTATGGAAATGAAGGCAGGCCCATTATCGACTACTAAAGAATAAGGATAACCATATTTGGAGATTATATCATTTTCTAAGAAGTGAATGACCTCACAAGATGATGCAGTTTTGGTTGCTTTTGCCTCTAAACAATGTGTGGAATAATCAGTGGGTTGCAATGGCTGTCAAAATGAACTTATGAAGGGTAGTAGATAAAGGATTAATCACTCCAATAAAAGCTAAGGCCCATTGAGCAAATGGTCTTGTTTCTATTATAGGTTGCAATGGGGTTGAACTCTTGGAATCTTTAGCTTTAAATATTTAGCATTGGGCACACATCTTAACAAGGTTATAAGCATCATTAATCATAGTAGGCCAATAATAACCAACCCTCACAATTTTATCAACTAATGAGCAGTATCCTATATGTCCTTCATCGTGAAGTTGTTTTAGAGCATCGTTAGCTTTCTCTTGGTTCAAACACTTAAGGTATATCCCTTGAAAATTCTTTCTAAATAGTTCACCACTTATTAGAGAAAATTTAGAACATTTTGATATTAAAATATTTCTTTTATATCTAGGTAAATTTGAGGGACAATGATGGAAGGTTAAATAAAATTTGATATCTACATACCATGTGATGGGACGCGATATCGCATGGGCCACAATATCGCATCCCACATGATATCGCATCTTCCCCCATGATATCACGTACGCAATATCATAGTGCACAACCATGTCTATAAATAAGAGACAACTCTTCCTTTTTTTTCATTCTAGGCCTAGACTGTAGGGAAACTCTGGTAGTTTTACCTCTCTAGAGATAGAATATTTTCCATGTGTCTGTAGTAGGAGCTCCAAAGTGAAAAGATCTTTATTCGAGCAAATATTGTACTTGAACACAAGTTTGTGTATGGCAACAAAGATGAACTTCTTGGATAAACCTTATAGTGCATGGAATAGGCTAAATAGGACTTTATTTACTATTATTTATTGTTTACCATTTAAATTCTTTATTATTAATTAAATCTCTCTCAACCCTTCTCTCCTAGTTAAGTGCCTCAGTATGATTGCTTCAAGCAAGTGCGTTACGCTTGGTGATCCCAACAATGATTAGCGTTTGGTAACCAAGGTTGCATCGGTTCAAGGTGTGAACGGTAAGTGGGAATGGATACCGATGCTAGGCTAATTAAGGCTTAGTTAGTTAGTTAAAGTTAGTAATTAGTCTCTTCACCCTTCACCTTGTCAGCATAGGATATAAAACTGAAAAGACATAAAAATCATATACCTCAGAATTACTTAACCATACAACTGTGAAAACTAAAATTAAGTCTAGGAAGACAATGAATAATTAACCTTAACTATTCCATAAGGTGTGTAGGTACTTATTCTATGGAGTTCGACTGGATCGCGCATGCTATGCTCGTATTCATATTGTTGAGTGTAGGGGTACCTCGCCACTCATCACCATGGATCATACAACTGATTGGGAGAAAATGGGATATCATTTTCCTCATTAATGGACAATATATGAAGAGGAATTGATTCTTTATCTATGGATGCATCACAATTTTCTAAGGCTGAAGCTTTAGCTATTAATTTAGCAAGACCAGTCCCTCAAACTAACTTTGCTACCTTTCATTGAATATCATATTCTTGAAGGCTCCTAACCCATTTTCATGTTTCTCACTATGATCTTGTAGTTTGGCTAAAGCAATGGTGGTTAGATCAAGGACAATGACAAAGAATTTTGAGTTTAACAAGTAGTAGTGGAATTTCTTCAAGGCTTTTATTACAGCATACAATTTCTTCTCTATTGGTGAGTATCTTAATTCTGCATCCTTTTAAGGTGCAGACATGAAAGCTATGCGTCTTTCACCTTGATCGTTTATGTCTTGGGTCAAGATAGAAGAAACAGTAACATCGCTAGAAAAGGCATATAAGTAGAAATCATTTTCATACCAAGGAGAAGCTAGGATAGGTGCATCTATTATAGCTTCTTTAATAGCAAGAAACACATTCTTTCTATCATCTGTCCACTACATATTACTATCTTTCTTAAGCATATCATTGAATGGTCTAACTAATTTAGCATAGACTGGGATAAATCATCTAACAAAATTAATCTTACCAAATAAATCCCTTAGATCAGTCTTGGATAAAGGGAAGGTACTTCTAAAATTGCATTTACTCACTCAAGATCAATCGCAATCCCCTCTTTGGTCACTATATGACGCATAAATTTACCACTTTAAACACCACAGATGGATTTCTTTACATTCAAGGTGATGCCAAATTATCTACATCTCATAAAAACATTTCTAAGGTCTTTAAAGTTCATACCTTTATCTTTAGAGAATGAGTGGAAGAAATTGAAGTTGTTTCCTAGGACACTCATAAAGGAAGCAGAGAGTTGCTATCGGTCCTTAGAACCAGAAACCATTAGGAGGTGGAGTATGATGTTATAACTCTTTAATGATAAATATCAAATGTACTCGAGAGTGTCTAATTTGCGTAAATAGATCCAAGGATGGAAGAAAGGTATTCATGAACCCTTAGATGCTACCATGGGCTGGTATTATGCATTGCTACATCGTTGCCTGGGCCATGGCTACGCACAATGGGATCAACTTCCTATCTCGTAGATGGGCTAAGGTATGAAACTAGGAGAACCCTTGGGACTTATGCCCAAGGGATAATATTAGAACTTAGATCCCATGAAATTCATCGGTTGTTGGGAGAAGTAGCCAAAGAAGTAGGGGAGCTATGAAAAAGGGAAAGTGCAGAAGAATATAACCTCGATCCTTCCCTCCAGAAGAGGGGAGTGAGATACTGTGATGAAGAGGATGAGTAACCACTTGAAGAGTTGGTGAATAGAAAAACCTTTCCACTTCAGAAATTAACAACAAAATTGGAGGCTAAGGTAGATCAAATATAGGACTCCTTGGATAGTAGATTTGAACCTGTCCTAAAAATTGTAGAGGAGTCTAAGGACAAACAAAGTAGTGACAACTATAAGAAAAAGCAGAGAGACTCAGACCCTGCACATAACAAGGGTAAGGGAAAAATGAACATCTCCAATGAGGTTGTGGACTCAGACACAAACAATGATGGTGGATGTGAGATCTACCAATATAACCATCCTAAGGGATGTTGTCCAATCATCTCACATCTACAAGAGTCTAGGGTGTATGCACTCATCCTGAGACTTAATAGATGATAGACACCTCGAAGGTTACCTTATCCCCAAGGTAACCCAAGGCAGTTCCACCAACCATTAATGTATTATCCAAGTGGAAGTCCGCCACAACCTATCGGGCAACACCAGCAGTGGCAACACCCACAGTCATGGGGGATGTCATTGCCTAGGCAACAATACCCTTATCGGCAACCCGATCCTTATGGCTATTACATGCAGAAGCTGGTTTCTCCAAGTGACTCCATGGGTCACAAAACTCCCCAACGTCACTACCAAGTTTGGGAGTACTTTAGAAGGACTCCTTCTCCTTTGGGAGACACTCCACATCCATACCATCCTCCAAATCCATCCACATCTCTTCCGCCGATAGTTCCCATACCACCTACTCCAAAAATGCAAGGGGAACTCCCCACTCAACTGCAGCAATGTAATGCTATGAGAGCTGTAAACCTTTAACCCACTGCTAGTTTTGACAACCGCAAGAAAAGAAGACCTTTCTTCAGAAATAGAAGCCTAGACAAGCTTTCACAACAACAAACGGTTGAGTCTACAACCACTCATCCAACATACAAGGCTTCGGAGCTCCCTTCAAACTAATACCAAAGCTTAACGCATACGGTTATGTTAACACATACTGTAATCAACTGGATCAAGGTAGACCAGCTTCCCAGGAAACTATCTGACCCTGGAAGTCCCTTAATCTACCTCCAAGTTTCCAGTAACAAACCTCATAAGGCTCTTCTTGACTCAGGTTCCAGAGTCAACTTAATATCACGAGAGATGTATCAAGCCTGGAACCTGCCCCAACTTAAGAAGAGAAATATTCAACTGGAGCTGGCTGACTAGTCCATCACCATTCCCTTGGGATTGGTGGAGGACATCATTACCACTGTGTGTGGTTGGTCATACCCAGCTGATTTCTTGGTGATAGAAGTTAACAATAATGAAGGGGATTTCCCAATTATAATGGGAAGGACATGGCTAAGTACAATAGATGCATGCCTAGGGATCCACAATCTTTCCTTGGAAATATCTAAGGTAAACATTTATGGAAATATCGAGAAGAAGAAATTTCTCTGCATCACATATAGTGACTCAGAGGGTGATGACATGCAAGAATCATGGGTGATGCAAAATTTAATATCTTCCGCATGCAACCGATGTGCCCTAGAAACTCTGTGACAAAGGTTCCTATATGTAGCAACCACACAACAAAAGGAAACCCCGTGGTTGATGGCTAAATGGAAGAGAAACTGACCAACATGCATGGAATGAATTGGGGGAATAACTCACACCAACAACGAAAGCATAGACACATTGGAATATGAGCATCGCCAACTTCCACCCCTTAATCTAAGAACATCAATGGGAAGAAGTTGGGAACTTTTAAGAAATTCAAATAAACGTTCATTATTTTGGATCTCTCCCTTTCCATTTAGTCATGGAGGAGATGGTCACCTATGCTAATCATTTAGAGCCCTAAGTTCTTTTTAATTTTTGTTTTATATATTTTTTTTACACTTTTTGTTTTACACGTTTTTCTTTACACATTTTTTTTACACATTTTTGTTTTACAAATTTCTTTAACTTTTCATGTTTTTGTTTTACAACATCATTATACTTTTTCATTTGTGTGTGTGTGTGTGTGTGTGTGTGTGTGTTATCCATCTTGTATGTTTTCACCCAATAAGTGTTCTTCATGATGGTATGAATTGTTTTACTATTGGTTGCTAATGTTTGATTTTTACCTTTAAGTTATGATGTTGAAACTAAGGTATGTTTCTTTTGATATAGCAGGAAATGAGTCCACTTCATCCATTCATCCACAAATTTCTATGGTCTCTCTCAGCTTGGAAATATACAGTCCCTTTCTAATAAGAACTATAACAAATCGGTGATTGGGTATTTCTCAAACTAAGGAAGGACTCAAGGATTGAAAAGGATGTGAATTCAAGGGAACTTGATGCATTTGTGTTGGCTATTCTCTTGGGTGCTTGGATGTTTTCTTCATGAGTTTTCTTATCGTTTCGATGTTACTCAATCATCGAGAAGCTGAGCTCATAAAAATAACAAAGTCTTTGCATGGTGTGGTTCTCATGTATAAACACATAAAACAAAAAAAAATAGTGAGAATTCAAAGCACACCCCTTAGATGAAATAATCATTTGGGCTACATGAACTGGTTATGGAACTAAAATAAAAATGTTCCCTCTAACTAAGGCCCTTCTCGCTTCCCATTCACTCCTCCTTCATTTCGTCAGAATGGTGGTGGCTCTTTGGTGGAGACATTCTTGTTACTTCAAGTGGATGGATTGGTATTAATGCGAAGTCATTGGATGTGGTTTCTTTGAGGCCAAACTTGGAATGGGATCTATTAAGTCACATTAATCATGAAATACACAAGGGGCTGTTCACCACATTATTCTTGGGATTCCATTTCATTCTCGTCTCTCCATCCTTCTCTCCATTGTTCACCTCATTACCGGTTGTATCATTAGTGTATATTTTGGTTGACGCATTATTTTCATTTTGTTAAACTCTTATGGTTAAGACTTTAACTCTTGTTATTCATTTCCATCTAACAGTTTTGCAATCTATATTATTTTTTTCATTTCCATCTTGATATTCATTTCATCGACATTGTAGTTTTCTCTTTTTTTCCATCTTCCTTGTTCTTTTTCTTTCTCCATTCTATCACTACCAGAGGTTTGCTCTTAATCATGGGGGTCCAGACCCAAATTTTTTCAATTTTTCTCCTAACCCCTACACCTTTGGTAGTCACCATGAATATATCTCCAAACCCATATCAGTGATACCACAACTTAGCCAATGGACCTTTCACCGAAGCAAGGTATCAATTGCAATGTGATTCATTTACCCTTGATAATATTAAGAGTATGTTGTGTGTGTAGATCGTAATCATTCAACAATGGATTGGATCTGGACGGAACACTTGGAATGGAGCAGTGCTGAAAGTAGCTATGCAAAGAGCAAGATCAATGGCGTGCTTATGGATGGACAACGAAAAGCGCAATCTTGGCATTGGTAGCAACAAAACTTCTTTCTCTCTCTCTTTCTCAGCTACCAAATAAGGCCTAATGTCAAATGTATAAAGTGTCCACTCTTGTTGTAATGAATACTAGTTTTTTCTTGTCTTCTAATGATGATCCATTCACATGTCATCCCATTAGTTCCATTTGATTCAATAATCCCATACCATCCCAATATTTTGTAAGGAACTAGAGGATGAGTTTTTATTCAGTCATGGGGGTATGATGGGATGCGATATTGCATGGGCCATGATATTGCATCCACCGTGATATCACATCCCATGTAATATCGCGTACCCGATATCATGGTGTGCCGCCAAGTCTATAAATAAGAGGTGGCTCTCCCTTGTTTCTCATTCTAGGCCTAGACTGTAGGGAAACTCTGGTAGTTTTACCTCTCCAGAGATAGAATATTTTACATGTGCCCGCAGTAGGAGCTCCAAAGTGAACGGATCTTTATTTGAGCAAATATTTTACCTGAACATATGTTTGTGTACAACAATAAAGATGAACTTCTTGGATAAACCTTGCAGTGCATGGAATAGGCTAAATAGGACTTTATTTACTATTATTTATTGTTTACCATTTAAATTCTTTATTATTAATTAAATCTCTCTCAACCCTTCTCTCCTAGTTAAGTGCCTTAGTACGACCACTTCGAGCATGTGTGTTACACTTGGTGATCCTAGCAACGATTAGTGTTTAGTAACTAAGGTTGCATCGGTTCAAGGTGTGAACGGTAAGTGGGAACGAATACCGATGCTAGGTTAATTAAGGCTTAGTTAGTTAGTTAAAGTTAGTAATTAGTCTCTTCACCCTTCACCTTGTTAGCATAGGAGATAAAACCAAAAAGACATAAAAATCATATACCTCAGACTTACTTAACCATACAACCGTGAAAACTACAAGTAAGTCTAGGAAGACAATGAATAATTAACCTTAACTATTCCATAAGGTGTGTAGGTACTTAGTCTATGGAGTTCGATTGGATCGTGCATGCTATGCTCGTATTCATATGGTTGAGTGTAGGGGTACCTCATCACTCATTACCATTGATCATACAATTGATTGGGAGCAAATGGGATATCATTTTCCTCATTAATGGACAATATATGAAGAGGAATTGATTCTTTATCTATGGATGCATCACAATTTTCCAAGGCTGAAGCTTTAGCTATTAATTTAGCAAGACCAGTCCCTCAAACTAACTTTGCTACCTTTCATTGAATATCATATTCTTGAAGGCTCCTAACCCATTTAGCATGTTTCTCACTATGATCTTGTAATTTGGCTAAAGCAATGGTGCTTAGATCAAGGACAATGACAAAGAATTTTGAGTCTAACAAGTAGTAGTGGAATTTCTTCAAGGCTTTTATTACAACATACAATTTCTTCTCTATCGGTGAGTATCTTAATTCTGCATCCTTTTAAGGTGCAGACATGAAAGCTATGGGTCTTTCACCTTGATCGTTTATGTCTTGGATCAAGATAGCAGAAACAGTAACATCGCTAGAAAAGGCATATAAGTAGAAATCATTTTCATACCAAGGAGAAGCTAGGATAGGTGCATCTATTATAGCTTCTTTAATAGCAAGAAACACATTCTTTCTATCATCTGTCCAATGCATATTACTATCTTTCTTAAGCATATCATTGAATGGTCTAACTAATTCAGCATAGATTGGGATAAATCCTCTAACAAAATTAATCTTACCAAAGAAATCCCTTAGATCAGTCTTGGATAAAGGGTAAGGTACTTCTAAAATTGCATTTACTCGCTTAGGATCAATCACAATGTCCTCTTTGGTCAGTATATGACCCATAAATTTACCACTTTGAACACCACAGATGGATTTCTTTGCATTCAAGGTGATGCCAAATTGTCTACATCTCATAAAAAAATTTCTAAGGTCTTTAAGGTGCGTACCTTTATCTTTAGAGAAAATAATTAAGTCATCAAGGTAGATAATAATACACTTTCTAATTAGCCCCTCAAAATTTTTTTCCATAGCTCTTTGGAAGGTAGAGCTAGCATTTATGAGCCCAAATGGCATTTTAGTGAATTCAAAGGTTCCCCACATTGTTGTAAAAGTTGTCTTGTATTGGTCCTTCTTATTCACTAAAATTTGGTTATATCCTGAATACCCATCCAAAAAGGAATACAGTTGAGCACCATTCACAATTTGCAATAACTCCTCCATAAGAGGGAGTGGATAATTATCCTTGATGCAAGAAGTATTAAGGTTACAAAAATCAATACATAACCTTCACTCACCAGTTTGTTTCCTAATAGGTACTAAGTTTGAGATCCAATAGGAGTGTCTTACTGAATAAATTATTTTGGATTCTAGGAGTTATATCAATTTCTTCTTTCATAAGGATTTTAATCTTTGGATTCACAGGTCTAAGCTTTTGCCTAAATGGTTTTGTTTCTGGCCTTAGGGGAATGGTATGTATCATTAATAGTGGATTAAAAGTCCTAAGGTCTTCGTAAGTCCAAGCCAGAACATCATTAAATTCATGTAATAGGTCAACAAAGCTTTATCTTTCATCTAGATGTAAAAAAGCTCCTATTCTTACAGGGTATTTTTTTTCCTCCCTTTTGAATTTAAATTGTTTCAGTTTGAGCTAACGTTTGCCAATTATTGTTTTTTGATAAATCCATGGCTTTGGTGTGTAGGTCATTAAATAAGGCTTTCCTAACTATAGTTTCAAGAGATATCTTGTTTAAAAACACAACATCCTTGGATGTATCTCCTAGATCGCTGAATTCTCCTTGAGAAAATAGGAATTTACAAATATGGTCATCACCATCAAACACTTGAAAAGAAGAGATATTATTAGGGATAGAATAGGAATTTACCTTTTCGATAATGATTTCTAAATTCCAAGGATTAAATTTAAAAGGGACATCCAAGGTGGTAGTCATTTGGGCTAGTGCATTGGGAATATAATTTTCTTTCCTATGTACATGTTCAATGGTTACACATTCAAATTCTTTAATAAGTTCAAGAATGTAAGTGTTGTATGCTTTCGTGGTGATGTCTTTATCATCAAAGATACCATTGGCTTGATTCACTATTAGTTGGGAGTTGCTATAGATTTTAAGTTTGGACAAATCATAGTATTTAGCTAGTTTAATCCCATGAATTAGTGCTTCATATTCAACCATGTTGTTGGTCATTGGTTGAGTGAAATTAATAGCTTTAAGAATAGGAGCTTCACTAGGAGGAATAAGCATTTTTCCAACTCCACATCCTTTCTTGGAAGAAGCACCATCCACTCTAAATATCCACGTATTCAAGTTCATAAAATCTAAGAAATTATCCATTTGATCGAGGTAACAGTGATCATCATCAAATTTTGATCCATCATCTAATATTTCATTAGTTAGAATCTCACTTATGTCTTTATCATTTCCTAGTGGTGGTGGGTCACTGAAAAGAAAGGTTTTTCCATCATGTTGGTGATATGGCAAAGTATCTTCATACACCTTCTCACATTCCCTAAAAGCTTGGTAAAATTGAGTAGAATATGTGTATGCAAAAGGGTTTATGTATGTAGCCTCATCTATATCATCATTTAAGGAATATTCACCAAGTCCTAGTTTGACTACTCCAATGAAATGATTGTTGTTTTGATTTCCTAGAGGTGTAGTTTGTTGATCAAAAGTTGTTACCACTTTCTTATAAAAGGGTTCCCTAGGTATAATCATATATTTAGATTTTCCTTTGATTGGGATCAATAATTCTAAGAAATCCAACCTAAAGAAGCCCCCAAAATTAGCTCCAAAATTCCTATATAAGAGCACACCATATATGGGTGTCATGTCAACTACTAGGATATCCGTATAACATGTAAATGTAGGGTATTACTTAAGTTGTATCTTTTTTCCTTTTAATAATCCTACCACAGGTACATTAGATCCATTGAGTTGAATCACACTTTTTGTTTGTGGTATCATTTGTGCTCCTAAAGCGTTACAAACGTCAAGAGGCATAACACTAACAGTTGCACCAGAATCCATTAAATAGTTATGGACAGTCTTTCCTAAAATAATAAAAGTGGTTAGGAAAGAGGGATGGTTCTTCTTGCTAGACATGGAATTATTTGCGTTTTGTATTGATAGTATGTTAGGACTTTCTGCGAAGTGAACTTGCCTTTCGAGGATGGAGATTTCTCTCTTTGGGCTTCAGGTATATAACCCATATCCCGAATCACTTCTTTCATTTCATTGAACTAGAGGAGGTCATACATCAAAATGTTGGGTTTAACTCTTTTTAAGTCCTCAACTAAATCATAATTCTTATGTTCATCTTTGACTTCTTGTTTAGATGGGACTCTTCTAAGTATAGAAGGGGGGTTTGCTCATTGTGGGGTAGTTACTTGGGATGAATCGGACTGGTTGTTTGCATTGTTTTGACTAAGAACTCTTCTATTTGGAGGTGTATATGAAGTTTTCCTAGTTTGTTGCTGTGTAGCATTCATAATGTCACTAATTTTGTGGTAGAAAGTGTTTTGTGGGTTATGGTCACCTACCATAACTTGTTCTAATGAGAAAAACTCTTCATTTTCCATCTCATGAGGTACATTAAGGACCATGATAGGGGTTTTCCCATTTTGTTGCCCTTGGGTATTATCACCATACAATGCCATTAATTGAGGACAAGTCTTTTCAGAATTTTGCCTCGTATTATGAAGATGAAAATAATCATCGTTGATTGATGCACCTATTTTTTTTGTTGTATAGGACCTTTGTTATTATTTCTCTTTATCTCAATCAATTCATTGGATAGCTTTTGTAGTGAAGTGAGTATTTGGATCATCTAATCTTGAGTTTGGGTTGGTGGTTTAATAGAATTTGATGTCTTGTTTAGGCTTATAATGGATTGGATCAAGGCTTTTGATTGGTCATCATTTAAACCAGTGTTGGATGGTAAGAATGAAGAGGACATGGGGCCTTGAGAGTAATTACTTAAAGGTTGAGTTGGTTGAAAGTGAGAAACATCTTGAGGCATATCATTAGATGTTTGACAAGTTGGTAAGAGTAGAGGGGTTTGATTGCATAGGGTTATTAACACTCATTATCCCAAATTGGGTTTGGATGTTGTTCATAAGGGTTATTTTCTCTACTTCCACAACTTTAGACATTGCACCTTATATTTTTGTTATGTTGAAATCAGATTTGATGGCATAAGCGAAGAATGGATCGATGGTAGAGAGATAGAAGTTGAGTATACCATCAGGTTGTGGTCGCATCTCATTTGGCACATAGGAAAGTTTATAAAGGAATCTAAGGTTATAATCCCTAACATTTTCCCCAAGGAGCTTTCTTAGGCTGGTAAAGTTGCTTGATATGATAGCAAAGCTTGTAAATTTGTCAAACTAATTCAAAAACTTATTTTTGAATTCTTGCCATGTGTTAATAGAGGCATCAGGAAGCATTAAGAACCATTGGGTTTCTTTGGTTCTAAATGTTGTTATGAACACTCTACATGCCACATCATTATGTACAATGTTGTGGATCCCTAATAAGGTTTCAAAACATCGTATGTATTGGTGGGCATCATTCTTAGGGCTTGTAGGATCGAAGAATAGGTTTATGTTCTGAAGGGATTTTGGTATTTCATGGTAGTTATGAAAGTTAAAAGGGTTTCTTTCTAAGGGAGTCGAAGGTTGATGGGCTGCCATCTTAGTCTGAGGTTTCTTAATAATTGAACTTGGAAAAAGTGAAGCTCATTGTTTTCTCAAAGTAAATTGACAAGTAGCTGGTTGACTAGGGGTAGGAATAGAAGCTCTTTGTTGAGATGTTCCGTAAGAAGAGTCACTCATAAAATGAAAAATAATAGGAAATGTAAAATGCTAATAAACTTTGAAAATTAAAGAAAATGGAAAAACATTTGAATGCTATATTTATTTATTTTATTTATTTTTTATTATTTTTTAAAAAATAAAATTGAAATTGCAAAATTTTAGAAAAGTAAATTTAAAGAAGGATTACTAGAATTTAAGTTTGGAGATTTGAAAATAAAACTAAAATAGAGCAATAAAACTGAAAATAGGGAGGCAAAAACAAAAATAGACAGTGCAAATCAATAGTAAGAATAGAAATTTTTTTTTTTTAACAAACAGAACATAAAATGAAGAAGAGGTTGAGAAACTACCCTCCTTCTAATGCCAAACAGGTATTGATGCATAAATTTTGGATAGGCCAACACCTATGAAAACTTTTTTTAAGAATATCACCTAGGATGCCTCCTGTATGGGTACAGAAACCTGAGAATAGTCTTAACTGGAAAGGGCTATGTGATAAATCAAATAAAATAATATTTTAAACAAAATATTAAAAACTTAAATTTAATAATAATATTGAAAAATTTTATAATTTGTGTAATTTTTTAAGAAAAAAAAGTATAATAAATAACCCAAAATAAAATGCAAATTTTCGTTGCTGCCTATGTGATGTTTAAAAAACATATATAAGTTAAATCGAGAGTTTGGCAATTGAAATTAAAAAATTCTAAGAAAAGACTTAATGCAGACATGTCTACTGTTGCTTGCCACCTTGCGTCCAAAAAAAATTAGAGAACCCCGCTTGCTGCCACTATAGCCACTATAGAATGGAGAGGCATCCCTACCACCATGCACTATGCTGCGCATGGTGCTCTACCTTGCCACTACTGTTGGTGCCATCACAGTTTGTCAGGGAAGAGGCTCTGGCCGAGTTTTTGTCAAGGAAGACGCTCTTAGTTGGTTCCATGCAAAGTGTGCTACTCTCAAAATCAATGGTCAACACTGGGTGTTCTTTTGTTTTATGGCTACTACATATAGACACCTTTGAATTTCTACTTCTAGTGCACACTTCTTGCATGCAAAGATAGATGCTTATTTCATGGCCCAAAGTTTCTGCACACAATTACACCCTGTGTCGCTATACATGATGCATGGAACTTGCTTCTTCTCGATCTTTCTAAATGCATTTTCATTGGATATTTTTAGGGAAAGATCTTTAATGTCCATTCTTACATCAATTATGCTAAACCATGCTCTTTCCATGATGATTGGGAAATCCCCTTTGCAGTTCTTCATCTTGATCACTAGGAAATCAATAGGATAAGACCACCCAAAAATAGTGATAACAATGGCTTCCATCACTCCCAATGGAATAGTGATGGATTGCTCTATCAATTCTAATATGATATTTCTCTTCTTGAGAGGAGGTAGGTTTCATGCAATGTACATCTCATGAGAAATTAAATTGACACTAGAACCTCAGTTGAGAAGACCTTTACATGGTTCATTCCTAGCAATCTGCAAATAGATGAGAGGACTTGTAGGATCGACTAGTTTCTTGGGAAGGTTTCTAGCATGGATCCAATCAGATACAATGTGAGTAAGCATCATAGTATGAAACCTAAGTAGATTTTGATTTGAAGGAGACTTGAAGGAATTTGATATAGAGGATGATGGAGGAAAAGGATTATCAACCACGGGTGGACTATGAGATTGAAAGAAAGATCTTTTCCTTTATCAAGTATTTGACCCACTTAGTTGATGAACTGATTGTAGATTAATAGCCCTAGTAGCATTGCATTATTACAATGGAGCTAGTAGTTCACCCTACATGGGTGGAGCAGGTGGTAGCTATGTAGATGGAGGAGGAACATGTGCAGGGATAGGAGGGGGATAAGGATAAAAGTTGGCATCGCTTCTTTCATGTGAAGAATGAGTTCGATAATAATCAAAAGGATGGTAGTGAGATTGGAAAGTGAAAACGTAACTAGAGGACTCACGTGGAGATAGGGGTTTCTAAACACAGTACCCATATGGATCAGGTTGTCTATAAGGGTATCATTACCTTGGTTATGCCAGTGCTCATGCTTGTGGTTACTACTACTATTGATACTTCTCATATCGTTGTTATGGAGTTCCACTAGGATAATATTACTGCTGCTAGTGAAACTACCTAAAATTACCTTGAGGATAAGGTAATCTTTTGGATGTTTACCTTTCTGTTAGTTATGAATTCAAAGCATACACCCTAGACTCCTATAAATGTGACACTATGGAGCAACATCCCTTAGGACATACATACTGGCAAATGTCACATCCACCATCATCATCTGATTTGCTTTCTACAACTTCTTCTATTGCAGTAATCTTACCCTTACTTTTTTGATAGACAAATTCAACTTCCTTGTGCCTTCTACACTCACAATTACTACCTTGTTCTTTAGACTCTTCAGAAATGTTTAGAACAACTTAAATCTGCTGCTATCCATGGAGTCCCATAACTAATCAACCTTGGTTGTAATTTCAAATTGAAATTTTTGGAGTGGTAAGGTTTTCCTATTCACCACCTCATCAGGTGTAGATTCTTCCTCACTATCATAGAATCAAATCTCCCTCTTGTGAATGGAAGGATTGTGGTTATATTTGTTTGCACTTTCTCTTTTTCTTAATTCACCCTCCTCTTTAGCTACCTGCTTGATTAGTCTTTGTATTTGATGGATGTTTAATTTTGATATTTGCCCTTGGACATAGACACCAAGGGTTCTCTTCATTTCTAATCAAATCCCATCTATAATGTGGCGAAGTTGATCCAGTTGAGAATAACCATGGCCAAGACATTTGTGCATTAAGGAATAGTATTGATTGATGGTGGCATCCAAGGATTCATGTGTTCTTTGTTTTTATCCTTGGATTTGCCTTCTCAAGTTAGACACTCTACAGTATATTTGATATTTATTGTTAAACAATTTTAAGCATGGCATTCCATCATTTGATAGATTTTGGCTCTGAGGACTAGTACCAGTTTTCTGCTTCTTTGATGAGTGTCCTTGGAAATAACTTAAGCTTTTGCCACTCATTCTCTATGTTATGCAAAGTACATGCATCTTGAAAAGCTTTGAGATGGTTATGTAAATAAAAGTTATATCCCCCTTCAAACCAAGGAATATTGTTCATGTCTAGCTTTTTAATTTGACTATCCTTCACATGCCTTGTTGGAATTCATATTGCCTCTACAATATTGAGCATACTTCAGGTATCAAGAAAAGGCTCATCGAGGCTATGATTATGGTGCCTATGATGCCCTCTACTACCCCCTTTGTTCATGGTGATGTGCTTCTCTTGAATGTCCATGCCCTTGATCTTGCCTTTCCAGATGGTCCCTTCGATCATTTCAGTCCGATTGGTCATTTTGGTCACCCCCATCATGGTCTCACCTACTTCGGTTGCTAGCAGAGCTAGAATAAGAAGAAAATGATGATGAAGGTAAAGAGGAAGGAGGACTAGCACCATCACGGTGCCTACCACCACTCATTGGCAATCGTGGCCATGATCATGATCTTTTTTCTTGTCTGCACTCATGCCTTGGCTTGCCTCATTAGATCTTTCTTTGTTATTGGATCCATTCTTGCCAAAATCAAGATTGCGAATTGTGGACCGTAGGTTATGAATTTGACCTCCTTCACTGAAGTTAAAGAGAGGGATTTCACTAAATGGGAAACCCCCATAGAAGGGTTCCCCACCATCTTTTTGGTACAGTAGGAATGGGGAATTATTAAATACTTTTTCCTTTGCAAATTCATGGTGTTGTTCTAGTTGTCAATCTCGTAGACATTGTGCCTTAGTGGGATGATAATACTTGGCATCAGTATCTTGCACAACATACTTAGCATGACATTCTTGGAGATCCCATCATATAAGCACTTGTTGGAGCATTGTAGGGATGGATCGATTATGTGGCAAGACAATGCTACCCTCCATGTCACACCATTGTAGTTATTCATCGTGATGTATGATGAAGGTGAAACTAGGTACATACTCATCAAGATGAGCATATACCACTTAATATTGTTAAGGCATCGACTGATGAGCTCCATCAAACTTGGGCAGAGAAGCACTCCTTTGAAAAGAATACATTTTCAATTAGATGATACAAATGTAGTGTGCTTTTAAATTTTGTGGTAGTAATTGTAAAATATGATATGACTCTAAGGTTCATTCCAACGATTTTGCATGATTTTCACTAAATCCTAGATAGCACACAAATCAACCAAAATATCCTTGGTAACAAAATAGGTGAGAATGTCATCATACCATTTAGGTTCATTGGGCAATTATTCAATTATAGCCCCAACAAAGAGGAGTTCATTAGAAAACATGTTATATAGTGGATTTTTCTTCCTCTTTGTCATCCCATTGCAACTGAGACAAGTGATCAGTGACCACATTCTCAGTGTCCTTTTGATCTACCATCATAAGATTGAATTCCTACAAGATCACTAGCCACTATACGACATGGGGGCTCACGATTGGCTTGTTCATTAGGAAGTGAATGGAACTATGGTCCATGTGCACAAACACCTTGTATCTAAGCACATAATGCCTAAAATTTTCTAGAGCAAACATCACTACCATCAATTATTTTTTTGTTGTGGTGTAGTTTAGTTGTATACCCACAATGCTTCAACTAGCGTAGTGGATGTAATATGGATGCTTCTTGTCATTTAACTGCATAAGCATGGCTCCCAAGGCATAATTTGATGCATCCATCATGATATGGAATGGTCTGGACTAGTTAGGTAATTGTAGGGTTGTATTTTCTACAATTTTTTCCTTTAGCTGTTGGAATGCTTCCTCACATTCCGTGGTCTAGACAAAGAGAGCATCTTTTTTTGGTTAGCTTCACCAACAAATTTGCAATCTTAGAAAAATTCTCTATGAATCATCAGTAGTAGCTAGTATGTCTAAGGAATGATCAAACATCTTTGATAGTTTTTGGTTAATAAGTTATTCCTTGGATGACCCTTATTTTCTTAGGCCTACCTAAATTCCTATTTATGATATTCTATGCCCTAACATAATGCCTTCCTAAACCATTAGATGAATGTTTTGCCAATTTAGCCACAAGTTGGTTTCAACACATCATTTTAACACTTTCTTAAGGTAGTTTAGGGCTCATTCAAATGTAACTCCATAAGTGGAGAAGCCATCCATGAATATTTCCACACCACTACTAATATGCTATTGAAAAATGCTCAGAACCAAGTGTTAGAATGTAGTAGGAGCATTGCACAAATCAAATGGCATTTCACAATAGGAAAAAGTCTCCCAAGGACTCATGAATTTTGTCTTGGCTTGGTCCTCTAGTGTAATTTGGTTATATCCACTATAACCATCTAGGAAACTGTAGTAGCAATGTCTAGATTTTTATGTCTAGCACTTAATCAACAAATAGAAACAAAAAATGATCTTTGAATGCTTCCATATTTAACAGTAAAAAATTGATACATACCCACCACTTGTCACCTTTCTTTGGCACAACCACAAGTGAACTAACCCACTCACTATCTACAATGGAATAAATGAACCCCGCCTTGAGGAGTTGCTCAATTTCCTCCTTGACAATCTACTTTAGTTTGGGATTCAATTACCTCTATGGATATTTTTTTGGCTTGATGGCTAGATTAGTGTTGATGCAATGCTAGCATATCCTAAGATCAATCCCTATGAGTTGAAGATATGATCGAGCAAAATTTTCTGACCATTTTTCAACTACCTTCAACAACATCATTTTTTACTCTAGAGTAAGATTTGCATTGATTATGACTAGCTTCCCATTTTTTTAAAACACATATTTCTTTCTAGATAATAAAGTTTTTAGTTCAAGGGGTTCTTGCTTGAAATTTTTAGGAATTTCCAACTCTTCCCTATGAGTATCATCATTTGGATCATTAGAGATCTAGTGATGAACTTGCTCTAGTTTATTCATGCCTACAACATATGTGCATGTTAGGCTTTCAGTTGATTTCATTCAAAGTGTGCTACTCTTAGAATTAGTGGTTAGCCACTGGGTGTCCTATTTTGTGGCTACTACATATAAACACCTTTGAATTTCTACTTCTTGTGCATGCTAATTGCATGTAGAGATAGATGCTTGCTTCATGACCTAGAGTTTCTACACACAATTGTACCTGATATCACTGTATACGATGCATGAACCTTTCTTCTTCTTGATCTTTCTGAATGTAATTTTTTAAGATATTTCTAGGGAAAGATCTTTGATGCCCATTATTGCATCAATGGTGCTTAGCCATGTCCTTCCCATGATGATTTGGAAATCCCCTTTGTAGTTCTACACTTTGATCACTAAGAAATTAGTAGGATGAGACCATCCATAGATAGTGGTCACAATGTCTTCTACCAGTCTCAATGGAATAATGATGGACTACTCTACCAATTCTAATATTATATTTCTCTTCTTGAGAGGAGGCAAGTTCCATGTAGTGTACATCTTATGAGAAATTAAATTGACACCAGAACCTAAATCAAGAAGAGCCTTCCATGTTTCATTCTGACAATCTACAAATAAATTAGAGGACTTCTAGGATCAACTAATTTCCCATGAAGGTTTCTAGCATGGATCCAATCAGATACAGTATGAGTAAGCATGATGGTATGTATCCTAGGTAGATTTTCATTTGAAGGGGACTCAAAGGAATTTGATACAAAGCAAGATGCAAGAGTAGGGTTGCCAACCATGGGTGTATGTGAGGGGTTAGGTGGATTGCATGGTTGAAAGAAAGGTATTTTCTTTGATTGACTATTTAACCTATCCAATCAATGAATTGGTTGTAGATTAACTACCCTCATGGTGTTTCATTATTGTAGTTGAGCAGGTAGTTCACCTTGAATAGGTGGAGCAAGTGCTAGTTGTGTGGGTGAAGGAGAAACATGTGTAGGGATAGGAACATGTGCAAGGATAGGAGGAGGATAAGGATAAGAGGTGGCATCCATTCGTTCATGTGGAGAATGATTTTGATAATAATTAGAAGGATGGTAGTGTGATTGAAAAGTAGAAACATGATTGGAGGATCACATGGAGACAAGTTTTGTTGAACATAGTAACCACATGGATCAGTCTGTTGATAAGGGCATTGCTACCTTGGTGGTGCCAACATCCATGATTGTAATTACTGCCATTATTGATACTACTCATATGGTTGTGGTGGAATTCCACTTGGATAATATTGCTGTTGTTGGTAAAATTGCCTAAAATTATCTTGAGAATAAGGTAATCTTCTAGAGCTTTGCCTTTGTGTTAGTTGTGGATTTAAAGCATACACCCCAGACTCTTGTAAGTGTGACACAATGGGATAACATTCCTTGGGATGTACATATTGGTAGATGTCACATCCACCATCATCATCTAATTCACTTTTCACAAATTTTTCTATTGTAGCAATCTTGCCCTTATCTTTTTTATACGCACATTCAACTTCCTTGCACCTCCTACACTCATGATCACTACCTTGTTCTTTGATCTCTTCAATAATTTTTAGGACAACTTAAAATCTACTATCCATGGAGTTCCATAACTGATCAACCTTACTCGTAATTTCAAATTAAATTTTTTTGAGTGGTAAGGTTTTCCTATTCACCATCTCATTAGATGTAGATTCATCCTCACTATCTCAAAATTGAACCTCCCTCTTGCAAATGGAAGGATCACGATTATACTCTTTTGCACTTTCTCTTTTTCTTAATTCATCCTCTTTCTTAGCTACTTACTCGATTAGTCTTTGTATCTAATGGACACTTAATTTTGATAGTTTCCCCTAGGCATAGACACCAACGGTTCTCCTCATTTTTAATTGAAGCCTGTCTACAATGTGGCAAAGTTAATCTAGTTGAGAATTACCATGGTCAAGACATTTGTGCATTAAGGAATAGCATCGTTCGATGGCAACATCCAAGGGTTCATGTGTTTCTTATTTCCATCCTTGGATTTTCCTTCTCAAGTTGGACACTCTAGAGTATGTTTAATATTTATCATTAAGTAATTCAAGCATGATAGTCCATTATATGATAGATTCCAACTCTAAGTACCAGTACCAGTTCTCTACTTCTTTGATGAGTGTCCTTGGGAACAACTTAGGTTTCGACCACTCATTTTCTATGTTCTACAAGGCACATGCATCTTGAAAAGCTTAGAGATGGTTCTGTGAATCAGATTTATATCCCCTTTGAATTGAGAAATATTATTCATGTCTTTTGATTCAACTATCCTCGACATTCCTTGTTGGAATTTGTATTGCCTCTACAATATTGAGCATACTTTGGGTAGCAAGTAAAGGCTCATTGAGGCCTTGATCATGGTGCTTATGATGCCCTCTACTACCCCTTTGTTCATGGCAGTGTGCCTCTCTTGAATGTTTGCATCCTTAATCTTGCCTCTTCCAATGGTCCCTTTAATCATTTTGGTCATGTTGGTCATTTTGTTCATTTCAATTACCTCCATCAAAATCTCATCTCTTTCAGTCATGATTAGAGCCAAAAGAAGAAGAAGATGATGATGAAGGAGAAGAGGAAGGAGGACTAGCACCATCATGATTCCTACTACTGTCTGTTTACTAATTGTGACCATGATCATGATCTTGTTTCTTATCTACATCCTTGCCTTGACTTGCCCCTCTAGATCCTTCTTTGTCATTGAATCCATTCTTACCAGAACTAGGATTGTGAATTGTGAACTATAAGTTCTTATTTTTACCTCCTTCACCAAAGTCAAAGAAGAATTTCACTGAATGGAAAATTCCTAGAGAAGGGTTCTCCACCATCCTATTGATACAACAAGAATAGATAATCATTAAATCTTTTTTCCTTCACAAAATCATAGTGTTGTAGCTGTCAATCTTATACATGTTATGCTTCAATGAGATGATAATCCCTAGCATCAGTATCTTGGATAACATATTCAACATGATGTTCTTAGAGACCCCATTAGATAAGCATTTGTTGGAGCATTACATGAAATAGTAATCTATTCTCAGTGCTACAAGGATTGTCAAAAGAGCTCATTTTTATTCCCATCACACTGTTGTGCTCAAGTACATCAGTGTTAAAAAAAACACTATATAAAATTAGATTCCTTCTATTGGCACATAGAAAATACTCTAACTCTAGGGAAAATAGATTGTAAGAGCTTCGCTACTTTGACTAGAAACTACAAAAACTCATTCCAAATCAAGAGCCCATGCACTATATTTATATGCTAGCATATACCCCTCGACATCAGATAATTTGGACCTTGATGTTGGATACCTAATGAGTGGCAAGGTACCCCTACACTCAACCATACAAATATGAGTGTTTCATGCACAATCTAGTTGAACTTTGTAGACAGGCTAGTTGCGGTATCTAGATAGTTACTCATTAATCACAATTTGATGTATGGTCTAGTCCAGAGTGAGGTGTATGATGTGATCCTAGACTAGTGCTACTCCTAGAGGCAATGGAAAGTAACTTTGTTTTAACTAAGAGGGAAAGAGTGAAGAGAGTCTAAGCTAGCCTAAGTGTGATGAGCATTCATCCTTAATCATCCATACACATCTTGGACCTTATGTACTACCACTAGGATTACCAAGTTCATGCCCTAGGTACGCTACTAGGATACTAAATAGTCACACTTAAATGCTCATGATTAAGTTATCCTCATTTCATGTTTACTAACAACGATAGGAGATGAAGGTAGAGAGAGATTAATTATGAAAGAAATAAATAACAATTAAATGATTAAACTAAGTGAATGCTACAATGATGAAGTAATCTCAATCTTTATTTTTAGTCATGTGCATGTTCAAGTACGTCACACTTGAATGAAGGTGTCATGCAATTACAATCATCACTCTATGGGATGCACTGGGACAAAGGGTTGAGAAGAACTAAAAATGAAAACTAACTTCTAACTAAACTATTGATTGACTCTAAAACTTGACCTCTAATTCTTTGTGCCTACATGTGTATTTATAGGCCTACACAGGAGTCACGCTATTGCGCATCCGATATTACTAGCCAAGCTATGATATCGAGTACTCAATATCACATACGTGATATCGTGGGTCTTATATTGAAACCCAATGAATCATAATTCATCATACCCCCACAACCAAATGAAAAATTGTCCTCAAGCCGAAAAAAATGAGAATAAGCTCCATTGATTAAACAGTGGAGAGGTATGGGATTATTGATTGACTAGGAATTTATTCATGTCATAGAGGAGAATTAAATAGAATAAAATTGCAATAGACATAAAAAATACAAAATCATAAAATCAAAAAATTTTGTAGAACTCGTGTGGTTCCAAGTGGTGGTGGCTCATCCATGGGTCTCATCCCCTTGTCTTGTGCTTTAGGCTTTGGGATTTGATGGATTTGAAGGAGTGCTTGGAGCTTTTCTTCTTTAGTTCAGGGATCCTATGTTATCCATGCTAATGCTCCAATGTTTGATGGAGTTGGCACCTCCCATGGACATGGTAGTTTCAGGAACATCTTAGTTGTTTTGATGTACCAAGCCACAAAAAACCATCGTCCCTCCTCATAGGCTCTGGCTTTGTCCCTGTACCCTTGGAAATCTATAAGTCATCGACCCAAGTCTATTGTGACATATTTCTACCCTTGGTAGCTGGTCTTAATCACCTCTAGTTCAAAATTTGTGACTTCTAGCTTCTGCAATGTTTTCTTGCACTCCGCAAATTTTTCTTCATATTTGGCATAGGTGGTAGCTACTTGCTTCTGGAGCTCTATCCTTGGGCATCCTACTATTAACATGGCTAGATTGGCATATTGCAAGTTTTCCAATTCTATGTACTCTATGAGATCTTGAATTTGCAGGTCTCAGCATTTAAGCTCTGCTTAGTGGGCAAATGCATATGTGTCCAATATGGCTCGCCAATCAGTGTGTTGAGCACTGAAAGTGTTGATGTGGGCTTTGGCCATATCGATCTCCTTTTCTATGAATTGCTTGTACATACCCACCTGGTCTCTGAAATGCTCTTTTAACTTTTCATGCCATGTGGCCTCATTTTTCCACGTGCTTATTTCAATGGCCATCTTCTGATGAATTACACATACCTCCTCCATTGAGAGGGTTTGATTTTGTCTAGCCAAATAGTTCATGTCTTGATTGACCTTGACTAACTACTCTTGTAATTGCTAAAATTTTTCCTTGAGAACATTCTTCTATTTCTCTATAGTGGTCAATTGAAGATTGTTAGCAGTGAGCTGTTTATTCTCTTCCTGTAAGGCTCTGAGTGCCTTGGCGTGCACATAGGTTTGTGCTTGTGCCTTGGAGGCATCCCAATCGGCCTTCTCCTTATCCTTCACAAATATTTTATTGTCTGCCAATATTTTATTGAATTTCTCCATCCTAAAAGTATCTAGATGGTCTATGGGAATGAATTGAGATGGGTCCCACTCTATAGCTTGTAGGGTAACAAGCCTTTCTTGGAGTCTTGCCAACTCCATCTCTACATGCTCGACCCTAATCTCTATCATGATCAACCTTCCTTTGGTGGAGATGAGGTCTAACTATGTTTTTATGACATCTTGTGGGATGTTGAACAAGGACATCATTACTTTTCCTATCTGTAGCAACCAATCAAGAACATCCTCATGCTCCATAGGATTCATTGAGGGACTGGACAGAGTTTGAGCATTGCGTGATTTTGTGAAATCCACTGGTGGAACAACAAGGATGTTGAAGGATTCCTTGATGTGGTCTATGACCACTTCTATGGCTCTCACTACATCTTGGTGCTCCATGACCATCACTGTGGCCCCTTCACCCATTTCCAATTGCACCTAGAAAGATGCAACATTCCTTGAAATCTGTTGTGACCAATGGATCTCCCCTCCTCCTATTTGGATGGACACCTCTGCTTGTGCATGATCAATAGAAACTGTGGGCCATATGATGTTGTCGATGACGTAGAAGATATTAGCATCATCATGACTTTCCCAACATACCGTCTCAATGATGGCCCTAAGATGGCTCATCAACGGTTGATAATCCTAGAGTGGTGGTGATAGTTAGTCTCACTAGCTCATGCTAGGCCTTACTTGTTGTTGGATGGGCCTTGTGCTTGGGAGTTGGCTAAGCCCTGAAGTTTGAGTTGTAGTGGGCCACACCGTCTATTCTTGCTCTAGCTCCAATGTCTCACCAGCACTCTTTCTTTGGGTTGGTGGCTTTAGTAGTTCAGCGAATGAAGCATTTTGGGCTCTTTTGGGAACATCATTAGTGTACCCTAGAATACCAGCATGTTTGCATAGCTTCCTTATGAGACAAGGGAAGGGAAACATGAACTTCCCTCTCTTGAATTCTTAAAAACACCTCAAGATCTCCATGAGATATAGATGACGAAGGTTAGCATTAACCTTTCCCATTAATATCGCACTTCCTCTTGTCACATATGTTAAAATTCTATTTAATCCTTTTGTGGAAAATATGTGATAAGTACCAATCTTGAAGTATATCCTTTCTTCTAGCATCAACTCTCCATATGTCTTTTCCTCTTTACCGTATGCCCTGTACAACCAAACTCTTCGTGCATTAGCATCAGAGCAAGTGGACAGGTGAGAAACTTTTAGCCTTGTATTGGGAAGGTTCAACACTTCCGAGATGGCCTTGATAAAAAAATTATGCACCACTGTTAGATAGAACATGCCATAATGGAGACCCTTTGACTTGGTCCCTAATGGCCTTAGGAGAAAATTCTGTGAAAGGTTCGAAGTTTAATTCCACGATCATAGCTATTGACATGGACCTTTCTTGAATAGATTGAACACACTCTGGGGGTAATGTGAGGTTTCCTCCCTGTTCATGCACTTTAGCAACTCCTCCTTCTTCATGTGCTACCTACGAAGTAGAAAGAATCTCTTGATGGATGGTAAATGATTGCACCTCCTACTCTACATGTTGTTCAAGAGACGCTTGTCATTTGCCTCTCCTGGCTCACTTGGACACACCTTGAGAGGATCCTTCTTGTTGTCCACATTTAGGGGACATATGCAATCACACGAGGTTGACTATTAGTAAGGTTTTTTACAAAATTTAAGTTATACCTTACTTCTACCTTAATGAATTTGTTTCTTATTTCATGTGATTGAGAGTTAGAAAATCTTGTGGAAATGTCCCCTAAAAGTTTTAATATTGAACCTCTAATTTGATTAGGTGGCCTTAAAATTTAATTTCCTAGTGTAGGTAAGGAGATAAGATTGTTTTGGCACATGTTTACCATCATTTTTTGTTTTTTTATAATCAATTACCCTTTAGAGTATCCTTTGGGCGATGACAAATTTTGAAAAATTTATGCACAATTTGGAGTGTACCCCCTCTCCCAAGGTTCTTTCAGAATAAACAATCAGAGCACTAGCGAGTGAGTTATGGCTATTGGAACAAGAGGTGCGCAAGTCGTAAGTTGTAGAAGAAAATTGGAAAAATTCTCCCCACATGAATAGTTGAAAATGATGTTGACATGCACATAGGGGTCCATATATATAATTTTGCGCAATGCAATATCGCTTGCGTGATAGCACAGCCCCAATATCGCATTGTACTCGATATTGTGTACATGATATCGTGGCCTATTTAAAGTAGGGTATTTAGAAAAAATGATAAATTTTTGAAATTGTAAACTCAAAAATGAAGGACTTGAAGTTAGTGTAAAAGGTCCAAGGTAATATTAGAAGGTACAAAAAGTATAATGGTGTAGAATTTGGCAATGGAATGCATGAATCGGATGAGGAGAAAGGACATGTTTTGGTATATAGGAACATTTGAACTAGAAGGATGATGAGGGAAAGAGTATTGTAATCCTTGGAGGATATAAAATGATGTGATGATATGTTATGAGTATAGACTACAAGGGTTACACAAGTGGGTCCTCCCCAAAGCAAGTTCCTACCTATAATGCCCTTGCGTAACCACACCCTAAAATGTCCATAGGCATTAGAAGGGTTAAATTTAATCCATACTAGTTCCACAAAAAACATACATGTCGATACCATTTTGATGAGGTGTGAATTCAATGCTACACAAGATGTAAGCCACAAATTCATGAACAGTGAGATGAAGCGAATTGTAGAAGTGATTACAGAGATTGGGACATGAGGTGATTGACCTAGGGCACAATGAATCCTTAGTGTAAGGCATGATTAATGTGTCATTAACCTATTGCTCAAAAATCAATATCAAGTCCATTCCTCTAATCAGTGACATCGCATTATGTCACCCAATGATAGAAAATAATGAGAGAATCATAATAGCAAGGCATATGATCACATGGCACTTCATACAAGGGAGGAGTGATTCTTACTTTATGAAACTTTTCTTCTCTTTTTTGAAATGCTTAATTTAGAGAAGCCACCTGCCTTTAGGCATGGGTACATGTCTTCCTAGTGGGACCCCCTATAATAGCATTGGATTTCTTTATTGAGTGCCTTTTAATTAATCTTACTCCAATTTTTCATTAGATTTACAAGGATCTTAGTACAACCAAGTTGTATAATAGCTCCCATAGATGTCACCAAAGAGAATCCACAAATCCCCTTGATGTCACACCTTGGCCATTCTCTCTTAGTACATCCTTCTTCACTTTGGGTATAATGAACACAAGATTACTTTAATTTTTAATAATTAGAAATATCATTGTACCTAGAGTAGAAGCTCTTATTAATAAAATGGGTGGATGGATGTGATGGGCTCACTATCCAAGTAATTAGTTACCTGAGATTTGATAGCATAGAACAACACCTCAACCAATGAGTCACATGAGTTTTTTTTCGTAGATGAGATTACCCATAAAAAGATAAAAAATAAAACAATAAATAAAAATATGAACTAGACAATAAAAGGACAAAACAAAAAATTGAAAGATGAAAAACTAGAAAACAAAAAATTGTAAAATTAAAGAAAATGAAAAAAATTTATTAATTCTATTTATTAGAATGGGGGATATCCCCCATAACTAAAATTTTGATCATAGCAAGAAATAATAGATGGAAGGGTAGGATCCATGCATGTTGGAAATATTGGGGCCTGGTCATATCCAAACCACTGGTTGTCTTCTGATGTGGTGGTTGGAACGTACCCATATTGGGGTTCACACACTTGATCATAATAGACATAGTGGGGTAGGTTATATGATGGGGTCATGGGATAAGGAGCTACCCCACTATGGCACCCTTCACCATAAGATGACATGCAAGGATAAATATGTCTCCTTCTGTGGCTATATTCATTGGGTTGCATAGTTGTTGGAGCATTGATTGGTGGCCTTGATAAGGTAACATGAGGTGTTGAGTTTGAGGTGAAGGATGCATCACATCGTTGAACTTGTGCTGGTTTGGAAGATGCAGTGGGTTCAGCATCATGCTGCTTCTTTCTACATCCATGCCTAAAGAAAGGACACTTTTGAGTACTTTCACTAGTGTTGATAGTAGTAGCACAAGTAGCATTCCTAGGTTGGTGCTGTGGTGCAAAACCTGTTGGTACAATTGGTGGTGATGTAGAAGGTGGTGAAGGATGAAAATACTATTGTTGAGGAAAAGTGTAAGGTACATGAGGTGGAAACCTTTTTGGAGAGGGTATGAGTGGATAGTATTCTAGAGAATGATAATGATGAGGTGAAGTAGAGGATGATGATTCAGTTGGAGAAATAGGGTGTTGAACATAGTAAGCATTTGGCGTTGGACATACAAAGGATATGGTCAGGTTGGCGATGGCTTCCCCCACGACTTGGGCCTTTTCCATTGTGGTTAAACATGATATTTCTATATGAAATCTGCTCATGTAAATGTGACAAAACTAGGTATTGGCCTTTGGGGTGATCGTACAGATAGATGTTGCATTGATATGAGAAGTTGATAGTTGAGTTCTTATTCTTATTACCCTATACCCTTTGTTATGATTATTGCGTGGTGTCCTATCCTATTTTTTGATTTGACATAGTTGTACCTCTACTATTGGTAGCATATTCTCCATATTTTCCATGCACCCATTCTGTAATCTTATTAATCTTTGCCTCAATTTCATCTAG
The DNA here is from genome assembly GCA_015680685.1 of Gnetum montanum. Taxonomy (NCBI): domain Eukaryota; kingdom Viridiplantae; phylum Streptophyta; class Gnetopsida; order Gnetales; family Gnetaceae; genus Gnetum; species Gnetum montanum. The sequence goes on along the minus strand of MNCI01002085.1, from coordinate 188,251 downwards.
TGATTGTTGCATTGGCAAAGGTAGAAATGATTGCACTTCCTCAAGATGAGCTAATTTCTCCTCTTTATGGTTATGGACCTTTGCTAATTCAAGATTTTGATCCCATTGAGAGTTTTTAACATTCTCCCATTTAGCCATTTCTCTGTCTTTTTTTGTTACCTGCTTAATAAGCTCTTGGAGTTGATTGGTTTGTAGCTTGTATAGTTGACCTTGGGCATACATCCCTAGGGTTTCCTTTGTTTCATTATGGAGCCCATCCATGATGTGACACATTAGCCTTTCCTCGGAGAACCCATGGATTGGATAGTTATTTAAAAGTGCATAATATCTTTCTAAGTCCATGTCCAAGGATTCATGTTGTGCTTGTTTCCACTCTTGGATTTTTTTCCTCAATTCTGACACTCTGGCATAGGTTTCATATCGTTCAGTAAAGAGTTCTACCATTGTTGGCCAACTACGGATTGATTTTGGTTTTAATGATCTATACCACACTTTTTCTTGGCCAATTAATTTTATAGAAAAGAGCTTAAGTTCTTTCCATGGAAGGCTTGTAGATGATGTTGCGGATCTAAATCATAGCCTTCAAAAAACTTAGGAAAGTTGTTTAAATCAAGCCTGGGTAGACAACTTTCTTTGTTATGCTGGTAGGATATTCGAATGACCTCTTGTATAGGCCTTAGGCTCTTATTTCCTAGTAGGTTTTCATCATCACTAAGTAGGTTGTGAGTTTGTGCATTGAGACAATGTTTTCCTTATTCATGTTGGTGTTCTTGATTTTCTTTGCGAGCTTGATTTTTAGTTCTATGCCGAACGCTTGAAAGATAGTCATCCATGTCACAATTTGACGTTGAAGGAGTAGAGGAAGAGAAGGAATAGTAAAACTCATTATGAATTTTGTAAGACTTCCAATCATCCCCAAATAAGTTCATGTTAGCTATCGAGAAGGTCCTAGGCCTTTCGGGCCTCCTCGTTCTATGTGATGTCTCATCCTTACTAGAGGTGTTAGAGTTAGATGATGAAAGTCTTTAAGCATCGTTGGGATGTTCATGAATATAGGGAACTCCTTCATAATATTGAGTGCTCAAAAATTTATCTTCATCATCATATAATTTGTTGGTTCTCCAATGAATTTCCTTAATCGTTGTTGCATTGTCAGAGTCTTGTGAGAAAGACATTGTTGTGAACTGTGTGTGACTTAATTAAAATTAATTTATTTTTTAAGAGATATATCATGAATACTTTGTTACAAAAATCTTGTGTTATATAACTAATGTAAATAACTAGCACCATCCCTGAAAATGATGCCAATGATTAGTGATGAGGTACCCCTACACTCAACCATACGAATACGAGCATTTCACACATGATCTGGTCAAACTCCGCAGATGGGCTAGTTGTGGTATCTAGATAGTTACTCGTTGATCACAGTTTACTATCTTCTCACTTGGACTAGTATTTTCTTTGTCACATATGTTTTATTCTAGAGTGAGGTGTATGATGTGGTCCTAGACTAGTGCTACTCCTAGAGGCAATGGAAAGTAACCTTGTTTTAACTAAGAGGGAAAGGGTGAAGAGAGTCTAAGATAGCCTAAATGTGATGAGCATCTATCCTTAATCATTTGTACACATCTTGGACCTCGTGTACTACCACTTGGATTACCAAGTGCATGCCCTAGGTATGCTACTGGGATACCAAGTAGTTATACTTAAATGCTCGTGATTAAGTTGTACTCATTTCATGTTTACTAATAGGGATAGGAGAGGAAGGAGAGAGAGATTAATTAAGAAAGTAGTAAATAATAATTAAATTATTAAACTAAGTGAATGCTACAATGATAAAGTAATCTTGATCTTTATTTCCAGTCATGTGTGTGTCGAAGTACATCACACTCGAATGGAGGTGTCGTACAATTACAATCATCACACTACGACATGCACTGGGAGAAAGGGTTGAGAAGAACTAAAAATGAAAACTAAATTCTAACTAAACTACTGATTGACTCTAAAAACTAACCTCTAACTTCTTGTGCCTACATGTTTATTTATAGGCCCACACAAGAGTCACGATATCATGCATCCAATATCACTAGCTAAGCCACGATATCGTGTACCCGATATCACGTACGCAATATTGCAAGTCCGACATCAGAGCCCAATGAATCACAATTTATCAATACCTAATGTCAAGGCTTTGACATCGAAGCAAATGAAGAATGTGTTTCATTAACTATATTCTTTTTCCTTAGGCCATTTCTATTTCTAATTCTCCAATTCTTAACAAATTTGGAAGACATGATATGTCACAACCTAGATATTTGCATAACTTTGATTATTTAATTTAATGCATCTAATTAATTTTTTAATGTTTTCATATGTGTTTTAATAGATTAATTTATTATTATTAGTAATATTTTTGTTGTTGTTGTTGTTAATTTCCTACGTAAGTGAATGAAATTTGCTTGTTAAGGTATTTTGTTAAAATTTTCTATGCTTTGTTTCACTACTATTTAAGCTCAATCATAGATCTTATAAATATTTTAAAATAAAATTTTGAATTCTAGTTACCCCTAGAAGTTTTTTGTTTTGTTCATTATTATGCCTTTACAAGCATTTATCTATGCATATTTTATTTTTTATGCACATTTATGCTTTATTATGAACATATAGTTATGCACCTTTTATTTTTATTATGCATATGTAATTATATAATACTCTAATCATGAAGCAATTTTGAATCCTAACTTTACCCAAATCATATCCCTTGTCATTTTTTCTGATTAAACTAGAACTTGGAGTTTATTTTTAATTATAATTAAATATTTCATAAATCAACTTTGTTAAGGAAGTACCTTAGGATGATGTCTTACCTAGAATCTAAACTTACCAATGTGTTTGGAACATTCAAAAATATAGATTTTATTCCTTGGTTCACTAACATTCGAGTTGCGATTCTTGAGATATCACATTTTCTAGTTTGTTAAAATACCATAAGATTTTTAGTATTTGAACTAAGAAACTATGATAAATAATATTTCAATATACAATTAGGTAGAACACTTGATAAGGATCATATGGGTTCAAACAAAATTTGATTTGGAGTCTGAATGTGCATTTTATAAGTGTTAAACATTGAGGAAAGAGTGGAAATATAAAATGAGGAATAAACTTACGAAAAATGAGTTTTCTTCAAAAAAAAGTAAAAGTAAAATTTCAAAAGGAAAGTCAAAGTCAAAAAAGCATAATCACTTGAAAAACAAAAAGAAAAGTATACATGTTATATGTTATAACATATGTTATATATATAAATTTTCCACACCACCTCACATTTTCTCCTGATGCCACTTTGTTGCTTGTTTTCTGTTATCTATTTTCCACCAACTATCATTTTTTCAAAACTACATTCCATTACATTTTTCTTAAAATATGTTTTTTGTCATTTCTTCTTTGTTTTGAAGCTAATTTGAGCTTGATTTCTTCCATTGTTTCCCTTATAAATAGGTTTAGGCCTTAAATACATCACATCATAGTTTGTAGAAGGGTTTCAAGCATGATATGTTAAGTGAAGAAATGATTAATTGGGATCATTAAGTAGATAAGGAAAACACTAAGAAGATTCTAAAAGCACTGCTAATAAAAGAAAATTTTTTCTACTTTTCCTTTTATATAACTATCCTATTTGTTTGTGGATTTTCTATTCCTCCTCTCTACTTTCTAGTCTTTTGTTATTCTTATATAATTTTAATTATTATACCAAGATTCTATCAATTTTTTTCATTTTTGGGTTCATTTTAATGAAAAAAAAATTTAATCATGTCTATACCTTTTTCTATTTTTTTGGTGAATGTTTGGAATTGTGGAAATTGTACCCAACTAGCTTCTTGGATGTTTTATGAATATTTTGGATTGAGTTTCGATATGAACATTGTTTTTGGTTCAGCTCATGACATAAACATGAATTTGCTAGAATTTTGTGGAATTCTAGCTATCATGGATTTGTATGATCAGTTTTGCTTAGTTGGTAGTGGGAGCCATGAATCGTTTAGATGCTCCTATTTGCATGTAGTAGTGGATGTTTTAGTGGGATCTACCCCATGAGAACAAAAGTTGTTGGATGGATTTCCTACCTTAGGTTTTGATTCATAAGTTCATGTGAGGCTATGGATTTAGCTAAGACCATGACATTGAGCAATTGAGTCTAGTGGTATGGGATAAGGCATAGTCAAGACCTATCCTTCCAATGATACATGTACCTTAGTTGTTGAGGGTGTTAGTAGTGAGGCTCTTGCCAAGACCCAACCATGAGTATCTTGTTTGGGATTACAAGGATAGTGAGATTATTCCAAGAGCTATCAGTAAGTTTTTTAGTAGTGACGATAACCAATACATAGCCTTTAGAGATGCTTGGTTAAAATATACATTCTTTGGATTTTTATTGAACAATTTATGATATTTCTAGACATTAAAATAATTTAAAGGATAATCTAATCATAATAGTGAGGTTATTCCAAGAGTTATTGATGAATTCCTTTAGTAGTGAGGGTAACCAAGACCTAGCCTTCGAAGATGCATGGATAAAATATACATTTTTTAGATTCTTGTATTTCTTTTGAATATTTGGAAAATTTGTGGCATTTTTGGACTTTAAAATTTTTTTTTAAAAATTTTGTGGCATTTTTGGACTTTGAAAGAATTTTGAATATTTTATTGGTATCCTTTATCTAGTACATATCATAAGAATTTTAATTCATAATCTTTATGATCCATGAAGAGAGAAATGTAGTAACCTTTCTTATTTGATGGATTCTGACTCTTGCATTTTGATGTAGAAATCCTAAAGTAGGCAAGAAATCATTGAAAGAGAAACATGATATGAAAGGTGGTTCAATTCTGTACAACATGATCCTTCTAAACTTGAAAAATAATTTTTGTAAAATAGAGGCCTTGTACACTTTTCAAATATTTAAGCCATGTACATTTCTTTGTTAATAAATAATAAAGTATGATAGATATGAATTTTTCATCTATGCTATTAGGACTGTAAGATTATAAGGAACATATTTAATTCTTAGGAAAATTTATNTTATTTATAATTATAATTAATAAATTTATCTAATTTACCACTTCCTTTTGAGCTAGTAAATGAAGGTTAAATCCAGATCCTTTGTGTTTCGTAGCATATGTATTAGTTATTTATAGGATATTTTATAAATAATTAATAGGGTGTTACATGATACAAGCTTAATAAATATTAGAATTATAATCATATTATAGTTTCAAAAGATATATGATGAGTGGTGAGGTACCCCTATGCCCAACCATCACAAAGCATTCATGTAACCCACTTGAATTCCATGAACTTTATCGTTTTCGGTGCATTAGTCCTTTAGGAAGAAAATCTAGCATTAAGGTTAATCGTTGTCTTCCTAATTACACTTGTGATGTTCGTTGGTATGGTTAAGTGTAACTAAGGCATCCAATTTTTATCATTTTTGTGTTTTATAGTTTGGTGCTCAAAATACAAATAAAAGGAATTTGACTAACTAATCTAAATTAACTAATTAACTAGATTTAACTAATCCTAGCACAAACATCCGATCCCACTTTCTGTATATGTCCTAAACCCATGTATTCATTGCTGGGTGACCAAGTGCTACGCTACTGGGTGTACCAAGCAATAACACTGCTGGGATTACCAAGCGAATACATGTTACACTTGAAGTAATCATACTTATGTGTGTAGTCTATCTGGCTTAATTGCTTCATTAATGTAATCACTTGAAAATATTTAACAATTAATGAAAAATATTTTAACAAATAATTAAAAAAACATTGAATGCATAATTAAAATATCTAATCTGTCCAAACTGCTGCAAGGTTTATCGAAAGCTCATCTTTCTTACCGCACACATTATCGTGCTCAGGTACAACAATGCTTGAATAAAGATCCATAAACCTAATGACTCCTACTATGGGCACTTGAAGGAAAAATTTCTAATTTTTAAATGATAAAAATGCAAGAGCTCCAATACAACTACAATCTCTACTTGCCATAAATGCAACTACAAGCACATATTTATAGCCTACTATAGACACTACATTATTGGGGCTATGTTGACGCATGATATGATGCATCAACTAGGCCTTGTTGAAGAGGCCTAGACAATGAGGTCATGTCGATGAGGTTTCATCAACACAATTGATAAAACGTGATTCATCATACCCCCACAAATAAATGAAGACTCATCATCGAGTTCTTTTACAAAATTGGGAAGGTATGAGATTATTGTCTATCTTTTCCTTAAACAAAACAAAACTGATTGACTTGAAAAAAAATGGAGTGCTTGTGTGTATGGATCAACATATTACAAAAAATGATGGTGTTCAAGACACAAAATTAAACATCATAACTCAATTCTTTGAAATTGGACAGCATGCTCCTTGTTGTTGTGAAGTTATTGGAGAAGATGAAACTGTCCCAAGTGGTGGTGATTCCTGAGGCTTCGAGGGACCTTCACCAACTTCACGCATGGGTGGTTGAGGTGGTTGTGGCTATCCTGCTACCATTGCAACTTTAGGTAGGAGGTTGAAAGCATCCAGCAGTTCTTTCATTTTCTCCTCCTTACTTTGAGGACCATGCACCATCCACGTAGATTCCCCAATGTGAGTCAAAACAAGCACATCCCAAGAACATAGGATTTCTAGAAACAATTCCTTTTCATTGATGAACTAGGAAGCGAACTGTTTGCATTCAATGTCGAATGCCCTAACTATGTTCTTCAACTCCTTGTGGTCATTCATCCATCTGGATAGGTTCTCAACAATAGATTATTGATCTCTGAACCACCCTCTAAGAACTTCAAGTTTAGTGTTTGTGGGCTCAAGCTTCTACTTGGTGTCTTTGTGGTGCTTGAACTTAGCCTTGTATAGCAGATATGAGTAGGCACTTATTTCTTAAATTCTTATTATGGTTGTTTGGTAGTTAGCATTGCCAAGTTTTCATAACAAATATTGGTAAAATTCATGTATTCTATCATCTCCTCAATTTGCAACTTCATTAAGAAGATCTCCACTTTGTTGTAGGCATCAATCCCATCAACGATGTGTTGTTACATCTCTCTTCCTTGTTGGAGGGTTTCATTCAATTTCTCCTTCACCATCTAATTTTTTTTTCATTCACTTCCTTCTATAGGCCAACCTATTCCTTATAGTGATTCTTCACTTTCTTAAATCTAAGGACTTCATTCTTCTAGGAAATGATCTCGATGGTAGAATTTTGATGTAAGGTGTGTACCTCCTCCATTAATAGATTTTAGTTTTCTATGGTCAATTTCCCCAATTTAGTGTTTACCCTAGCAAACTACTCCTACTATTTATGAATGAATTCTTGCATTTATCTTTTTGAATATCAACATTTCGTAGCTGATGATTCTTTATAGTCAATGCTTCATTCTCTTATCACATCTAATTCAAGTCCTTTTAGATTAAGTAAAATTCAACTTCTGCTATGGACTATTTAAAAATGGCCATCACTACCTCCTCCTTAGCCTTCTAAAATTTTTCTTAAAGCTATTTGATAGCTTCATCCCTTGTCACTACTACATTGAGGATTTCTTGATTTACAAGTTGGGCATGAAGTTTGGCAACCTCCATAGCCAAGCATTGATTTTTCTCATGGGCCATTTCTAGTTGCCCCTCCAAAATAATGCATCTACCACTTGTATCCAATAGCTCTAACTAGGTTATAGTGATGTTCTCTAGAAGATCAAAAATGTCCAAATTTGGTTGCCCAGATTCTACTAGTCATTCTAGCAAGTTTTCATGTTAGGTTGTGTTTAATTTTTCATTGACCATGCTTGCAAACATCTGCACATCTTGAAGTGCAAATATGTCTAGTATAGACATCAAAGGTGCATTTAATTCCTCTATGACATGGTCCACAACCACTTTTTCCATTTTCTGCTACGCTTGGTGTTGCATCACCAAGACAATTACCTCTTCACCTTCCTCCAACCACACCAAGAAAGTGGTGGCCTTCCCAAAGATTTCTAGGAAGCGATGATGTGTTTCTAGTGATACCATCACCTCTTGAGTGTTGGAATATGATCTCAAAGGTAGCTACATTTTTTGGGAAAAGAAAATGGGACGACCCCTCTCCATCTGGCTAACTGTTCAGTCCACCTCATTAAGGTGACTCATTGCTAGCCAATACATAGATGGACTTGCCCCACTCATTCTTTCTTGTTGCTCTTATTCACTCAAGAACTATTCTTGGATTTTTAACAAATATTCAATGGGTGCACATGCCTTCTATTTTTTTTTATAAGTGGGTGGTGGTGGTGTAGCTCCTCTAATTGAGTCATCACTGGCATCTTATTTTTCATGATCTTGGACCATGAAGCCAAAGGAGTATGCCTAAGTATATCATTAGAGTAGCAAATAATTTTTTTCCTCTTGTAAATCTTTCTAATGAGGCATGGAAATGGTAGGGTCTAACTAGCATGTTCATTTTCTTTGAAATTCTTTTCAATATCCAAGTATAGTAGTTGTGGAAGGTTAATGGGGAATTTCTTGCTTAGAGTGGTGCATGCTCGAGTAGAGAAAATAGTTACCTTACTTGGCATCTTATCTTTCATGAGCTTTTTTCAAAAATGGTCCAAAGTTGATCTCTTGAAGAATAGATCATTGAATCTCTTAGGACTTGATGATATGAAGGTAGCCTTGAGTCAAAGTGACCTCAAGCTTTGGCACGAGACCAGGCACTTCTTCTCTTTATGATTGTTTAGTTGGCACTTGTTCCTCTGAAATCTATCAGACAAATTCCACTTCAAGTTCCTCACAAAGAGGTCTCATTGCATGGGTTGCCTTAGGTAGTTCTTGGCCTTGCTCTTGTTGGCCCCTTTCAGCACTGAGTCATTTCTCCCATGACTGTGAGGTTTCTCCTTCCTACAAATGTTTCTATTTTGGTGTCATCTATAATCATACTAAGACCATGGATTAGCAATCATTGTGTAACTTTAAAATAATTGAAATACCTTAACTCTTAAGGATGGTTACGCTTTGGGTAAGTTGTGATTATGGCTGATTTAATTAATCCAATTACCCTTTATTTATGTATTTTCATTAATAAATCATCCCAAAGGTTGTTCAAAGGGTTAACTTATGAAAAATTTTATGTTTATATGTGGTTATGGTTATTAACCCTTTGGGGGAGTTAGGAAAATTTTCAAAAAAAATTATCAATTTTTCATCAAAAACCTTAAGGTTTTTGGCCCCCACAATAAATATCTTATCTTCGATAACTGTAGGATCAAAAAATGGAGTAATTTGGATAAACAATTAGGAAGTTATAAACTTTGGAAGGTTTTGGGCTCTAAAAATTTTCAAAAACTCCCCTTGTGTTATGAGAAAATCATGAAAAATTGCAAAGTATCTAGCAATATATATAGGATTTAGAATGGTAAGAAGTCCATGAAAAACACTCAAGCACTCAAGCAAGTAGAAGAGTATAAAGAGTATTGAATCCCCTTGAATTCACACCCTTTAAAAACCTTTCAATCCTTCCTAATTCCAAAACTACCAAGGTCATTGATCAATTAAAAGTCTCTTTAATGGAAGGGACCTCAAATTCCTAGAACAAGGAAAACCATAGAGTTCATTAAATGGGTGTATGATGTGGACTCACTTCCTATTCCATGAAAAATAAACCATGTCAAAGTCATTGAACAACATAATTTGAAAATAGAAACTAGACATTGACAATCACAACATTAAGCACAAACCATCATTAGTAAACAACAATAGTGGAACTGTGTCCTATGGCAATAAAGCATTCTTTATTAGCAAAAATAAGAAAATATCACACTTACATAAAAAGAAAGAAAAATAACGTAAAATATATATAAGAAAGTGTAAAATAATCAAGAAGTTTCAAAGCTACTAAAGATGATATAAAACTAGAAAAATCTAAAAATCAAAAGTTTGTAAAATAAATAATTTGTAAAAATAAAAAATGTGAAAAATGAAAAGTAGAAAAACTAAGAAGCCAATTTGATGGTTAGCATGGATGGCCATCTCCCCCACAACTGAGTTGGAAGGAGGAGATTTAAAAAATAGAACTTCATTGTCCATCCATTGAGGTGACCTTTACACTAGCCTATCTTGGTTGTAAGAAAAGCTCTACTTGTTTGATGTTGATCAACTGCTTTTTATTTGGGTTGTTAGGTTTGTAAATCAACATGATCCTAGAGGAAAAGGTTTGATCAATTATATAAGGTCCCTCCCATAATGTTTGGAATTTTTTCTTTTAGGATACATGTGTGGGATTCCATTAGAGAACCTTATCTCTTGGTTGAAGTTTTACTTTCCTAATTCTAAGTTTATGACATTGCTTGTTTAATGCCTTGTTCACCTCATTCAATGATAGGGCCACCAATTGATTTTCATCCAACACATTTAGGTTGATAAATCTTTCCTTCTATGCTAAACTTAACTCAATGTTTAGATCAGAGGTCATTGAGAGTGTATGGAGCTTGGATTGCATTAGGAGTGTTGGAAATTTTCTGTACACTAACTCATAGGGAGAGTGGCCCATAGAAATTTTCTATGTTGAATGATAAGCCTAGAGAGCATCATTAAGCTTTGTACTCTAGTCCTTTCTATATTTGCTAATGATTCATGTTAGTATTTTTGTAATCTCCTAGTTAGTTACCTATACTTGACCATTGGCTTGGGGCCAATAATGTGCTGCTAATTTATGTTCTACCCCCAAGTGTTGCATTAATTTTCTAAATGTGGCACCTATGAAATAAGTTCTATTATCATAAATTAATTAATGTGGTACTGCAAACCTATTCACAATATTTTTTTATATAAATTTGGTAGTAGTGGATGATGTACAATCAGTAATGGTTATCACTTCTAACCATTTTGTACAATAGTCAACTATTACTATAATATATACATTTCTATTGGACATGGGTGTGATGGGACCCATGAAGTCAATGCTCCATATGTCAAAAGGTTCTAGTTTTTGGATCCACTATTGAGGACTTTCCATGCGAGTGGTCATCCCCCCATCACGTTGACAATGTTCACAAGACTTGACAAACTGGTGGGCATCCCTAAATATTATTGGTCAATAGTATCCTACCATTAGTATTTTTATAGTCATGTGTCTCCTTGCATAGTGGCCTTTGTAATGTCATTTATGAGCATCCTGGAGAATGTGCACTTGATTTTCATCTAGAACGCACCAATGGATCAAGCCATCAAGACACACCTTGTAAAGGTGTCCATTAATTTTCATGAAGTATTTGGTTTGATGAAGAAATTGTTGCTTTTTCCTAAAATCCAATTCTTGTGGAATCTATTGAGTGAAAAGTTAGGTGAGGATGCCATTATACTATATTATTTTTATAGGCGTTTGTTCACTTATTACTCCTATAAAGAGGAGTTCGTCTAGAAATTGATCAGAGAGCGGGCTCTCCACCTCTTTGTTATCCCATCTTATGTGAGAGAGGTGGTTAGCAATCACATTCTCGATCCCTTTTCAATCTACCATAGTGAGATTAAATTCCTAAAAAAATCATGAGCAACCATATGACATAAGGGCTCACCATCGATTGATTCATGAGGAAGTGAATTGCACTATGTTCTGTATGCACAAATACTTTGTAATCAAGCACATAATGTCTAAACTTTTTTAGCATGTACACCACTACCATTAGTTCTTTTTCTATGGTGGTGTAGTGTAACTATGCTCTCAAAATGATTTAACTCATGCAGTGGATGTATGGATGTTTCTTATCATCCATCTACAAAAGAACTGCTCCCAAAGCATAGTTAGATGCATCTATCATGATATGGAAGGGTCTGGACCAATTTGGTGCGCATAGGATTGGTGTTTCTATGAGTTTTTTCTTTAATTGTTGCAATGCATGTTCACATTCCTTGGTCTAGGTGAAAGGTGCATCTTTCTTTGTAAGCTCTACCAACAACTTTGCGATCTTAGAAAAATTCTCTATAAATCACCAATAGTAACCAGTGTGTCCAAGGAATGACTGAACATCTTTAACAATCTCTAGTTGGTCTGTTATTCCTTGGATGGTCCTTATCTTTTTTGGCTCTACCTCAATCCCTTTTTTCAAAATTTGGTAACCTAGCACAATGCCTTCTTGGACCATGAGATGGCTCTTTTGCTAGTTGATCCATAGGTTTGTCTCTACACATCTTTTTAGTGCTTGCTCAACTCAATCCAAGACTTGCTCAAAGGTAGCTCCATAGGTGGAAAAGTCATCCATGAAGACTTCAATACCACTACTAATTTTCTGTTGAAAGATACTAAGGACCAAATGTCATCTTGCAATATGCAAAAGTCCCCCAGTGACTCATGAATGTTGTCTTGGCCTAATCTTCTGGATTTGGTTATAATCACTATAACCATCCAAGAAATTATAATAACATTGCCTAGATATGGTGTGTAATACTTGATCTACAAATGATAAAGGAAAGTGATTCTTAAACATTGTCATATTCAATAGCCTAAAGTCGATACAAACCCACCATTTTTCATCCTTCTTTGGTACAATTACGAGTGCACTAACCCACTCACTATCTGCAATTAGATAGATAAACCCTGCCTTGACAATTTGGTCTATCTCCTCCTTGATGATTTGCTTCAATTTTGGATTTAGCCATCTCTACAACTACCTTCTAGGCTTCATGGCCAGGTTGGTGTAGATGCAATGCTACCATATCTCTAGATTAATTCCTACTAGCTCTAGATATAACCAAGTAAATGCTATTGACCATTTTTTCACCACTTTCAATAACTTTCCTTTTTACTCAAAAGTAAGTTTGGCATTAATAATGACTGGTTTACCATTCTTTAAAAATTCATACTCCATACCAACCAATAAATTTTTTAGCTTTAAGGGCTCCTACTTGAAGTGGTCAGGGATATCTAACTCTCCCCAATAGGTATCATCATCTTCATCAAAGAGTTGGGAATGAACTTGTTGAATTTTGTCCATGCCTTTAACATATGCACATATTAAGCTCTCAGTTGGCTCCATGCATATTGTGCTACTATCTGAATCAGCTATCAACCACTAGGTGCCTCCCACTTTGTGGCCACCACATATAGACACCTTTGAATGTCACTTTCTTATGCACACTTATTACATGCTTTAATGTATGTGCTCTTGATGGACCAAATCTTTTACATGAAATTCCATCCATTTTCACTATATGCAATGCATGGAATATGCTTCTTCTCAATTTTAACTAGCTCATTTTCCTTAGATATTTCTAAAGATAGATTCCTTATGTCCATTCTTGCATCGACCATGCTTAACCAAGCTCTTCCCATGATGATGGGGAAGTCATTTTTGCAGTTGTCCACCTTGATTACTAGAAAATTAGTAGGATATACCACCCACAAATTGTGATCACAATGTCCTCTACTAATCTTAGAGGAACAATAATCGACCAATCTGCTAATTCTAGATGAATTTTGCTCTTCTAAATAGGTGGTAGGTTCCAAGCCTTGTACATGTTATGGAAGATGAAATTGACTCTAGAACCAAAGTTAAGAAGAGCTTTGCATGGCTCTTGTCTAGTAATTTATATATAAGTAAGTGAACTTTTTGAATTAGATCTTTTCATAAGAATATTTCTAGCCTTAATCCAATTAGAAATAGCATCAGTTAACATTACAATGAAGATCCTAGGTAGCACTTGGTTTGAAGGGCACTCAAAGGTATTTGATGTAGAGGATGAGGGTGCTAGAGATGTACGATGATCAACTGAAGTAGGTAGTGAGGGATAGAGAGGACTACTGGGTTGGAATAAAGGTCTTTTTTGTGATTGATTATTTAGACCACTCAGCTAAAAAACTAGTTGTGAGTGTATAGTGCTCGCAGCATTTTCTTGTTATAACTGTGAAGGAATCTTACCCTACATGGAAAAAGTAGGAGGTAACTAGGTTAAAGGTGGATCTGTATGTGTAGAGGAATGTGGAGGATGGAATGGATATAGATATGAGTTTTTCCCTTGAATAGGGTGGAACTATCTTGGACTACCTTGAGGGCAAGGTAATCGTCTTAGAGCTTTCCTACATGCTAGGTGAGGATTCAATGTGTACACTCTGGACTCTTGTAAGTGTGATACTATAGGGAAACATCCTTTTGGATGTTTGTATTGGCAAATGTCACATTTAGTTTCATCATTAGAGTCAGACTCCATAACTTCCTCTACTATAGCAGCTTTGCCCTTACCTCTTTAGTAGGAATGTTCAGCTTCTTTTCATCTCCTATGATTATGATCACTATTTTACTCTTTGGATTCTTTAGCAATTTTCAAAGCAGTTTGAAATTTTCATCCAACGAGTTCCATAACTTGTCAACCTTGGCCAAAATGTTAGAAATAGATTTTTGGATGGGCAAGGTCTTTCTGCTCACCACTTCATCAAGTGATAACTCCTCATCACAAAATTAGACCTCTCATTTTCTAATGGATGGGTCTTTATTACACTCTTCAGCACTTTCTCTTTTTTGTAGCTCACCTTCTTCTTTTGCTACCTGCTCAATTAGCCTCTAGATCTGATGAGATCTCAATTTAGATAATATTTCTTGGGCATACACCCCAAGGGTTCTTCTAGTTTCTACTCTACGCCCATCTATGATGTGCCAAAGTTCTCCCCTCTGAAAATAACCATGGCTAGGGCATTGGTGTAGGAATGAATAGTATCGAGTCATGGCGGCATCCAAAGATTCATGTGCTCCTTGTTTCTATCCTTGGGTTTGCCTTCTTATATTAGACACTTTGAAGTATGTCTGATATTTATCATTGAATAGCTCTAGCATTGTACTTCATCTATGGATAGATTCTAGCTCTAAGGACTAGTACCAACTTTTAGCTTTCTTAATGAGTGTCCTTAGGAAAGATTGAGTTTTCCCACTCATTCTCTATGTTCTATAAGGCACAAGCATCTTGAAATGCTTGTAGATGTGTTTGTGGATAACAGTTGTATCCCCCTTCAAATCTTGAGATATCGTTTATGTCCAAGCACTTGATCCCACTATCCTTCCTATGCCTAGTTGGGATTTTCATTGCCTCCATAATGTTGAGCATACTTCGAGTTGCCAATAGAGGTTCATCATCATCATTGTGTCTATGACATCAATGATGGTTTTGACCACCCCTTTGATTTTGGTGGCCTTCATAGTCATTATTGTTTGGCAAATCACCTTCATCATAGTTGTTTCAATAACAACTTCCGTGAGAACCATTAGATGAAGAGAAATGTTAAAAATTGGATGAAGAGGATAAAGAGAAAGGTGGACCACCATTGCCACTTCAGTGTCCACCACCACTCTTATGTTTATTACAATCACCATCCTTAGATCCCTTATTGTTGTGGTATTTACCTGAGTTCCTACCTTAGCTATCACTTTTCCTGAACGTAATTTATGAATAGTGGATTGCAGGTTTAGGTTCACACCCTCATCATCAGTAGAAAGGGATGGAGAATATTCATGTTAAGAACCTTCAGTAGGAGGATCCTCAATGTCATCTTGATTTAGTATGAACAAGGGATTAGTGTAATGTTTCCTATTTATAGCTTCATGGGGTTTCTCTTGACATTGATCTCATTTACGTTGTGTTTCAATGGGATAGTAGTTTCTAGTGTCATATCCATCCACAACATATTCTTCATGAAGATCTGCTATGCCCAACTTATTAAGGATTTTGAATACCATCTTAGGCATAGATCGATCGAGGGGCAAGACAATGTTTCTCTCTATATCACATCATTGCATCTGTTCATCTAGATGTAGGATGAAGGTGAAATTTGATACAAACTCATCTAGATGAGTGTACACCACCTTGCATTCTTGTGGAACCAGTGGTTTGGTATCTTCATGTTTGTGAGAAGAAGAAGACATTTTGCAAAAAAAAACAAAATAAAATTATCAGTGTGTTTTTATAATTCTATGTATAGTGGGAATGATATTGATCATGAGGCTCGTACAACGATATTAATGGTATTCACTTAGACCTAAATAGCACACTTTCCACAAACAAAGTCCTTGGCAATGGCACCAATGATGAGCAACAAGGTGCCCCTATGCCCACCTATACAAATCACAAAGCGTTCATGTGCAATTTGGTCGAATTCCATGGACTTTATAGTTTTCGATGCACTAGTCCTTTAGGAAGCGAATCTAGCCTTAAGGTCAATCATTGTCTTCCCAGTTACACTTGTGATGTTCATTGGTAACGTTAGGTGTAACTAAGGCATCCATTTTTTATCATTTTGTGTTTTATAGTTTGGTGTTCAAAATATAGATAAAAGAAATTTCATTAACTAATCTAAATTAACTAATTAACTACCATTTAACTAATCCTAACATAAGAATCCTATCCCACTTTCCATACACGTCCTAAACCCACATATCTGCTACTAGGCAACCAAGTGCTATGCTACTAGGTGTACTAAGTAATAACACTACTAAGATTACCAAGCAAATACATGTTATGCTTGAAGTGTTCATACTTATGTGTGTAATCTATGGATTAATTGCTTCATTAATGTAATCACTAGAAAATATTTAACAACTAATGGAAAACATTTAACAAATAATTAAAAAACATTGAATGCATAATTAAAATAGCTAATCTATTCAAAGTGTTACAACGTTTATTAGAAATCTTGTCTTTATTACCACAAACACTATCATGTGTAGGTACAACAATGCTCGAATGAAGATCCATACACTCAATGAATCCTACTACGAGCACTCTGAGGAAAAACATTCTAACTTTTAAATGGAAAAAATGCAAGAGCTTTGCTACAACTACAATCTCTACTTACCATAAATGCGGCTGCAAGCATGTATTTATAGTTGACTATAGGCACTACGTCGATGGTAACTTCCTCTTAATAAAGAAGCTTGGGCTACCAATACATCTAGATTATGTACCACTTGGAGCAAATTTGGTATCATTGTAGTTTTTTTCTACATATGCATGATAAATGGATTACTTGAAATGAAGCTTCTAGCCTCTATGTTTTGAATAGGAAGAGGAAAAAGAATTTTGAAAATTTAATTTCTAATATCGATAATTTATTTAAAATTAATAATAATTTACATCAAGCTTTTCTAAATATTTTATGGAAAGATGGAAAATCTATTTTTTCTTTTAATTTGAAAGTTACTTGTGATATTATTAAAAAGAATGATGTTATGCATAACAAATTTAGTAAGGCCTAGAAAATGCAATTATCATTGGACTTTTAGATGAGGAAAATGAAAGATATTTGGAATGTGATATTTTCTTAAATTTATGCTTTTTATGGTGTCTTATTCATCAAGGTCTTTCTATCGACACTTGTCTTAAACATATAAAAAATTTTTCTTCTCAATGTCCTCTTTGTAGAAATGGAAACTCATTTTCTCATGTTTTTCTTGAATACCCTCTTACTCAACATACTTAGAAATGGACATCCAAAATTTATAACTTTCAACCAAGCATCAATGAAGTCATTCTTGAAGATAAGTTTTCTTTGCTTACTTCCTTTCTTTGCATTTGGAAATTGTTGATGCCAACATCTTCCATGCTAGGCACGAGGCCATGATTAATATTTTTTGATTCCATGAAACAAAAAGAAAAAATCCTATGGGTTTTCTCACCATGCAAATCATCTATGGTGGTGTTATAGATAAAGCAAAGTAAGCTCAACAATTATGACATAAATACTTTTTAATGTATAAATAGTGATAGTTAGAGTCATCCTAAATAATTATAAAACCAGTTATTACCAATGGTAAGCCCTTCCTATTTTTGAACCTTCCTAGCCATAGGCTCTTGAACGTAAAAAATTTAGTTTCAATAGTAGCCTTTAATGATGGTTTCAAAAATTTACATGCCTTGAGTACCTTAACCTTGAAAGACAATGATAATACCCATCCCATTATGCTATGGGCTTCATAAAACAAACCCAACAAAAATTTTATGGATGAATTAGTGTGGCATGTCATCAAGATCCAATAGTAACAAATGCTGAAATGCCATGTGGGTGGATCCCATTGGAGTGATTCTAACCAATGTCAAGTCTAAGGTTAAACTAAGGGAAATGGTTTCAAAATTAAAGTTATACCGAAGTTAGAGAAATGCCTCCACTCCACATGTTGTTTCTTAGTTTCTATCTTTTACTATCCATGAACTATAGCAATTTAAACCTATTGTTTCATGCTTTTTTTCTTTGTAGACGCACAAATTTGTGCTTTAGGAATTTAATTTCTTAACTCATTTTCCATACAAGGTCATAGCAGAAATGTGGGATGGTTCTTATGCAACTACTCAAGTCACAATAGAATTTGGTAATGAAGATGGGCAGTGGTGGCTGTAACGACCACAGGTAAATGTAAGCATTTAAAGCAACAAGCTACAATGGCTGTAAAAGGCATGGTAGATAACATGGCTATAGTTACATCAGTGGCTGGTGATCGAAACTGATGTGGGACATGGGCATTCAATTCTCCCACATCAGTAGCCACTATTAAAATAAGGGAATCTAGGTCTCTCAAAAAAATGGTGGTAGGGGGATTGGATCCTATGGGGCCAGCTACGAAACTAGTAGGTGATGGTTTCTTTCTTGTTCTTTCTCCTATGCTACAATGGGTAGTCTTCTCTCTTTCCAAGAAACCAATAGTGCACATGGACCTCCTGAGGACAACAACCATGAGGGAGCTACAAGAGTGACACATGGCAGCATGTCAATGTGGTAGCACAACAGCAACATCATCTGTGAGGTATGTGACACCAATGATGAGCCATTAGTAGACAATAGGTGGCACAACATTACACAATGGATGCGCAATGGTAGATAATAGGTGTGGGACAATAGCAGTGTAGGTGAATGACATTAGCAACTATAGACACTAGTAGTCAGTGATGGGTTTCTGTTTCTCTCTCACTAGTAGTGAGTGGCGTGATGGAGGTGGGGCAGGTTTTTGGATGGCTGCAGGTAATAGGAATTGCATGCTCCAAGTGGTGGCACAAGGTTTGGCCTCTTCTCTCTTTCCCTTTCTCTACAGATTTGAATTGATGACTGCAACAGAGTTCTCTTTTTTTCTCTTACTCTTTCTTCGCCAATAGTGAAGCTGCGACATGTGACCTCCCTAGGTTTTCTACCATCAATGGCAAGTTATGTGGTAGGTGATGACAAGGCACATGGAAATGGAACACCAAATAGATCTCTCTCTCTTTCTCCCTCTCATGAGGACTATGAGCAATGTCGACGATGGCAGCATCCAGGCCAATGAGATGGCATGGATTAGAAGTAGCATCAGGAGGCCAGGGAAACATTTAAATTCATTAGTTACTGCATTTTTATTAAGTCTTGGAATTTAAGGCTACTGTTCAATTCAAAGTCCTTAACGTTCAATTTAATTTATCTTATTTTGGAATGTCACAGAGCCCTCTCCAACTGAGACTATTCCTAGTTTTCGTACCCATATAGGAGGTGTCCTAGGTAATAGTCTTCTTAAATAAGTTTTTTTCCCAGTGTTGGTGCATCCAAAATTTATGCATGAATAGAAATGTCTTCAACCCC
Organism: Gnetum montanum; assembly: GCA_015680685.1. Classification (NCBI taxonomy): domain Eukaryota; kingdom Viridiplantae; phylum Streptophyta; class Gnetopsida; order Gnetales; family Gnetaceae; genus Gnetum; species Gnetum montanum. The sequence continues at coordinate 168,630 of MNCI01002085.1, read as the reverse complement.
TTCTTTTCTCTCCTATATTTGGAAGTTGAAGCAAGGTCACTCTGATTTACTTTAACCCTTCAAGACATGTTGAACCTCAAAAAATTGTTCAATTTTAATAAGTATTTTTATCAAACTTATGCATTTTAATTAATTTCATTCTATATTTCATATTGATCTATAAATCAACCTTTCTTATATTACCACACATAAATCAATTAAGTTTCTATAACCACACATAAATCAACCTCAATTCAAGGCACAATTGATCTAGATCTCTTCATCACATAGGACTAAGATCTAAATATAGCTAGCTATGGCCAACACCACAACATCCGAATGATCATCAAGATGTACACCACTCTCATTCAATCTCTCTCCTAGCTTCCCCTTTCAAAACATGCAACATAAAGTAATATTTATCAAAACAAAACTAATATTTATCAAAACACAAAACTAAAACCCTAGGGGAATCTTTCACATATTGATCTTGAAATTTCCAACTATTTTCTATCTTAGAAATATCACATCAAAACTTTCCATGACCAAACGAGACATCTATAGGCTTGATAAGTTGTCTCTTTGACAACTTTGACTTGCAAGCAAGACATTTACACTCTTAGTAGACATCTCCTTTGCTAGTAAGACATCTCTTCTCTAGACAAGACATCTTTTGAATGACCAAGACATCTCTTATGACATCTCAGCTCTCAGGTAACACATTTATAGGATGACCAAGATATCACCTATGACATCTCAACTCTCAAGAAGGACATTTGCAAAGGTTTAAGACATCTCTTAAATTGCTTGAAATCTTCAATCTTCGACCTATGGGGATAAAAGGAGGTTTAGAAGAGGATTCCTTACATTAGAAACTTTGATATGCAATTATTTTCTAGCAACAAAAGCATATCTGTGAGCTCTCTTCAAGAGTCAGATACTATATTCTAAAAGAGGTTTTTGAACTACAAGTTCAAGCAAAAGAGCTCCCAATAAAAGTTGAACAATTAATTTGTTTTGTACAATATTAATTTCTTTTGATTTGGAGGCTCAAGGATGGGAAGGTTTTAGCTTTTCTTGCTATTTGTTATTTATTTTTGATTAAGGTATTAATTAGTTTTTAGAGAGAGAGAGAGTTTTCTCCTTTTCTTTATAAAAAATCACTTTAGCAAGAAGTGAAAACTCATGAGGGTAGTTTCAAATAAGAGTAAGGCCTAATGCTTTTCCTACATAGAGGTGAAGAGTTTTAGGATTGGTTATAAGGATGAAAATTTGAAAAAGTATCTTCAAAACTTTTGGGTTTTTTCTAGAGAATCTCTTTTCAATAATCTAATCTACTATACTTTAATTATTTGTTTTTTTATGGTGCCTCTTTGTAATTTAGGCAAGCCTCTTTGTAATCTTCAATTATTATTTATAATTTCAATTTGATTTAATTATAAATCCTTATTCTTGAATTTATGATTAGAAGTTACGATAAAGGTTTATAATTTTGCTTATGAGTGAGAAGGCATAAGTATGGAATTTGATTGGATTCAATTCTAACTATTTATTATCTTAATGATTTCTTTGACTTTTTAATTGTTCCTCCATGGGATACGACTCACTGGTCAATCATAGATAAGGTGACAATATCAATCTCTACAATGAAATAAGAAAAGAAAAATAAATTTTAAAGCTATCCAGCACCAAATTTTGCTTGGTTCGTCAAAACACATAGAACCCAGATAGTATGCAATACAATGAATTTGTTAGAAAATAAGAAAACTAGCTATCTTTTATTAATGTTAAAAGAAGATTACAATATAATGAAATGATAGTCCTGCATAACAACAATAGTCACACTTAATGATATTGTAAAGTATGAGTTTCTATAACCACACATAAATCAACCTCAATTCAAGGCACAATTGATCTAGATCTCTTCATCACATAGGACTAAGATCTAAATATAGATAGCTATGGCCAACACCACAACATATGAATGATCATCAAGATGTACACCACTCTCATTCAATCTCTCTCCTACCCTCCCCTTTCAAAACATGCAACAGAAAGTAATATTTATCAAAACAAAACTAATATTTATCAAAACACAAAACTAAAACCCTAGGGAAATCTTTCACATATTGATCTTGACATTCCCAACTATTTTCTATCTTAGAACTATCGCATCAAAACTTTCCATGACCAAACGAGACATCTATAGGCTTGATAAGTTGTCTCTTTGACAACTTTGACTTGCAAGCAAGACATTTACACTCTTAGTAGACATCTTCTTTGATAGTAAGACATCTCTTCTCTAGACAAGACATCTTTTGAATGACCAAGACATCTCTTATGACAAATCAGCTCTCAGGTAACACATTTATAGGATGACCAAGATATCACCTATGACATCTCAACTCTCAAGCAAGACATTTGCAAAGGTTTAAGACATCTCTTAAACTACTTGAAATCTTCAATCTTCGACCTATGGGGATAAAAGGAGGTTTAGAAGAGGATTCCTTACATTAGAAACTTTGATATGCAATTATTTTCTAGCAACAAAAGCATATCTGTGAGCTCTCTTCAAGAGTCAGATACTATATTCTCAAAGATGTTTTTGAACTACAAGTTCAAGCAAAAGAGCTTCCAATAAAAGCTGAACAATTAATTTGTTTTGTACAGTATTAATTTCTTTTTGATTTGGAGGCTCAAGGATGGGAAGGTTTTAGCTTTTGTTGCTATTTGTTATTTATTATTGATTAAGGTATTAATTAGTTTTTAGAGAGAGAGAGAGAGAGAGTTTTCTCCTTTTCTTTATAAAAAACCCCTTTAGCAAGAAGTGAAAACTCATGAGGGTAGTTTCAAATAAAAGTAAGGCCTAATGCTTTTCCTACATAGAGGCCAAGATTTTTAGAATTGGTTATAAGGATGAAAATTTGAAAAAGTATCCTAAAAAATTTTGGGCTTTTTCTATAGAATCTCTTTTCAATAATCTAATCTACTATACTTTAATTGGTTTTTAATAATATTATTGGTTTTTTAAGGTGCCAAAATAATGTCCCAAGAA
>MNCI01002085.1:112616-162769 GCA_015680685.1 Gnetum montanum | reverse complement strand
CAATTTCTTTTCATGAGTTAAATTTAGAGTTAGAGTTAGAAGTGAATGCCATAGTGTAGTAACTAACATTTGTACAAAGTCTTTATTTGAGTGGAATGTACTTGGACACAATTTATGATCAACAATAAAGATCAAAATTATTTCATACCATTGTAGCATCTCACTTAGTTTACTTTTATTTTTAAATATGTTTACTTTGATTAAGTTCTTTACATTTTTTAAGTACTTTACTTTTTCAATGTCCATTAGTAAGGTAGAATAAGTACGATGAGTTTCGAGCATTAAGTATAATTGCTTGGTAACCTAGTAGTGACTTCACTTGATTCGCTTAGTAGTGAATTCACATGGTAATCCCAGTAATGGTTACATGAGCCTAAGGCATGTACGACAAAAGAAGAATAGATGCTTATCACCATAGGTTAAGATAAATCTACATTTCTATTATCACCTAGATTTAGATTTTATTCTCATTTTCATTATGGAAGCACTTAGGATTAATTTGGGCCCACAACATCATAATATCATATACCTCACTAAGAGGTAAACTATAATACTTGTGCTTTGCTAACTCAACATGAGAAGACAATAATCACGAGCCAACTATTAATCACTAGTATACTTACATTGTCCATTCATGGATTATAATGTGGTCCCATGTTGATGAGCAGCGAGGTACCCCTATGCCCAACCAAACAAATCATAGGTGTTCACGTGTGATTCAGTCGAACTCCATAGACTTTAATTACCAAGTACGCTAGAGCTAAATGGTGAGTTCATGTTGTCTGTTCATTGTCTTCCTAGTCTCACTTGTGAAATGCAAGTGTATGGTTAAGTGTGACTAAGGCATAAGATTTTTATCATTTTATGTTTTATCAATTTAATTGAATAAAATAGTAATGGAAGTGGGAGTAATTAAATTCTACGTGAACTATTTTCTAATCTAGCCTAACACAAGTAATCATTTCCACTTTTCAGACACATCTTGAACTTCGTGTAAACACTACTTGGTTGTCAAACGCTAACTGTTTCTAAGCTACTAAGTGTCACACGTATATTTGACAAGGTCATACTTTTGTATTTTAATTAATTGCTTAATTAATCAAAATTATTTGCCAAATGAATAACATTAAATGTGAACTACATAAAATCACAGTGTATAAATGCATAAAGAAAGAAAGTCTCAACTACTGCAAGGATGAATCAAAGAGCTCGTCTTTATTGCCAATACAATGGTGTGTTCAAGTACATCAATGCTTGAATAAAGGTCCAATTACACTTAGAACTCCTTTTGCAGGCACTTGAAAATTATTCTAACTCTCAAATAAACAAATTACAAGAAATTCGCTACATGACTAAAAAAATATCCCTTGAATCGTGTGTGCAAGGGCTATACTTATAGGCCCAGGAATACCCCACAATATCACATCTTGGGCCACAATATCATGTACTTGATATCATAGCCACCACAATATTGGATAGTTGATATTGGGGTTCATGTAAAACATGATTCATCATACCCCCATGATTGAATGAAAACTCATCCTTGAGTATAGAAGAAGAGGAATAAATCCCTTACAAAATACATTAGGAGGTATGGAATATTTGACTGACATGCAAAGTGACACAAAGAAAATAGAAAAATACAGAAGTTCCCTAGCATGCATCATTACAATTGTGTATAAAATTGGGTGTTCATGAAAACAAGAAAGAAAACCCTCCCCACTTAACAACAAAAGAATGAGGGAGAGGTAAAAAAGATCCAATGATCATGAACGATCTCTTGTGAGTGATATTGCTGCATCATCATTGGTGAAGATAGTCCCATTTCCAATCCATGCTTCCTATTGCAATCACAAAAAAATCAAGGATTAGTATATAAAGTGTAACACATAGCAGTTGAACACCTTGTCTTGTCAGTGGTTATACCTAGCTATGTTGTGATTGTGGCAGATTGATTACTTGATAATATTAGTGGTAAGACTGAAAAATAGGTTAGGTAAGAGAAGTGGTCCATAAAATTTAGAAAAAGCTTAATACAAGAAATACTAAAAAGAGGGTATAGAAATTCACAACAATGAAAAGAAAGAATTCACTAAAAAAAATTGTGAACATGTGCACAATTGGATGACATTGATGGCGTAAATAAAAAGAATTCAATTGTAAAAATATCTAAGGTTAAAGAACTTAACCAAACCAAAAGATATGCAAGTGGGTCCTCCACAAAGCAGGCATAGGTCTTTTATGCTCTTTCATAACTTCAAACCAAGGAATATATGGGCTCCATGTATGATTAATAGTTATGGAAAGTTAAGTACAAAAACCCATAAGTAACTAACTGAGAATCCTGATGCATCAAACCAGAACATCGAATCAAAACATGAAACTGCCAGTTAGGTGAGACATGAAAAGCATAGATGTATGAGAGAGAATGGAATGGAGTTCCTAATTATGGTCACATGAAGTCCCTTATGGAGTTTGTTATTAAATGACTCAATAGGATCCATCCGTAGTCTAGACCAAAACCAACCACTCTCAATGACTTTGCATCGACATTCCAAGACTAGTCCATCCTGTGAGACACAAGAATGGTTCCACAAAATAACCATCATTCCAAATTGGAGAAGAAGTAGGAAGTGAGAAAGGGCCTTAGTTAGAGGAGATAAGAGAAGTCTCATAACTAGTGGTTATAGCCCTTTTATTTGGTCTAAGGGGTGTTCTTTAAATTTCGGTAAATTTTCATTTTTTTTATTTTTTTAATGGAAACCACACCATGCAAAGACCCATGCATTTTTGCATTTATTTTATCCAAGGGGTGTGCTTTGAATCCTCATCTTTTTTTCTTTTTTGATGAGTACCACACCATGCAAGGACTTATTTGACTTCCTATTTTGGAATGACACATAATGGTGTGAAGTTTACAAGAACATCCCTGCACATAGGAAAACGGAAAAGTGTGAAGAATACTGCATCTCTTTAAAGCCACATCCTATCCAAACCTTTGAATCCTTCCAAATTATGAAAAATACACAAGTCAAAAATTTATTAAAAGTTATATTAATGAAAAAGGGACTACATGTTTCCAAAACAAGGAAAACCATAGATTGTGTGTATGGGTAGATGATGTGGACTCACTACCTATTACATGAAAAGAAACCATGTCCTAGTTGTTAATAATGGCATTCAAAGTTCGAAACCAGACATCAACAATCAAATCACAAATGATACATACCATCATCGAGTAGCACATTACCATTGTACCTTGCACCTTATTAGCAAAAAGAGTAGAAAATTACACAAAACATGAGAAAATATAAAAGAAAGTAAAAGATATTCAAGAAATATTAAATATACTAAAGATAGTGTAAAAAAAATTGAGAAAATATTAATAACCTAAATAAAAAGTTGTAAAACCAAAAATGTGTAAAAAAAAGGTTGAAAGACTAAGAAGCCACTTAAAGTGCTAGTATGAATGACCATCTCCCCCATGACTAAGTTGGAAGGAGGAGATCCGAAAGATTGAGCATGGTTGTCCATCTTGTGAGGTGTTTTTTGAGTTGGTTAGCTTGGGCTCATGGGAAGGTTTCAATTGTTGGATGTTGACTAATTTCTTCCTATATAGGCTGTCAAGTTTATATATGATCATGGCCCTAGATGGAAAAGTCTCTTCGATAATGTAATATCCTTCCCACAATGTTTGAAACTTGGTTGATTGAGGTACGTGTTCGAGATTTGAGTAGAGAACCGTATCTCCTTTGACTTTTCTTATTTTGAGGTCATGGCATTTCTTGTTGAATGCCTTATGCACTTTGTTGGATGATAAGGCCATTAATCAATTTTCATATAGTAATTTAAGGTTCATTAATATTTCCTTTTGTGCTAGACTTAGATCCATGTCAACGTCATAGGTTGTAGAAAGTGTGTAGAGCTTAGATTGAATGGGCAATGTTGGTAGTTTTCCATACATGAGCTCATAGGGAGAATAACCTATGGGAAGCTTCCATGTGGAGCAATAGGCCCAAAGCGCATCATTTAGTTTGATGCTCTAGTTCCTTCAATACTTGCTAATAGTGTGTGTTAGAATTTTTGTAATCTCCTAATTAGTGACTTTAGCTTAACCATTGGCTTGAGGGTGATAAGGTGTTATGAGTTTGTGCTCAGCCACCAAGTGCTACATAAGTTTTTGAAAAGTGGAACCTATGAAATGAGTTCCATTTTTAGAAATTAATGCACAAGGCACACCAAACCTATTTATGATGTTTTGTTATAAAAACCGAGTAGCAGTAGTGGATATATAATTGATGATAGTTGTTACTTCTACCCACTTAGTGTAATAGTCAACCACAAGTATTATATACATCTTTTCATTTGACATAGGTGTGATGGGACCCATAAAGTCAATGCCCCAAATATCAAATAACTCAAGAGGTTGAATCCATTGCTATGACCCCTCCATTCAAGCTTTCATTCTACCATCTCTCTGATGATGATCACAAGTGTGTATGAATTGGTGTGCATCTCTAAAGATTGTTGGCTAGTAATATCATACTGATGAGCCTCGATATCAGACCCTCAATATCGGATACATGATATTGGAGATGCTAAAGTAATATCAAGCATGCCATGTTAAAACACATCTCATTGCCTATAAATAAGAGATAGGGGCACTTGGTTTTGCATTAGTTTTTAGTTCCTTAGCTAAACTCTTGCAATTTTTCCCTTCCAAAGTTAGAATTATTTCTAAGTGCTAGTAGTAGGATTCATAAAGTAAAAGGATATTTACCCAAGCATTATGTACCTGAGCACACCTTATGTTTGGAAATAAAGACAAACTTTGTGATAAACCTTGCAATATTTAGAATGGCTTAGTTATTGCATTTAATGTTATTTACTATTATTGCCTAAACCTCTAGGACTATCTAATTTGCTTCCTTGTCTTTATGCTACTAGAGGAGTTATGCTATCAGTTTTTTTCATGATGTTTAATTTTGGACTATAAGCACTAGTTATGGGGTTGGAAAAGCATCGTATCCATGCCTAAAGGCTCTCCTATAACTAAGGCCCTTCTTTTCTTATTCTCGTTCTAGGGTGATGATTGTTCTTTGAGGTGTTTGTGGACTCATGGTGGTTGGCAAGAATGAACACATTAATGTGTGGGCATTATTAGTGGCATTGACTTGGTCTAAAGTTGGATGAATAGGTATGTAGATCATTTTAATCACATTTGACACAAGAACCTATTATAAATATGATAAAGCATCTTACATTCCTATCTTTACAATCCCTTCTCATTCCATTATTGACCTCACTACTGCATAAAATTATGCACCTTTTGGTTTTGTTTAGTATAGTACAACATCACAACTAAGGAAATTATGTGTTGTTTGAAACAAAGACATGATCTACATTTAACTTCTAGGGTGCCCATGGACATCTATAGAAGTGGTTATGCAAGGGCGTTATGGTAGGAGCCTACTTTGGGGAGGACCCACTTGCATAACTTTTGTTGATCATGGCTTTGAACTAACCTTTACATCTTCTAAAACATCAATGATAATTTCTCTAAATTTATGCATGATTTTTGAACTACTTATCATCTATTTCATTAATTCTTTCTACTTTTCTATTTCCATATCCATTAATATTTCTTGCCCATCTTTTGAATTAGACCTTTGGTTTCAATTGTTTAAAAACTTATGCACTTCTGGAGTTACACTCATTAGTCATTAGGGTTAGGGATGTTTGCTTTGAAATATTTTTTAAATTTTTGAAAATTTTTCTATCATCCTATTTTTTAACATTTCAATAACTAATAGTAATTAACTAAAATAAGGTAAATAGCTTGATGATTTAGTTACCTCATTGCCTTGGGCATAGTACATTGTCATCACCTTATGCTTAAACTCAAACTAAGGGATCTAAAAAAGGTTAATTATTAAGGAGAATTTACCGAAAATAATGTTGATCCTTTGGTGACTATAGGTGATGCTAAAAGGGATGCCTAAGGAAGAAGATCTTTTACCAAGCACGAAAATGAAGCCAAGAGAGGGATAATAAAGGATATGCCTATGGAAAAATAGTATCACATATAAGATAACAGCTCAAACATCACATCATTGCTTGATCCATGGGATGGTGAGAAGAAATTTTAGTTCATCCTTCAAGAACATTTTGCATAACCAAATAAGCATCAAAATGATAATTAAGGTTGAAAGTTTGCCATCAGTAGAGGCAACAAGAAGAATCATCTTTAGTAGCTTTTTGAAGAGCTCTGCAAATTTTGTAATCTTTAATATCTGGTATTTTTGTCACTTTATCATTTTTTCTACATCCACTTCAATAAAATTTTGTAATGCAGCACTCAAAGTTAGTCAATAGTTAAAGTCAGTCAATAATCTCATACCTTTCAAATATTTTTGTAAGGAACTTGTTTCTCTTTCTGATCACTTAAGGACAAGTTTTCATTCAATCGTGGGGGTATAATGAATCGTATTTTGCAAGGGTGCCGATATCAAAGCACAAGTTGTGACATTTGATATTCAATATCATGAGATGCATGGCTACTTATAAATATAGCACTTTGGGGCATGATGAAAATAAGTTTTCATTCTAACCTTAGGTAGACTCTTGCAGTTGTGTTCCATAGTCTTAGAAAACAATCAATGAGTGCTTGTAGTGTGGATTTGAGTCAATTGTACAACATCTTATGCACATGGCAATGTACTTGGACACATTCCATGAATGGCAATAAGATTGAGATTGATTCTTATTCATTATATAAATTTGACTTAGATTTAATTTACTTTTAATGCAATTGATATTTTATGCACTTAGTTAATATTTACATTTCCATGCATGTTAATGAATTGATGGAATGAGCACAACTAGTTTTGAGTGTAAACACATATTTGCTTAGTAATCCTAGCAATGGTATTGCTTGGTTCATCCAATAGTGTAGCACTTGGTAATCCCAATAGTAGATATATGGGTTTAGGATGTGTACGACAAGCTAGAAACAGACACTCATCACCCATAGGCTATTTTGGAATTTACTTTCCATTGTTAATTAGGTTAAATAATTAATTTCTCTATTATCATTAGGAGTAGCATAAGTCCAAAACAACATCAACAACATTAATAATCATATGTCTCACTTTAGACTAAAATATATGTGACAAAACTACCACTAGTCTAAGTGGGAAGACAACGTCTTGGGATCAATGCTTAATGATCTAGATGCCATAACTAGTCATATCCATAGAATTTGACTAGATTGTATGAGAAAAATTATGATTCATATGATTTAGCATAGGGGGTCACTACTCATCATTAAGAAAATTCTTTAACTAACTCATGTTTATTACTCCAATTATTAAGCTCCTTCTAAAACTTTTCATCATAGAATTGATCATATTATCTATTAGTTTCTTTTGTTTGATTGTAATGTAGAAAATATTTTTCTAGAGTTGCTTAGGATATTTGCACTACTAACAAGAAACATGAAGGACTTTACCTAATTAATTATTATAACCAAAGTATTTTTCTTATAGTAAATTGGATTACAAAGTGGATTGATGGCGATGATGGCAATGATGTTTAGATGCTCCTTTTAAGAAATAGACGGATATAAAGAAAACATAATAATGATAATAGTTGATCTTCTAATAACTTTTTTCACTATTGATGAGTGGCAAGGTACCTCTATGCCCGACCATATCAATCAATAAGTTGTTTACATGTGATCTAGTCAAATTTTTTGGACCTATAGTTCTTTAGTGCACTGGTTCTTCTAGGAAGTGAAATGGATGATGAGAACATTGGTTGAGCTCCCAACTACACTTTTGAGACTTAAGGGTATGGTTTAAGTGTAATTGAGATACATGATTTTTATTGTTTTATATTTTATAAATTTGATCACCTACAACAAGAATTAAAGGTAAAGTAATTGAATATCTAATTCATCTATTACCTAGCTAAACTCACCCAAGTAACCATCCCACTTTCTTGGACAAATCCTAAACACATATAGTGTTGCTGGGCTACAAAATGTTAAGCATTGCTAAGTTCCCAAGTACTATATGTATGCTTGAAGTGGATGTGCTTGTGTTCATTAATTGCTAAAAGTAATTGCTCAATTAAAATGTAGTAAAGTAAAGTGCATTAAAAGAAATACTAATCTATTCTTAGTGCTGCAAGGATTATCAAAAGAGCTCATTTTTATTCCCTTCATACTGCTATGCTTAGGTACATGAGTGTTTGAACAAAGAATCATACACATGTAGACTCCTTCTATGGCCACTTAGAAAATATTCTAACTTTGGAAAAAATAAACTGCAAGAGCTTTACTACTTTGACTAGAAATTGCAGAAACTCATTTCAAATTAAGAGCCTAGGTGCTATATTTATAAGCCAGCATATACCCCCGACATTGGATACCCAATTTCAAGGCTCCAATGTTAGATATCCAACATTGAAGTAGACATAGAAACATGTCTCATCATACCCCCATGACTAAATTAAAACTTTTCCTTGAGTGTAGAAGAGAACGAACAAGTTCTTTACAAAATATTAGGTAGGTATGGGATTATTGATTGACATAAAAATTGACTCAAATGGAACAACAGACTTTGAGTGCTCAAGTGTACAGAGTTACATTTTTTTACAAAATTGGGTGTCCATGATAAGAGAAGGGAACACCCTAGATAACACTAACATCCAACAGCTCTTGATAGCTGAAGAGCAAGGAAGAAGATCCAATGATCATAAATAGTCCTTGTTGTGTGGTACTACCACATCATCCTTGGTGAAGATAGTCCCACTTCCAGTCCATGCTTTCCACTAAAATCACAATAGAATCATGAATTAGTATGCAATGTATAACACATAGCTATTAAATGTCTTGTCTCATCGATGGTTACACTTAGCTAGATTATGATTGTGGATGATTGATTCCTTTAGTAGTGTTAGTGGGAAGGCTGACAAATAGGGTAAAATATATAAGTGATCCATTAAATTTAAAAAAATTCAATACAAGAAAATATTTTAAGAAGATGTAAGAATTCACAACAATAAAAAAAAATTTCATTGAAAAATGTTATGAAGATGTGCACAATTGGATGTCAATGATGGGGTAAGCAAAAAGAATTTAATTGTAAGAGTGTCTAAGGATAAAGAACTTAGCTAACCTAACCAAAAGATATGCAAGTGGGTCCTTCACAAAGTAGACACAAGACTTTTATGCCCTTGCATAACTTCAAACCAAAGAGTATATGGACTTTGTGGATGGTTAATAGTTACAAAAGGTTAAGTGCAAAAACCAAAAGGAAACTACCTAAGAATTTCAACACATCAAACTAGAACATCAAACAAGAACATAGATGGATGAGAGAGGGAATGGAATGGAGTTCCTAATTAAGGTCACATGAAGTCCATTGTGGATTTTGTGGTTAAATGACTTGATAGAATCCATCCTTAGTCTAGACCAACACCAACCATGTTTAGTGACTTTGCATCATCATTCTAAGACCATTCCATCCCCTGAGACACAAGAGTGCTCCCATAGAACAACCACCATTCCTTAGTAAAGAAGAAAAGAAAAGTAGAAAGTGAGAAAGGGCCTTAGTTAGAGGGGACTACTCCCATAACTAATTCTTGTAGCTAGTTTATTTTGTCTAATGGGTGTGCTTTAAATTCCCATCATATTTTTTTTGTTTTTATTTTTTTGATGAGAACCACACCATGCAAAGATGTATGCAACTTCCTTTTATTAGATGGAATGGAATGGTAAGAAATCCATAAAAACACACATCCAGCTAGGCAAATAGAAAGGCACAAAGAATACCAAATACCTTTGAAGCCACACCTTATTCAAACCTTTGAATCCTTCCCAATTTCAAAAACTACCAAAGTCATAAATTTATTGAAGTTTTATTAATGGAAAAGGTATTGCACGTTTCTAAAACAAGAAAAACCATAGAGTTTGTGAATGGGTGGATGTTGTGGAGTCACTAGCTATTGCATGAAAAAGAAACCATGTCATAATTATCTTTAATAAAACTCAAAGCTAGAAACTAGACACTAACAATCAAATAAAAACACAATACATGCCACCATCAAGCAATGCATTACCATTGTACCTAGCACTTATTAACAAAAATTTAGAGAGTTGCACAAAAACAAAAAGAAAATAAAAGAAAAGAAAATATGAAATAAGATATAAAATATTTAAGAAATATAAAATATACTAATTATAGTGTAAAATAAAAATTAGAAAATATTAATAACATGAAAACAAGAAGATGTATAATAAAGAATGTGTAAAACAAAACGTTATAAAACAAAAATGAATAAAAAAATTGAAAAACTGAGGAGATGCTTATATGGTTAGCATGGGTGACCATCTTCCACATGACTAAGTTGAAAGGAGGAGATCCAAAATATGGAGTGTGGTTGTCCATCTAATGAGGTGTTTATTATATTTTCTAGCTTATGCTCATGGAAAGGTTTAATTTGTTGGATTTTGACTAGTTGTTTCTTGTCTGGGCTCTCAGGTTTGTAGATCATCATGGCCCTAGAAGGAAAAGTTTCATAAATGTTGTAAGGTCCTTCTCACAATGTTTGAAACTTATTTCATTGAGGTGCATGTCTGGGGTTCTAGTAGAGAACCTTATCTCCTAGTTGAAATTTAACTTTTCTGAATTTTAGGTCATGATTCTTTTTGTTATATTCCTTATGCAACTCATTAGATGATAGGGCTACCAATCAGTTTTCATCTAGTAGGTTGAGATTTATTTTTCTTTATTTTTGTGCTAAACTCAAGTCAAGGTTGAGGTCACAAGTAGTTGAAAGTATACAGAGCTTGGATTGAATAGGAAGAGTTGGTAATTTTCGGTACACAAGCTACAGGGAGAGTAGCCTATAGGAAGTTTCCATGTTAAGTAGTAGGCCCAAAGGGCATCATTGAGTTTTGTGCTCTGATCCTTCCTATATTTTCTAATAGTTCTTGTCAGAATCCTTGTGATTTTTCTATTAGTAAGCTCAGATTGACCATTGGCTTGGGGGTGGTAGGGTGTTGTGAGTTTATGTTCAACCCCCAAGCGTTGCATGAGCTTCTGAAAAGTAATGCATGTAAATTGAATTCCATTATTAGAAATTCATGCATGTGACATACCAAACCTATTTACAAAATTTTATTGTACAAATTGAGCAACAGTAGAAGATGTATAGTCAATGATGGCTACTACTTCCACCCATTTCATACAATAGTCAATAATGACTATGATGTACACCTTTCCATTTGACATAGACATGATGGAACCCATGAAATAAATGCCCCAAATGTCAAAGGATTTTAATGGTTGAATCCATTATTAAGGTCCCTCTATTCGAGTAGTTATTCCACCATCCCGTTGGCATCATTCACACGAGTAGACATAATGGTAAGCATCCTTGAAGATTGTTGGCCAATAGTACCCTGCCATTAGGATTTTAATGGTTGTGCATCTCCCAACATAATTTCCTCCACAAGGACCTTTTTGAGTGTCTTGGAGAACACATAGTTGATCAACATCATGGACACACCAACAAACTAGGCCATTGACACACACCTTGTAGACGTGTTTATTGATGTCCATGAAATGTTTTATCTAGTGAAGAAACTGTTGTTTCTTCCAGTGGTTCAACCCTTGTGGCAAATTATGAGTAAGAAGATAGGTGAGAATGCCATCATACCATTTAGGTTCATTAGGAAATTGTTTAGTTATATCCCCAACAAAGAGGAGTTCATTAGGAAACATGTTAGATAGTGGATTTTCCTTCATCTTTGTTGTCCCATCACAACTAAGACAAGTGATCAATGACCACATTCTTAGTGCTGCCCTTTCAATCTACCATCATAAGATCAAATTCCTAAAAGATCAATAGCCACCATATGACATGGAGGCTCACCGTTGGCTTGTTAATTAGGAAGTGAATGGCACTATGGTCCATGTGTACAAACACCTTGTATCTAAGCACATGATGCCTAAACTTTTCTATAGAAAACATCACTATCATCAACTCTTTTTCTGTAGTGGTGTAGTTTAGTTGTGCACCCACAATGCTTAGACTAGTGTTGTGGATATAATATGGACGTTTCTTATCATTTAACTGCACAAGCATGGCTCCCAAGGCATAATTTGATGCATCCATCATGATATGGAATGGTCTGGACTAGTTAGGTGCTTGTAGGATTGGAGTTTCTACAAGTTTATCCTTCAGCTGTTAGAATGCTTTTCACCTTCCAGGATCCAAACAAAGAGAGCATCTATTTTTTTTAGCCTCATCAAAAACTTTGCAATCTTAGAAAAATTTTCTATGAATCATTGGTAGTAGCTAGTATGTTTAAGAAATGATCAAACATCTTTGATAGTTTATGGTTGATGAGTTATTCCTTGGATGATCTTTATTTTCTTAGGCTCTACCTCAATTCCTACTTATGATATTCTGTGCCCTAAAACAATGCCTTCCTAAACCATTAGGTGACATTTTTGCTAATTTAGTCACAAGTTGGTTTCAACACATCATTTTAGCACTTGCTTAAGGTAGTTTAGGGCTTGTTCAAATGTAGCTCCATAAGTGGAGAAGTCATCTATGAAGACTTCCACACCACTACCAATCTGCTATTGAAAAATTCTCAAAACTAAGTGTTGGAATGTAGTAGGAGTATTGCATAAACAAATGGCATCTTGCAATATGCAAAAGTCCCCCAAGGACTCATGAATGTTGTCTTTGCTTGGTCCTCTAGTGTAATTTGAATTTGGTTATAGCCACTAGAACCATCTAGGAAACTGTAGTAGCAATGTCCAAATATTGTGTCAAACACCTGATCAACAAATAGCAATGGAAAATTATCTTTGAATGTTGCCATATTCAGTAGGAAAAAATCAATACATACCCACCACTTACCACCTTTCTTTGGCACAACCACAAGTGGACTAACCCACTCACTATCTACAATGGGATAAATGAACCTTGCCTTGAGGAGTTTCTTGATTTCCTCTTTGAAATTCTATTTTAGTTTAGGGTTCAATTACCTCTATGGCTACTTTTTTGGCTTCATGGTTGGATTAGTGTAGATGCAATGCTAGCATATCCTGAGATCAATGCCTATGAGTTCAGGATATGACCAAGAAAAAGTTGTTGACCATTTTTCAACTACCTTCAACAATATCGTTTTCTACTTTAGAGAAAGATTTGTATTGATTATGACCAGCTTCCCATTTTTTAAAAACACATATTCCATTCTAGCCAATAAAGTTTTCATTTGAAGCGATTTTGGCTGAAATTTTTAGGAATTTCCAACTCTCCCTAGTGAGTATCACCATTTGTATCATCAGAGATCTGGTGATGGACTTGCTCTAGTTTATTCATGCCTACAACATATGTGCATGTTAGGCTCTTAGTCAATTTCATGTAAAGTGTGCTACTCTTAGAATCAATATTTAGCCACTGGAAACTCTCCTATTTTGTGGCTACTACGTATAGACACCTTTGAATTTCTACTTCTTGTGCATGCTACTTACATGCAGAGATACATGCTTTTTTCATGACCCAGAGTTTCTGCATAAAACTGCACTTGATATCATTGCACGTGATGCATAATCCTCTCTTATTATTAATCTTTCTGAATGTATTTTCTTTAGATATTTCTAGGGAAAGATATTTGATGTCCATTCTTGCATCAGAGGTGCTTAGCCATGTCCTTCCCATGATGATTGGGAAATCCCCTTTGCAGTTCTCCACTTTGATCACTAAGAAATCATTAGGATGAGACCACCCATAGATAGTGGTCACAGTGTCTTCTACTAGTCTCAATGGAATAGTGATGGACTAGTCTACCAATTCTAATCTTATATTGCTCTTTTTGAGAGGAGGCAAGTTTCATGTAGTGTACATCTTATGAGAAATTAAATTAACACCAGAACCTAAATTGAGAAGATCCTTGCATGTTTCATTTCCAACAATCTACAAATAAATTAGAGGACTTCTATGGTCAGCTAATTTCTTGTGAAGGTTTTTAGCATGGATCCAATCAGTAAGCATGATGGTATGGATCCTAGGCAAATTTTGGTTTGAAGGGGACTTGAAGGAATTTGATTCAGAGAAAGATGCAAGAGCAGGGTTGTCAACTGTGGGTATATGTGAGGTCTTAGATGGATTTCATGGTTGAAAGAAAGGTCTTTTCTTTGATTGAGTGTTTAACCCATCTAATCAATGACCTAGTGCATTGCATTATTGTAGTTGAGTTGGTAGTTCATCCTACATAGATGGAGCATGTGGTAGTTATGCGGGTGAAGGAGGAACATGTGCAAGGATAGAAGGAGGATAAGGATAAGAGGTGGCATCCCTTCTTTCATGTAGAGAATAAGTTCGATAATAATCATAAGGGTGGTAGTGTGATTAAAAAGTAGTAATATGATTGGAGGATCACATGGAGACAAGGGTTGTTGAACATAGTAACCATATGGATCAAGCTGTCAATAAGGGTATTGTTGCCTTGGTGGTGCCAACATCCATGATTGTAGTTACTGCTATTATTGATACTACTCATATGATTGTAGTGGAGTTCCACTTAGATAATATTGCTGTTATTGATTAAACTACCTAAAATTACCTTGAGGATACTACCTAGACTCCTCTTAATTTGGTGGTGTATCCTATGATGCCCTCTACTACCTCTTCGTTCGGCAATGTGTCTCTCTTGAATGTCTGCATCCTTAATCTTGCCTCTCCCAATGGTCCCTTCAATCATTTTGGTCATGTTGATCATTTTGTTCATTTTAATCACCTCCATCATGATCTCATCTGTTGTGGTCATGATCAGAGCCAGAAGAAGAAGATGATGATGATGAAGGAGAAGAGGAAGAAGGACTAGCACAATCATGGTGCCTGCTACTGCCTCTTCAATGATTGTGATCATGATCATGATCTTGTTTCTTGTCTACATCCTTGCCTTAACTTTCCTCTCTAGATCCTTCTTTGTCATTGAATCCGTTCTTACCAAAAATAGGATTGTGAATTGTGGACAAAAAATGAAGTGCTTAGGTGTATAGATCAACACATTACAAAAAATGATGGTGTTTAGGACATAAAATTGAACACCATGACTCAATTATTTAAAATTTGATAGCATGCTCCTTGATGTTGTCAAGTTATTTGATAAGATCAAATGTTCCTAGGTGGTGGTGATTCCTAAGGCTCTGAGGGACCTTCACAGGCTTCACACATGGGTGGTTGAGGTGGCTGTGGCTATTCTACTACCACTGCAACTTTAGGTAGAATGTGAAAAGTATCTAGCAGTGCTTTCATTTTCTCCTCTTTACTTTGATAATCATACACCATCCACATAGCTTCTCTAATGTGGATCAAAATAGGCACATCCCAAGAACATATGATTACTAGAAACAACTCCTTTACATTGACGAACTAGGCAACAAATTGTTTGCATTCATTGTCAAATGCCCTGATTTTGTTCTTTAGCTCCTAGTGGTTATTCATCCATCTAGCTAGGTTCTCAACAATAGATCATTGATCTCTGAATCACCCTCTAAGAACTTCAAGTTTAGCATTTGTGGTCTCAAGTTGCTACTGGGTGTCTTTGTGGTGCTTGAACTTAGCCTTGTATAGTAGATACAAGCTAGCCACTTGTTTCTTGAATTATGATTATAATTGTTTGGAAGTTAGCATTACCAAGTTTTCATAACAAAGATTGATCACCTCCATGTATTTTTTCATCTCCTCAATTTACAACTTCTTTAAGCAGATCTCCACTTTGTTGTAGGCATCAATCCCATCAATGATGTGTTGCTACATCTCTTTTCCTTATTGGAGTTTCTAGAGGGCTTCATTTAGTTTTGCCTTCACTATCTAAATTTTTTTTTCATTCACTTCCTTCTATAGGCCAACCTAGTCCTTGTAGTAATTCTTCACTTTCTTAAATGTAAGGGCTTCATTCTTCTAGGTAACAATCTCGATGGTAGATTTGGATGCAAGGTGCATACCTCCTCCATTAATAGATTGTAGTTTTCTATGGTTAATTTCCTCAGTTTAATGTTTTCCCTGGCAAACTACTCCTATTATTAATGAATGAATTCTTACATTTGATCATTCTAAGCATCAACATTTTGTAGGCGATGATTCTCTATGGTCAATGCTTCATTCTCTTAACACATCTTATTCAAGTCCTTTTGGATTAAGTACAATTCAACTTCTACTATGGACTATTCAAAGATGGCCATCACTACCTCCTCCTTAGCTTTCTAAAATTTTTCTTGAAGTTTTTTGATAGCTTCATCCCTTGTCACTACTAGGCTAAGGATTTCTTGATCTGCAAGTTGGGCATGAAGTTTAGCAACCTCCATAGCCAAGCATTAATTTTTCTCTTAGGTTATTTCTAGTTGCCCCTCAAAATTAATGCATCTACCACTTGCATTCAGTAACTCTAATTGGGTTGTAGTGATGTTCTCTAGAAGATCAAAAATGTATGAAGTCGGTTGCCTAGTTCCTACCAGTCATTTCAACAACTTTTCATGCTAGGCTATGTTAAATTTCCTATTGACCATGCCTACAGATGTCTGCACATCCTGAAGTGTAGATATGTTTGGTATAGACATCATAGGTACATTCAATGCTTCTGTGACATGGTCAATAATTGTCATTATCTCCTATGGTTGGTGTTGCATCACTAAGATAGTTGCCTCTTCACCTTCCTTCAACCACACCAAGAAAGTGGTGGCATTCCTAAGGATTTCTAGGAATAGATGATATATTTCTAGTGATACCATTATCTCTTGAGTGTTGGAATCTAATCTCAAAGGAAACTACATTTGTTGGGTAGAGAAAATGGAACCACCCCTCTCCATCTGGCTAACTATTCAATCCACCTCATTAAGGTGACTCACTATTGGCCAGTACATAGATGGACTTGCCCCACTCATTATTTCTTGTTACTCTTATTCACTCAATAGTTGTTCTTTGATTTTTTCCAAATATTTAATGGTTGCATGGGCCTTTGATGTTGTCTTGGCCTAATATTCTCATCCAATTTGGATTTGGTTAAAACCACTATAACCATCCAAGAAATTATAATAACAATGCCAAGATAGGGTGTGTAATACTTGATCTACAAATGGTAAAGGAAAGAAATCCTTAAACATTGTCATATTCAATAGCCTAAAGTTGAAACAAACCAACCATTTTTCATCCTTCTTTGGTATAATTATTAGTGTACTAACCCACTCACTATCTGCAATTAGATAAATAAACCCTGCTAATGAGTGGCGAGGTACCCCTACACTCAATCATACGAATATGAGCGTTACATGCTCGATCCGGTTGAACTCCGTAGACTAAGTGCCTACATGCCTTATGGAACACTTAAAGTTAATCGTTCGTTGTCTTCCCAGACTTACTTGTATTTGTCACGGTGTATGGTTAAGTAAGTCTAAGGTATGTGATTTTTATGTCTTTTATGTTTTATCTCCTATACTATTGAGGTGAAGGGTGAAGAGACTAATTAACTAACTCTAACTAACTAACTAAGCCTTAATTAACCTAGTGTCAGCATCTGTTCCCACTTACCATTTAGACCTTGAACCAATGCAACTTTGGTTATCAAATGCTAGTCGTTGCTAGGATCACCAAGCGTAACGCACGTGCTCGAAGCCGTCGTACTAAGGCACTTAACTAGGAGAGAAAGGTTGAGAGAGATTTAATGACTAATAAAACATGTAAATGATAAACAATATATAACAATAAATAAAAGTCCTATTTAGCCTATTCTATTCACTGCAAGGTTTATCCAAGAAGTTCATCTTTATTACCGTACACAAACTTGTGTTCAGGTACAATATTTGCTCGAATAAAGATCTGTTCACTTTGGAGTTCCTACTGTGGGCACATGGAAAATATTCTATCTCTAAAGAGATCAAACTGCCAAAGTTTCACTACGTTCTAGGCCTAGAATGAGAAACGAGGGATATCCACCTCTTATTTATAGACTTGGCGGCGCACTGTGATATTGCGTAGGCGATATCGAGGGGGATGATGCGATATTGCATCCCATCATACCCCCATGACTGAATAAAAACTCATCGTCAAGTTCCTTACAATAATATTGGGAAGGTATGGGATTATTGACTTGGATGGAACTAATGGTGAATGGGATGACATGTGAACGGATCATCATTACAAGACATGACAAAACTGGTGTTCATGACAACAAGAGTGAACACCTTATTACATTTGACATCAGGCCTTAGTTGGTAGCTAAGAGAGAAGAGAGAAAAGATAAAAATTCTTATTGCTGCCAATGCCAAAATTGCACCTTTCGTTGTCTATCCATACATGCATCATCAATCTTGTTCCTTGCAAAGTTGCTTCAGCACCGATCCATTCCGAGTGTTCCTTCCAAATCCAATCCGTTGTTGCATGATTGTCATTTGCACACACAACACAGTCTTATATTAGCAAGGGTAAATGAATCTCAATGTAGTTGATACCTTGCTTTGGTGAAAGGTCCATTGGCTGAGTTGTGGTATGGCTGATTGCATATCTGGAGATATAATATTGAGGACTACCAAAGGTGTAGGGATAGGAGAAAATCAAAAAAATTGGGCCCCTTACCCCCATGACTAATCACGAACCTTCAGTAGCAAGAGAATGGAAAAAGAAAAGGAATAAGAAAGATGGATAAAAAGAGACAACTGTAACATCGATGGAGTGGATGTCAAGATGGAAATGAACAAGAGAGAATGGATTGCAAAAATGTTAAGGGAAAAAATTTAATGGATGCATCAAATAGGAATGCCAATGGGTCCTCCCCAAAGCAGGCTCATGCCCTTAATGCCCTAGATAATTGACATTCAAAGAGTCCATAGGCTCTGGAAATGTCATTCGAAACAAGAGTTAAAGTCTTAACCATAAGAATTTACCAAAAAGAAAATGATGCATCCACCAATATATACACTAATGATACAACAGACAATGAGGTGAACAATGGAGAGAGAATGATGGAAAGAATAGGATGGAATGGAATCTTAAGAACAAGGTGATATACAACCCCTTGTGTATTTGATGATTAATGTGACTTAGCAGCTTCCATTCCAAATCTAACCTCAAAAAACCACATCCGGTGACATCGCATCAATGCATTTGCCTAATCCATGCTCTCAAGTAACAAGAATGCCTTCACCCAAGAGCCACTACCATTCTGATGAAAGAAAGGAGGAGAGAATGGGAAGCGAGAAGGACCTTAGTTAGAGGAAACATGTTTATTTTAGTTCCATAACCAGTGCTTATAGCCCAAATATTTATTTCATCTAAGGGGTGTGCTTTGAATTTCCATAGCTTTTTTTTTTGTTTTATGTTTGTATTTTTCGTGGGAACCACACCATGCAAAGAATTTGTTATTTTTATTTTGCTCAGCTTCCCGATGATATTGTAACATCGAAATGATAAGAAAAATGAAGAAGAAAACATCCAAGAACTCAAGAGAATGGCCAACACAAATGCATCAAGTTCCCTTGAAGTCACACCCTTTTCAATTCTTGAGTCCTTCCTTAGTTTGAGAAATGCCCAGTCAGCGATTCATTTAAAGTTCTTATTATTTGAAGAAGGGACTGCACAATTCCAAGCCAAGAGAGACCATAGAATTTTGTGGATGTATGGATGAAGTGAAATCATTGCCTATCATATCAAAAGAACCATACCTTAGTATCAACATCATAACTTGAAGGTAAAAACCAACATTAGCAATCAAATGAAAATAGTCCATACCATCATGAAGAACACTTATTAAATAACAAACTTGGCAAGATGGATAACACACACACAGACCAAGAAATGAAAAAGTATAACGATGTTGTAAAATAAAAATAAGAAAAGTTAAAGAAAATTGTAAAAAAAAAATGTGTAAAAAAAACTTATAAAACAAAAATGTAAAAGAACTGAGGGCTCCAAAATGATTAGCATAGGTAGCTATCTCCCACAAGATTGAATTGAAAGGGAGAGATCGAAAATAATGAGCATGGTTGTTTGATATCAGAGGTGTAATTTGCATTGGCTATTCTTAGTTCATGGCAAGGTTTTGTTTGTTGCACATTGATGAGTAATCTCTTGTCAGGAGTTTTAGGCTTGTATATTGTCATGGCTCCTAAGGGAAAGGTTGTATGAATAATGTAAGGTCCTTCCCATAATGTTTAAAATTCTATGCGTTGTGGTACATGCGTGGGGTTCCAATAAAGGACCTTATCTTTTGGTTGGTACCTAACCCTTCAAATTCTTAATTCATGCCATTGTTTGTTATGTGCCTTGTGTATCTCATTTAATGATAGGACAACCAATCGATTCTCGTCTAGCACTTTTAGAGATGCCAATATTTGTTTTTGTGCTAGATCAAGGTGAAGGTGAAGGTCACATGCCATGGATAGTGTACAGAGCTCAGTTTGAATTGGAATTTTTGGGAGTTTTCCGTACACCAACTCATAGGGAGAATAGCTCGTAGGGAGTTTCCAAGTGGAGTAGTACGCCTAGAGAGTGTCATTCAGTTTCGTGCTCTAATCTTGCCTAAATTTGCTAATTTTTCTCATTAATATTCTTGTAATCTCCCGATTAGTGACCTTGGCTTGGCCATTAGCTTGGGGGTGATAAGGTGTGATCAATTTATGTTCAAACCCTAAGCGTTGCATCAACTTGCGAAAGGTTGCACCTGTAAAATGTGTTCCATTATTGGAGATGAGTGCACACAGCACACCAAACCTGTTTAGGATTTGTTGTTGTACAAATCGTGTAGCTGTAGATGATGTGTAATCTGTTACAGTAGCTACTTCAGCCCATTTGGTTAAATAGTAAACATCAACAATAATATATGCTTTCCCATTGGACATTGGTGTAATGGGCCCCATAAAATCAATTCCCCAAATGTCGAAGGGTTCCAAAGGTTGAATCCATTGTTGCAAACCCTCCATTCTAGTAGTCATTCCACCATCACGTTGACAGCACTAACAGGATTGGACAAACTGATGGGCATCCTAGAATAGCATTGACTAGTAATATCCTGCAAGAAGAATCTTAATGGCTGTTTGTCTCCCTGCATAGTGGCCCCCACAGGGACCTTCATGATCATTTTGGAGAACCCTTAATTGATCCTCATCGAGCACACACCATCAAACCAAGCCATCAAGAAAAACCTTATAGAGTTGTCCCTTGATTTCCATGAAGTACTTGGTTTTGTGAAGAAACTGTTGCTTTTTCCTAAAGTCCAACCCCTGTGGTGCTTGTTGGGAAAGGAGATAAGTAAGAATGCTACTATACCAACTTGTTCCTGTGGGTTGGTTATTCACTACACCAGCAAAGAGGGTTTCGTCAAGAAAATGATCAGATATGGCATACTCATCCTCTTTGTTGCCCCAATACAACCAAGATAAATGATCAGCCACTACGTTCTCGATGCCCTTTCGATCTACTATCGTTAGATCGAACTCCTGAAGGATTACTAATCAATGTATGATACATGGGCTAACCATTGGCTTGTTCATAAGGAACCTAATTGCAATATGGTCTGTATGGATGTATACCTTGTATCCTAACACATAATGCCTAAATTTTTCCAGTGCAAACACTACAGCCATTAATTCCTTTTCGGTAGTTATGTAGTTGAGTTGTGCACCTGTAATACTCTTACTCACACAGTGGATGTAATAATGGTTTTTTTGTTCATCTAACTATGTTAGTATGGCTCCTAAGGAATAATTAGATGCATCAGTCATTATATGAAATGGATTGGACAAGTTAGGGGCTTGTAGAATAGGAGTTTCCACAAGCCTTTGTTTTAGAGTTTGGAATTCTCGATCACATTCCCTGGTCCATTTGAAGTGGGCATCTTTTTTTGTTAATTCCACCAATATTTTGGCAACCTTGGAGAAGTTCTCAATGAATCTCCAGTAGTAGCTAGTGTGTCCAAGGAATGACCAGATGTCTTTGACCATTTCTGGTTGTCGAGTAATTCCTTGGATGACCTTAACTTTTTCTGGGTCTACCTCTATTCCTGATTGTGAATGTTGTTTTGGCTTGGTCTTCTGGTGCAATCCGTATTTGGTTGTACCCACTATAACCATCCAAAAAAATGTAATACTGATGCCCTGCTATAGTGTATAAGATTTGGTCAACAAATGGCAAAGGGAAGTGGTCCTTAAATGTTGTCATATTTAATAGCCTAAAATCTATACATACCCTCCATTTGCCTCCTTTTTTAGGTACAATTACTAGAGGACTAACCCATTCGCTATCTGCAATGGGATAAATGAACCCAACCTTGAGAAGTTTCTCTATTTCTTCTTTTACTATTTGTTTTAACTTTGGGTTCAATCGCCTCTGTGGTTGCTTTTGAGGCTTCATGGAGGGGTCCATGTAAATCCTATGCTGGCATATCCTAGGATCTATTCCAGTTAATTTAGGGTATTACCAAGCAAAGGCTGTTGACCATTTATTTATCACCTTCAACAAACTCTTTTTTTTCTTGGGAGCAAGCTTTATGTTGATAATTATCATTTTTTCATTTTTAAGGATCATGTATTCCAAACCAGTAGGAAATGGTTTTAAATCTAGGGGATCATGTTTAAATTTCTTAGGAATCTCCAACTTCCCCCAGTTAATATTTCTAGAGTTAAGGGCTAGAATTTGGCAATGAACTTGCTCAACTGCATCCATGCTTTCAACGTAAGCACTAGTTATCCCCTCAGTTAGTTCCATGCATGTTATCGGGTTGCTCTCTTGATTAGCCATCAGCCACTGGGTCTTTTCTTGTCATGTGGCTGCTGCATATAGGGACTTTTGTATGTTAATGTCCTGTGCACACCGATCGCATGTAGGTAATGTTAAACTTCACATCACCCATGATTTTTGCATGCAATGGAACCCTATGTCACTATATGCGATGCATGGAACTTTCTTCTTCTCAACCTTTCCAAAAGTATTTTTCTTAGATATTTATAGGGAAAGGTTGTGGATTCCTAGGTGTGCATCAAGTTTACTCAGCCATGCCCTTCCCATTATTATCAAGAAGTTTCCTTTGTCATTTTTTATTTGGATCACTAGGAAATCAGTTGGGTACGAACAACCACCTAGAGTGGTAATAATGTCCTCAACTTGTTCCAAAGGAACAGTGATGGACTGGTCTGCCAGCTCTAAGAGAATATTTCTCTTCTTTAGTGGAGGCAGGTTCCAGGTTTTGTACAATTCTTGTGAGATTAAGTTGACTCCAGAGCCTGAGTCAAGAAGGGCCTTATGAGGTTCATTCCCAGCAACTTGGAGATAAATTAGGGGGCTTCCAGGATCAAAAAATTTCTTGGGAAGGTGGCCTACTTAATCTAGTCGGTAACGGTATGCGTTAACATAATCATGTGCATTGGGTGAAATTTTTGATTTAAATGGGGTCCCGAAACCTTATTTGGTACAGAGGTGTTTAGATGTTCAACCGCTTGTGAGGGTGAGGGCTTAGTTGGATCGTTGGTTCTGAAGAAAGGTATTTTCGACATAAAATTGTCAGGACCAATTGAGAATTGAGGATTGGAAGCCCTCGTGACATTGGGTTGTTGCGGTTGAGTAGGAGATACCCTTGGCTTTGTTGGAACAATTGGTGGTGGAGCTACTGGTGTAAGAGGTGCGGATGGATTCGGAGGATGGCATGCAAGTGGAGTGTCCCTTCTAGGAGTGGAAGTTTGAAAATGCTCCTAAACTAGATAGTGATGTTGTAGGGTTACGTGACCCATAGAGTCACTTGGAAAAACCAGCTACTGCACGTAGTAGCCATACAGGTCTAGTTGTTGGTAAGGGTATTTTTGTCTCAGTAGTGGCATCCCCCATGAATGTGGGTGTTGCCACTACTGGTGTTGCTCGATGGGTTGTGATGGAGTTCCACTTGGATAGCACGTTAATGGTTGGTGAAACTGTCTCGGGTTACCTTGGGGATAAGGTAACCTTTGGGGTGCTTTCCGTCTGTTAAGTCTCAGGTTAAGTGCATACATCCCAGAATCTTGTAGATGTGAGATGATTAGACAACATCCGTTAGGATGTTCATATTGGTAGATCTCACATCCACCGTCATAGTCTGTATCCGAACCCACAACCTCATCAGAGATAGTTATTTTCCCCTTACCCTTGTCACGTGCATGGCGTGAATCTCTCCACTTTTTTTTATCAGAGTCACTACCTCGTTCCTCCTTAGACTCTTCTACAATTTTTAGGATAGTTTCAATTCTAGAGTCTAAGTAATTCCATAATTGATCCACCTTAGCTGACACTTTGGTTGTTAGCTTTTGAAGCGATAAGATTTTTCTGTTCACCAACTCTTCGAGTGGTGACTCATCCTCTTCATCGCAGAATTTCACTCACTTCTTTTGAAGGGAGGGGTCATGGTTATATTCTTTTGTGCTATCTCTTTTTCATAGCTCCCCTTCTTCTTTGGTTACTTGCTCCAAAAATTGATGAATTTCATGGGATCTAAGTTTGGATAATCTCCCTTGAGCATATGTCCCAAGGGTTCTCCTAATTTCATACCATAGCCCATCTACGAGGTGGCGAAGTTGATCTTGTTATGCGTAGTCATGGCCCGGGCAATGATGTAGCAATGCATAGTATTGGCCCATGGAAGCATCCAAGGATTCATGATTACCCTATTTCCATCCTTGGATCTGTTTACACAAATTAGACACTATGGAGTATGTTTGGTATTTATCGTTGAACAACTCTAACATCGTACTCCATCTCCTAATGGTTTCCAATTCTAAGGACTGGTACCAACTGTTTGCTTCCTTTATGAGTGTCCTAGGAAACAACTTTAGTTTTTGCCACTTTTTCTCAATTTTCTGCAAGGTGTAGGCATCGTAGAATTCTTGTAAATGATTTTGGAGATCAGCATTATATCCCCCCTCAAAGCGTGGGATATTGTTCATATCTAATCTTTTGATCCGACTATCTTTTTGATGCCTTGTGGGTATCCTAACTACCTTCATGATATCTATCATACTCTAGGTTACTAGTAGGGGTTCATCTTGATCATCTCTCTCATGACATCTATGATGTCTGTGTTATTCCCTACTTTCTCTTCGTTCATGCCTTGATTCTTGGGAGTGTCCTCGTCCTCTCTCTTGACTCTCTCGTCGAGGTCTCTCATTTTGCTTACCTTTATCCTCACCGTTATGCTCTCTATGGCTGCATCCCGATGTGGAAGGAGAGGGTGAGTTATGTGATGAAGGGGAAGAAAATGGAGAACCATCGTCATGATGATGTTTCTTACCTTCTCTTCAGCTGCTACGGCCCTGATCGTGATGAAAATCAGAATGCCTATCCTTGTCATGTGTCTTCATTCGCTCAGTGAATAGTTGGCATTCATGGGGATCAAAACCAAGGTTGTGTATTGCGGAGCATAAGTTCTGATACCCCACCTCCTCACTATCGTTAGGAGGGGGAACATCCTTTGATAGAGAACCTGTTATAATGGGTTCACCATCTCCGATTTCACTTAGGATGTGCGAGACCCCTTTTCCCTTCAATAATGTGTGGTGGCTCTCCTGCCACAAGTTCCTTAAATGTTGTGCTTCTATGGGATGGTAATCCCTTGTGTCAAAATCACCTACAATATATTTAGCATATTTTTATGTCACGTCAATTTGTGCCAAAGAATGTAGGATCATGTTGGGGACTGCACGATCTGGAGGTAACACTATGTTACCTTGCAAATCACGCCAGCACAGCTATTCATACTGATGGAGGATAAAAGTAAAATCGGGTATATACTCATTGGGATGAATATATACCACTCGATGCTGTTGAGGAACTGGCGGATCTTAGTTATGCATGTTAGACTACCAACTATTTTTTGTATGATCCCTAGGTGGTGAAGTGCTCTTATGAGAAGAAGAAGAAGACATTGTGTCTTATTCGAAGTGTTGATTAACCGTTATTTAATTTTTCATCTGATTAACCCTAAGGGTTCTTTTAAGCTCCCAATGATGTGGATAATGTCCTATGTTCTACTTAGAGCATAAACACTTAGTCCTTGGTAACGGTGCCAATGATGAGTGGCAAGGTACCCCTACACTCAACCATACGAATACGAGCGTTACATGCGCGATCCAGTAGAACTCTGCAGAATAAGTGCCTACACGCCTTATGGAACACTTAAGGTTAATCATTCATTGTCTTCCTAGACTTACTTGTATTTTTCACCATGTATGGTTAAGTAAGTCTAAGGTATGTGATTTTTATCTCTTTTATGTTTTATCTCCTATACTATTGAGGTGAAGGGTGAAGAGACTAATTAACTAACTCTAACTAACTAACTAAGCCTTAATTAACCTAGCATCAGCATCCATTCCCACTTACTTTTCAGACCTTGAACCAATGCAACCTTGGTTACCAAATGCTAGTCATTGCTAGGATCACCAAGCGTAATGCACATGCTCAAAGCGGTCGTACTAACGAACTTAACTAGGAGAGAAGGGTTGAGAGAGATTTAATGACTAATAAAGCATGTAAATGATAAACAATAAATAATAATAAATAAAAGTCATATTTAGCCTATTCCATGCACTACAAGGTTTATCCAAGAAGTTCGTCTTTATTACCATACACAAACTTGTGTTAAGGTACAATATTTTCTTGAATAAAGATCTGTTCACTTTGGAGTTCCTACTGTAGGCACATGGAAAATATTCTATCTCTAGAGAGGTCAAACTACCAGAGTTTCTCTACGGTCTAGGCCTAGAATGAGAAACAAGGGAGATCCACCTCTTATTTATAGACTTGGTGGTGCACTGCGATATTGTGTACACGATATCACAGGGGACAACGCGATATTTCCTAGGATGCGATATCGCGGTAGATGCGATATGCAATATCGTGTCCCATCACCTTCCTTGAAGAGTTGCTTTATCTCCTCCTTGACGATTTTCTTCAATTTTGGATTTAGCCATCTCTATAGCTACCTTCTAGGCTTCATGGCTAGGTCAGTGTAGATGCAATGCTAACATATCCTTGGATCAATTCCTATTAGCTCTAGATATAATCAAGAAAAGGCTATTGACCATTTGTTCACCACTTTCAAAAAATTTTCCTTTTACTCAGAAGCAAGTTTGGCATTAATGATGACTGGTTTACCATTCTTTAAAAATTCATACTCCATACCGATCGATAAAGTTTTTAGCTCTATGGGATCCTACTTGAAGTGATCAGGAATATCCAACTCCCCCAAACAAGTATCATCATCTTCATCAAAGAATTGGGAATGAACTTGTTCAATTTTGTCCATGAATTTAACATATGCACATATTAAGCTCTCAATTGGCTCCATGCATATTGTGCTACTATTTGAATTAGCTATCAACCATTGAGTGCCCTCCTTCTTTGTGGCTACTACATATAAACACCTTTGAATGTCAATTTCTTATGCACACTGATTACATGCCTTAATGTATGTGCTCTTGATGGACCAAATCTTTTACATGCAATTGCATCCATGTTCACTATACGTAATGCATGGAATATGCTTCTTCTCAAGTTTACCTAGCTCCTTTTCCTTACATATTTCTAAATATAGGTTCCTTATCTTCATTCTTACATCGACCATGCTTAACCAAGCTCTTCCCATGATAATGGGGAAGTCAATTTTGTAGTTTTCCACCTTGATTACTAAATATTAGTAGGATAGGACCACTCAAAAATTGTGATCACAATGTCCTCTACTAATCCCAGAGGAATAATAATCATCCAATCTGCTAATTCTAGATGAATGTTGTTCTTCTTAAGAGGTGGTAGGTTCCAGGACTTGTACATGTCATGGAAGATGAGATTGACTTTAGAACCAAAGTTAAGAAGAGATTTACATAGCTATTGTCTAGTAATATGTATATAAGTTAGTGGACTTTCCGGATTAGATCTTCTCATAAGGAGATTGCCAACCTTGATCTAGTCAGAAATAGCATGATTTTACATTATAGTGTAGATCCTACGTAGCACTTCCTTTGAAGGGCACTCAAAGATATTTGATGCACAGGATGAGGATGCTGGAGATGTAGGACCATCAGTTAGAGTAGGTAGTGAGGGCCAGAGAGGACTACTGGGTTAGAAAAAAGGTCTTTTTCATGATTGATTATTCAAACCACTCAGCTGAAAAATCAGTTCTGAGTATACAACCCTCGTAGCATTTCATTGTTATAACTATGGAGGAATCTCACCCGACATGGATAGAGCATGAGGTAACTAGGTTGAAGGTGGAGGTGTATGTGTAGAGGGGTGCGGAGGATGGTATGGATATAGATATGGGTTTTTCCCTCGAGTACAATGGAACTATCTTGGACTGCCTTGAGGGTAAGGTAATCATCTTAGAGCTTGCCTACATGCTAGGTGAGGATTCAATGTGTACACTCTAGGCTCTTGTAAGTGTGACACTACAAGGCAACATCCCTTTGAATATTTGTATTGGCAAATGTCACATTTAGTTTCATCATTAGAGTTAGACTCCATAACTTCCTCTACTACAGTGACTTTGCCCTTACCTCTTTGGTAGGCACGTTTAGCTTATTTTCACCTCCTACAATTATGATCACTATTTTACTCTTTGGATTCATTAGCAATTTTCAAAGAGGTTTGAAATTTTTCATGCAAAGAGTCCCATAACTTATCAACCTTAGTAGAAATGTCAAAAAAAAATTGGATGAGAAAGGTCTTTCTATTCACCACTTCAAGTGATGACTCCTCATCACAAAATTAGACCTCTCCTTTTCTGACAGATGGGTCTTTATTACACTCTTTAGCACTTTTTATTTTTTGTAGCTCATCTTTTTCTTTTTCTACCTGCTCAATTAGCCTCTGGATTTGAGGAGATCTCAATTTAGACAATCTTCCTTGGGCATACACCCCAAGGGTTCTTCTTGTGTTTACTCTAAGCCCATCTATGATGTGGCAAAGTTGTCCCCTTTGAGAATAACCATGGCTAGGGAATTAGTGTAGTAATGAATAGTATCATCCCATGGTGGCATTCAAGGGTTCATGTGCTCCTTGTTTCTAGCCTTGGATTTACCTTCTTAGATTAGACAATCTGAAGTATGTCTGATATTTATCATTGAATAACTCTAACATGGTACTTCATCTATGGATAGATTCCAACTCTAAGGACCAGCACCAACTTTTAGCTTTCTTAACAAGTGTCCTTGGGAAAATCTTGAGTTTTTGCCACTCATTCTCTATGTTTAGTAAGCCACAGGCATCTTGCAACGCTTGTAGATGTGTTTGTGAATCAGAGTTGTATCCCCCTTCAAATATTAAGATATTGTTTATGTCCAAGCACTTGATCCCACTATCCTTCCTATGCCTAATTGTGATTTTCATTACCTCCATAATGTTGAGAATACTTGGAGTCTCCAATAGAGGTTTATCATCATCACTGCATCTATGATACCGATGATGGTTTTGACCACCCCTTTGATTTTGGTGGCCTTCATAGTCATTGTTGTTTGGTTGATCACCTTCATCATATTTGTTTTGACAATGGCTTCCATGAGAACCATCAAATGAAGAGGAATGTTTAAATTGGATGAAGAGGATGAAGAGGAAGGTGGGCTGCCATTGCCACTTTAGTATCCACCACCAATCTTATGTTTATTACCATTACCATCCTTAGATCCCTTATTGTTGTCGTGTTTACCTGAGTCCCTATCTTGGTTGTCACTTTTTCCTGAATCTAATTTATGAATAGTGGATTGTAGGTTTAGGTTCACATCCTCATCATTAATAGCAAGGGGTAGAGAATATTCATGTTGAGAACCTTCAATAGGAGGATCCTCAATGTCATGTTGATTTAGTAGGAACAAGGGATTAGTGTAATGTTTCCCCTTTATAGCTTCATGGAGTTTCTCCTAACATTGATCTCATTTGCATTGTGTTTCAATGGGATAATAGTTTCAAGTGTCATATCTATCCACAACATATGCTTCATGAAGATCTGCTATGCCCAACATCTTAAGAATTTTGAATAGCATCTTGGACACAGATCGATCAAGGGGCAAGACAACGTTGCCCTCCATATCACACCATTGCATCTATTCATCTTGATGTAGGATGAAGGTGAAATTTGGCACAAACTCATCTAGATGAGTGTATACCACCTCACATTCTTGTGGAACCACTAGTTTGATATCTTCATGTTTGTGAGAAGAAGAACACATTTTGCAAAACAAAACAAAATAAAATTATCAATGTGCTTTTATAATTCTATGTATAGTGGGAATGATATTGACCTTGAGGCTCGTACAATGATATTAATGGTATTCACTTAGACCTAAATAGCACACTTTCCATAAACAAAGTCCTTGGCAATGGCATCAATGATGAGTAGCATGGTACCCTTATGTCCACCCATACAAATCACAAAGCATCCACGTGTGATCTGGCTGAATTTCATGGACTTTATAGTTTTCAATGTACTAGTCCTTTAGGAAGTGAATCTATCCTTAAGAACAATTGTTGTCTTCCTAGTTACACTTGTGATGTTCATTGGTATGGTTAAGTGTAACTAAGACATCCAATTTTTATTATTTTGTGTTTTATAGTTTAGTGTTTAAAATATAGATAAAAGAAATTTGATTAACTAATCTAAATGAACTAATTAACTAGCATTTAACTAATCCTAACATAAGCATCTGATCCCACCTTCTGTACATGTCCTAAACCCATGTATTTGCTACTAGGCAACCAAGTGCTACGCTCCTAGGCATACCAAGTAATAACGCTGTAGGGATTACCAAGAAAACACATGTACGCTTAAAGTGGTCATACTTATGTGTGTAATCTATATGGCTTAATTGCTTCATTAATACAATCACTAGAAAATATTTAACAACAAATGGAAAACATTGAATGCATAATTAAAATATCTAATCTATCCAAAGTGCTGCAAGGTTTATCAAAAACCTCGTCTTTATTATCCTAAACACTATCATCCATAGGTAGAACAATGCTCAAATAAAGATCCATACACTCAATGACTTCTACTATGAGCACTCAATGGAAAAAAATTCTAACTTTCAAATGGAAAAAATGCAAGAGCTCTATTGCAACTACAATCTCTACTTACCATAAATGCAACTGCAAGAATGTATTTATAGCTACCTACACACATTATGTCGACAATATCTTCCTCTTAATAAAGAAGCTTGAGCTACCAATACATCTAGATTATGTACGACTTGGAGCAAATTTGGTATCATTACAGCTTTTTTCTACATATGCATCATAAATGGATTACTTGAAATGAAGCTTCTAGCCTTTATGTTTTGAATACAAAGAGGAAAAACAATTTTGAAAATTTAATTTCTAATATTGATAATTTATTTAAAATTGACAATAATTTGCATCAAGCTTTTCTAAATATTTTATGGAAGGATGGAAAATCTATTTTTCCTTTTAATTTGAAAGTTATGAAATTATTACAAAGAATGATGTTATGCATAAAAAATTTAGTAAGGCCTAGAAAATGCAATTATCATTGGACTTTTAGATGAGGAAAATGAAAGATATTTAGAGTGTGATATTTTCTTAAATTTATGCTATTTATGGTGTCTTATTTATCAAGGTCTTTCTATCGACACTTGTCTTAAACATATGAAAAATTCTTCTCCTCAATGTCCTCTTTGTAGAAATGGAAACTCATTTTCTCATGTTTTTCTTGAATACCCTCTTACTCAACATACTTAGAAATGGACATCCAAAATTTATAACTTTCAACTAAGCATCAATGAAGTCATTCTTAAAGATAAGTTTGCTTTGCCTACTTCCTTTCTTTTCATTTGAAAATTGTTGATGCTAACATCTCCCATGCTAGGCACAGGGCCATGATTAATAGTTTTTGATTCCATGAAATGAAAACAAAAAATCATATGGGTTTTCTCACCATGCAAATCATCTATGGTGGTGTTATAGATAAAGTAAAGTAACCTCAAAAATTATGACATAAATACTTTTTAATGTATAAATAGTGATAGTTAGAGTCATCCTAAATAATTATAAAACTAGTTATTATCAATGGTAAGCCCTCCCTATTTTTGAACCTTCCTAGCCATAGGCCCTTGAACATAAAAAATTTAGTTTCAATAGTAGCCTTTAACAATGGTTTCAAAAATTTACATGCCATGAGTACCTTAAGCTTAAAAGACAATAATAATACCCATCCCATTATGCTATGGGCTTCATAAAAAGAAACCCAACAAAAATTTTATGGATGAATTGGTGTGCCACATCATCAAGATCCAACAGTGACAAATGCTGAAATGCCATGTGGGTGGATCCCATTGGAGGGATTCAAACCAATGTCAAGTCTAAGGTTAAACTAAGGAAAATGGTGTCAAACTTAAAGTTAGATTGTAGTCAGAGAAATCCCTCCACTTCACATGTTGTTTCTTAGTTTCTATCTTTTACTATCCATGAACTATAGCAATTTAAACTTGTTGTTTCATGCTTGTTTTCTTTGTAGACGCAAAAATTTGTGCTTTAGGCATTTAATTTCTTAACTCATTTTCCATACTAGGTCATGAAACACCACAAAATTTTGAGCTTGGTACTTCCTCGGCAAGAAGCAGGTCCTTGGGACCCACGAGCAACCACGGCTACATTTGGTATCACACAGCGCAACTTTGGGAATCAAGAGGCTTAATTTTCGCTAAGTGTGCAGTATCAGCGTATACGCCCAGCATCAACAGCGTATACGCCCAGCATCCCCAGCGTACACACCCAGCACAGATATCTGATGTACACGCCCGATATACACGCCACACCTATACGCTCGGCAAATACCATAGATGCACACGCCCGACGATGAAGTCTCAATGACAGAATGAAGACAACACCGAAGAGCAAGAATTGAAGCAAGTCGGCAGCCGTCAGCATATACACCCGGCGTATATGCCCAGCCATTGTCAGCATGTACGCCCAGCGTCCATGGCATCTCCACCCAAGTTCACACGCCCCGCACGTCCAGCGTATATGCCAGCCTGATGTAGCGTATACACCCTGCGTATACGCCCAGCCGATGTAATATGTTGTACATTTGTAAATTGTATGCACCCGGTCAATGCGCCACATGTCTCCTAACCCGAGTCTAGCGTAACAACCAGTATAAAAACCCCATTTTTCCACTTCGCTGAGACGGTTGGCAAAAATCCGAGAGCATACCCAAAAGCAATTACGTTGTGCACCAGAGCTCAAAACCCTCTTACACTGGAAAACCTGTACGCTGCGCACAGTCCCTACGCCGTGCGTATAGCATAAACCAGCTTGCTGCCCCCCCATCCATCGAGGCTTTTCGTCCACCTTGTGCTTTGCCACAACTGCGTTAGACCGGTGCACTCTATTCTCATCCTGTAATATCATTGTTACATTTGCCGCATTCTGTTTACATTTTTATGTCAATTTGGCACACGCATTCTGTTTACGCGCATTTACACCTCAGCTCCATTCGCATTTGTTTATGCTATTTACGTTTTGTTTACGCTCGCGACGTCATTTACGGATAACCCAACATATAGCACTTTGCATACGCACGAGGAAATCCTTGTCTGATCCGCGTGTAGACCACCCAAGGTACTCTACCTTCGTGCATTCCAGCTCACCCTCAGGCAAAGGCAGGGACTTCTGTTCTCGTCCTACGATCCCACGGTCTCTGTTCCCTTCCAGCCAAAGATCGACAATTTTAGGCGGTACAGAAATTGGCGCTAGAAGGAGGGCCTCCACCTAAAACCGCACCTGCACGCTTCCAGCATCTACGCTGATCAGCGTTTACGCTGCCAATTCCCACTGACACCCTCTTAGCATCCACACAGCCCAGTCTAAAAACCCAGTCTGCTAACTGTCCAACATCTACGCTGTTCAGTATTTACGCTTCCCTTCTTAAAAATTTCCTCAGAAAATCGTACGCCGCCTTGTTTTTATGCTATGCATCGTTTTACGCTGAGCCTTTTTTTACACTGTCTTGTTTACGCTGAGCCATTTTTATGTTGAGTCTTTTTTACGCTAAGCCTTGTTTACACTACCTGCTTTTACGCTGTACCCCTTTCTACGTTGTACCTTTACGCTTTATACGCTGTCTAGCGTATACGCTGAGCCACTTACGCCGTAGACTCGTCTACGTCAACCGTCTATGCTACCCGTCTACGCCACGTATACGTTGTATACGCTGTCAGCTGAAGCGTATACGCCGTACGCTACGCAGTACGTCAATTTCACTCTAGACAGTGTCACACCCTTAACAATTCATCATGAACCCTGTGAACACTACCGGTGCAATGGCTCAAGTAACAGACGTCATGGACACCATGGCTGTCCAACAGCCCGTCATGCAACACCTGGGAGTACAACCCATCAAGGGCCCCACCGGTCCCTAAGGTTGCAAGGGAGAGACCCAGCCTCCGACATCATAACCCAGGATCAGTATAATTTTATATGCATTAAGATACAAGCTGGCCTAGCTGTAGACCAGGCCGAACTGGAGGTAAAGAGATAGTTCGAATTCTTTTATAGGGGAGGACATGAGTTCACCCCTTCCCCATATGATGTAATCCTAGTTCCAGAGTAGTACTCGGAACTCAGCACACGGCTCCTCCTGCAAAGGAGCCACATGCTAGGTCAGCGTGCGCTAGAAACCCAACTAGAGGAAGAGGACGACTTCACCGCTCAATCAGAACACAAGGACTCCTACCACACTCTCAGCCCGCAAGCACACGCTAATCCAATTTTTCATCTAGACACAGGGGAGATCATGCCCCTCCAACCCCTCAGACTAACCCATACACAAATTCCTCCATCGCACACATCCTCATTTTCTCATGTGTCGCCTCCAACTGATCCGCAATTCAGCACACTCCCTCTCGCCATCATCCCCGAGGAAGCGACTGGCCCATCTTCCCAAGCACCACCCCCTCATGATAACGTGGGAGTGACACTCCCACCCCGAGTGATAGGGATGCCACATGTGATACCGACATCCACATCCGCCCACTACATCCCGCACATTCAAACGCATACAGCCCCTTCTACCACCGTAACCCAACAGGGGGTCTCTCCGCAAAACGTAGTTATACCACAGGTAACGATAGGCGCTCAACCGCAGCAACATCAACCTCCTCACTATAACATACCACCACATATGGTTCAACCAGCCAATATTCCGCCAGTATAGCCACCACCACAGCAACCACAACGTTTCCCCTATCACGTGCCACAAGTACAACCCCCGACCGCGCAACTTTTGGCCTTTCAACCCACCGTCCAACAGTCTAACCCGTATAACTTAGCACAACCTCAAGCAGCCATGTTACCGAGTGCCCGAGATTGGGCAGATGCCAAGAAACTGATGCAAGAACTAGCTGACAAGGTGAAATGCCTCAAAACAGCCGCCGACGGGGAGCTGAAGGTAGTAGATTTCTACCAAGATGACCCCATCAGCTCATCTGTCCCACCCTTAACCTTGCCCAAAGGTGTTTCCTTACCAACACTAACTAAATACAATGGGGAGACAGACCCCAATGCACACTTGATAACATTTAGGCTAGAATGCGTGCTGCTCCAGGCATGGCGCCATTCCATTCTCCGAGTGTTCCCCATGTCCCTCGCAGGGAGGGCACTTGATTGGTATCGGGCCCTGTCAAGGAATTCCTTCTTCTCCTTAGAAGACTTATTACGCTAGTTTGTGACTCGGTTTAAGTACAACTTAAAACCTGAGGCCACCCTAGATAGCCTCACACAGGTTAAGCAAGCACCGCTTGAACCTGTACAGAAATTTATTCAGAGGTGGAGCGCCGTCCTTAACGAGTTGCACCAGCCGATATCCCAAACATACTTGCTCACAATTTTCAAGGGGGCAGTTAACGATTTCTTTAAATCCAAGCTATATTACCTTAACGCGCTTGACCTTAACCAAGCATTTGTACAAATTAAAAACATAGAAGAAGCGGCCCAAAACAACCATGACCCTGCATACCTAACCTTCAAGAATCAACACACCAAAAAAGATAAAGAGAAGGCTAAGGCAACCATAGTGGTGATAGCAGGGGTGCAACAACAAAACAAACCACTCGTGGCCCCCACTAACTATAATAAAAGAACTCCCACAACCGCGCAAGAGTCATCATCATTACAAAACCCAACAACAAACCGTACACGAAACTTTGAGAGGAAAGAGCCCTCGCAATACACGCCTCTGCCAATGAAGCCTTCCCAGCTCTTCGATCAACTCCTAAAGGCTGGGCTGATGAAACATAAACAGTTATCCCCTACAGCCATCCAGAGACATGACCAGTTCTACCAACTCATTCAGAACCTAAGTTTATCAACGCCAGATGAGCCTCCCATACCCAAAGGCTTCAGAATGGATCGCTTTTGCGACTACCATCAACGAAATGGACACGGCATGGATTACTGTTTCACCTTGAAATAGGATATTCAGCGGATGATTGATGAAGGCCAAATCACTTTTGACGAGGCCAACCCGATCCAACCGCAGAATCAGGCCATGGGGGTATATAAAGACCCTCTGAACGCCAACGAGGCGCCATACGTCATTAGTACAATATGCTTCGATGAGGACTCCGAGATACTTGACATCAACACCGTTTACCCCTAGCATAAAGAGGAAACACTTGGTAGGCCCTTCATAGTTCGGATTCCTCCCACTGTCTCCACATTTGCGTCTCAACCACCACTTACTCCGCAGCAACCATATGTCATCCGAGTACCTTCGGCCACACCCGCGCCTAACACCATGACACGGAGCAAACCATACGTAGTGCGTGTCCCTCCCGTTATCCCCTCAAGTGCATCAACCCCTCACACTCGGCCTACCCCTTTCGTAGTCCGGGTACCACCTGTGGTCGCAATAGCGGAGGTCCAACTTCCACCAAAACCAACTCCCTATGTCGTTAGGATGCCCGAAACCCCTAATGACTACCAAAACTCCATCTCACGAGTGCCAGGCCAACCCGACCCCTACGTCATTTGGGTCCCTGGGCCGCCTTCTATCCAGCCACATTCAGCGTCACAACCGCAACCCCACCTAGCTCCGTATGTGGTGCGAATCCCAGGGCGGCCCAAGGCACCAAGACCAACCCCACCTCCATGCCACACACGAGAACGCCTAGCAGACAGGCTTACACATGAACGTGTGGAGAAGGAACGCCAATGATTAGCCCTAGGGCCCCCTAAGCCCATGCCACTCAACTGTGTGCCCATGTCATCGCATAACAACCAATCGGACGTAGATAATGAAGACAAATCATCTGAAAAAATGAACCGCTTGAAACGACAGCTCCAAGCAAAAATGACAAACCAACAAAACATGAAATAAAACTGTTGGGCCCAATGGACCCAGTTATCATTGATAAAAATGCTCCAAACAGCAAAGATTTAGCAACGGCCTTGACACAAGTCACCCAAGCATTGAAGTAAAAGAACACTTTGTTGAGCTTGTATGATTTGGTGCTAACATCCCAAACACATCAAGAAGCTTTAGTACGCATGTTAATGTCGATCTTGGTAAGCAAAGACTTGCCCCCGAACGAACCCGCCATCCATGCGGTAATGTACTCATCTCACGGGACCACTCCTAAACCCTTGAGCTTCCATGATGACAACATTAAGGTGGACAAGAAAATAGGGGAAATAACAACAGCCCCCATGTTCATAACGATACGTATCAACCAGTTTAAGATACATAGGGTCCACGTAGACGATGGAGCTGCAACAAATGTTGTACCATATCCCATCGTCGAACAATTTGGGCTTACTGAATTAATTAAACCAACCGCGACTACATGTTTAAAGTCATTCAGCGGGTCACGCGTAATGGTAAAAGGTACCATGACCTTAGATTTCATAGCGGGGGACCAGTTCCCTACATCTGCCGAATTCCTAGTAGTCGATGAGATGCCAGGGTTCAACCTGATATTAGAAAGACCCTGGTTGGCCCAACTGAGAGCTGTCTCCTCCCCTGTACACCAGGAGATCCACCTCCCTTATGAAGGCAGTGAATTCATCATACACGAGGAGACCGCTACGCCCATTATCTCGTCACATGTAGACATGGACCAAGGATCAGAGGTCGAACTTGAGGAGCCTAAACGAAACAATAAAAATGTGCACCCACTGGTAAGCAATAAGCCTGCGAACATAGAACAAAAGCCTCCTGAAATAGAAACACCTGCGTCTGACGCTATACATACAACGTCTCAAATGGAAAATAACACAGAACCCCCGTCAACTATCGAAACATCTGAAAACACTGACACGGAAGCCATTCCATCAGATGTCCCTTGGGCTGAATTACCATTTAACGTAATCAGTGAAGGGGACGCTGAATACAGAATCATCCCAGTTGACATATCACCTAATATTAAAAAGAAGAAAAATCAAAAAATTATTACAATAATATCGATACTCTCAGTCCGAAACGACGTTAAACTACCATCCGTCCGAAATGACACTAAACTACGATAAATCAAAAAAAAATTATTATTTTTAAACCACACTTCCTGTCCGAAATGACATTAAACTATCACATCCGCAAAGACACAAAACTAGTCATGGTCAGCAATGATCGGTCAACAAAAAAAATCGCCCGTGTCATTCGAAATATTCCTCGTTTATGACTGGGGCCCGAAATGCCCTTAAACTAGTTCATACACGTATATTTTGTACCCCTTTCTGTTCAGCATTTACAATTACATCTCTGCCTTACGTTTAAAACAAAACAGAAAAACAAGCCAAAACATTTTCATTG
This sequence comes from Gnetum montanum, assembly GCA_015680685.1. NCBI lineage: Eukaryota > Viridiplantae > Streptophyta > Gnetopsida > Gnetales > Gnetaceae > Gnetum > Gnetum montanum. The sequence goes on along the minus strand of MNCI01002085.1, from coordinate 123,915 downwards.
CTGCATCGTGTTCACAATTGAAGTCAAAATCAACAAAAAAAGTTTTCTTACATGCAATGCTGTATAATTACAAGTGTCAACCGTTTTCACCAATCTCAAAATTTTCAAGTTACAATTCCTGTACAAGTTCGAGTCAAAAATAATAAAAACTTAAAAACCAAAAAACAAAAATCCTAAGCATCCGGGATGGAAGGATCACCCCCTTTAGATCCACCAGCATCAGAGGCCCTTACTCCACTGGGGCCAGCTTCTTGAGCATCATCGCCACCTTCACCCTGAAAATACCAAAAAGAACAACCAACATAAGAATAGGTGAATGTCAAAGTTTTAAACATTATTTAGTAAATTTCCTAAGGACAAAACGCTTACCATAGGAGGTCCCTCTAAGCCAAACTCCAGCCGACGAAGGATCTCTTCCTTTGAAACACTGGCCCAATCTGTCTCATCCAGGCCTAAGTCAACGTCTGCCAAAGTTTTTCCTTTGTCGACGGCTGACCAGGTGGGACGTTTCAGAGGGAATTCGCCAACCGACACTTCCCCAGAAGCAATTGTAATCACCCTTGTAGGCGACTCCATTTCCACAATTATATTCTAAGCAAAAGTATCGAAGGCGGAACGCAAACCCAAACCCTCTACAAACATCTCTAGTTGCTGCTTTTCAATAGACACCTCTTTTAGCGACTTCTTGTAGTAATGTTTGTGAGTTTTCTCATCCTGACCCCACTTACGAACCTTGGAAGCAAAGGCTTTCCAATCCTGACATTTGAGGTTCAGGAGATCAATTTGGGCTTTGCGCTTCACCATTCTCCGAGTTAACGATGCATGACAATTCAATAGATTCCAATATCTAGTGTATGTGACCTCGGATGTTTGCTAGGAGCGATCACCGCTTAGTCTGGCAACGGCGAACTCATACCGAGCCTTCAGATCGTCACGCTCTACCGACAACTCAGAGACTTCCCTCTCTTTTTCCTAAATCTATAGCCACAACTACTCAATGGAGTGCCTACAAGTCCACAATGACTTAGCATTGTGCACAAAACCTTCTGCGACTCCATCGTAAACAGGCCTTGGCACCTGTTCCACTTCTGGGGAAAGTTCAGTTAAACTTTCTATGCTAACACTTTCAGAGGGATCCCATCTCAATTTAGCGCCTATCCACATGAAAAATATGAATGTTAGGATGATACAAACAAGATGTGAAATTCCAAACCTTTAGATAATATATACCTATGTCAGGGTGGGCCTCCTGAATCCGTTCAATGACCTCCTCCACGAGCCCAGCCACAAAATCCATTTTTCTTGGCATCTCTGACCAAGCAAGTGGCTCACGGGTGCGGGAACTAACCTCAGCGGTCCTCTCCAGGGGAACCATCTTCATAGGTACATCCAAATGCACCGTCCTGGTCTCGCTGCCTTCATCTAAAAAATGCAAAAAATAAAAAAATATATTCCACAAAATGATGACTGACAGGCAAAATTGAAATGATATAAAGAGAAAAACATACCATGCTCCTTGTCACCCTCTGGGGGGTCGCCCAGATCTAGGTCTCCCTTTAGGAAGCTGCTAAACATCTGGTTGATACCATCCTGATCATCTAATGGCTCTGTTTCCATGGTATTATCCCTTAACTCCTCTGTTCCCCTGCTCTGATTCTTCTCAGTATGTTCCTCTTCGTTGTTTTTCTCCGTATTAGTCTCCTCCTCCTCAGTGATAGTCTCCAGAGTCTGCTTCCTCACTGTTTTCAAATCAAGCCAAGAACATTAGTAACATGTAAGCGATCGAGGTGAAAGTCATAAAAAAAACGAAAATGACAAAGTACTAAATGAGCGAGGCCTGTTTACCAGGCATCTGAACAAGCAATCGGGAATCCCTTAGTACCCTTGGCCACGCCTAGCCAATCTTTCAACTCTCGAATCGTCTGGAGATCTTTATGAGCTCTGTCTAATACTACATTTAAACCATCTACCGGTACACCAAATAGGTTTGAAAAGAACTTAGACGACAGATGGAAAACTACCTTCACACCCTTAATCCAGGTGCTGTAGTATGAGACCGACTCATTAAAAGAGTCCACAATCCCAATCATCTCCCCAATGGAAATGTCAAGACTCGGGGTCATGAAAAGCTCCATGAGGTCGGCGTTATCCAGGCAGCAAGCGAGGGATGAAGGAGCATGAGTACGCAGCCACTTCTGAGCCTTAGCCACCCCTCCGAACTTCATCGACAAAGTCGTCTTGGTTCGTCCAGTGGACACCGGATCCTCACCAGAGGGTACATCAACTGTAAAAGCAATTTAAAATGGTCGTATCAGTGTAAATCAAAGCAATTGGACAAATCCACTAACATATCTAGGAAATGTTATCATTTACTATTAGTGGCAGATCTAGATGTGCTGCCGAAGTTACAAGGGAAGACTGGCCCGTTGTCAGTCCAATCTTCATGAAGCCACCCACGAGCCTGGCACATCGCAAATGCTCTAGAGAACTGCTTATGGAAATGAACCATCGAACCCTTTGTTTGAGCCAATACGGTCCCACGAAGGGTGGGGCCCATCATGAATGCTTCTAGAGCAATGCGAACAAGAACTAATCCTTCATCTTCAATAAGTGTCCCATCTAGGTTGGTCTTCGGTCTCTAAGCAAATAGGGGTCAAAATAAGAAACAAGCACCAAATGGCGAAAGGAAAATGACAAATTTAACATTCCTACCTGGCCACTTGATACACCGTGCCGAGAGGGTTCTAGAATAATGTATGTGCATGGGCAACTACGAACAACGTATTGTTGAGATAATCTAACCCTCATGGCAATAGTGCCCACACGCGCGTTAATGGGCGTGTAGCCTAGGGCCCGCGGGTAGTACCATCTTCGTTGACCAAAGGCCCCTCGTTGATGTCCTATATGAAAACCATGACACCTTCTGCAGCCCTCAGCAACATTTCCTCAAGCACGCTCCGTGCAGTCACCTCGTCAAAATTGGACCAGATGGCTACCTCGAAATTGTCCAATAAGAAGGACAGAAATTCGCACGAGCCTCCCCTGAACCAAACCCTGTCTTCGTCCATGGTTAGATCTAGGGGAACCTCACCATCCTCAACAGGGCCAACCCATGTTAACACCCCAACAAGCTCAACAACGATGAGGAAGCACTTGCTATCCCTGCAAACAATCACAATTCCATGACAGATCAGCCCGAAAAGCGAAAGGCTACATCGTAAATTGACATTTGAAATCTGGAAAAATTTTACTAACTATTTGCGTTCAGCGTATACGCCCCGTAGACCAGCGTATACGCCAGTGAAGTTGTCCACACTTAGCATAATACGCAATGCAAACTCAGCGTATATGCTGAACACTGAGCGTATACGCTGACTAACTCAGAGTATATGCTGAAAACGAACTGACTTACGCTCTGCGTATACGCCGACGAAACCCTCAGCGTATACGCCACCGCTCGATTTAAGCGTAAGCAGTCTGCCAGCACGGAATAAACTAGTCTACGCCAGAAAGAAACAAGTATACGCTGAAACCCCAAGTGTATACGCTAAAACCGCAAGCGTATACGCCGTTGTAGCAAACCGAATTTACGCTGATAAAACAAGCAAATCATGCTGACAAGGCTTTGTGCATAAAAAAATCATGACGTCATGGCTTACGCTGATTTGCTAGTACAAGGAAAATGCTTACGCCGACGCAACTTTACGCCCTAAAGTGATACTCGGCGTACACGCCGCAAAACCCCATATGCCTAAAACCCCTACGCTCGACGTGTACGCTGAGACTGTCTACATTGTAAAGGAAAAAGCACAAAAATAATTGGAAGCAGAGATCAGAGCCTACCTGTGGGATGTCACAGGCCAGGCTGGAATCCTTGGCCTGGGTAGGCCTTGCAGCATAGCTTCCGTCTCCCCCGTGAAGGTCAATTCGGGACCCTTCCTCCCCTAGCCCTCCACTTCTTTACCCCTGCCCATCTNTATTGGTCCATATAAATAAGTTTTCTTACTTTGTTTGATATTCAAGTTCTCCTTTTCTCCTTATTTTTCGCCCAAAAAAATTAAAAAAAAATTAAAAATGAAAAACATATATATAGAGATTGCGACATCTTGGTTCCTCCGGGAACCCCATTTTACATATTTACTCTAAGCGTTCTGGTTTAAACCGCCTTAACAGCCCGGTACGGCCTTAAACTGCCATTTCCCCATCCCACTTTCGGCCCGGTAAGGCCTTAAACTGCCACTTTCAGCCCGGTAAGGCCTTAAACTGCCACTTTTGGCCCGGTAAGGCCTTAAACTACTGTACGTCCCGATGTGACGATAATCCACCATTATGCATGTACACGTAGTTTCAAATTATCAAAAGGCATAGAACAATCTCCCTCTTTCTCATCCCGCTCTCTGTTTATTGGCAGGAGCGAGCTCAATGGACTGCCAGCATTTAACTGCGCCGTTAATCATTGATGGACCATACGGAAAAATTACATGAGACGTTAACATAAACTCCATCAACCTAAGTTCGCCAATAGACGACGTAGTCATAACCTCGACATAGCAAATAGCAGACGATTACGAAGCCATGACAAAATTTCTTGACATCGAGGCCGAAGGTATCACCAAGGACTGGTTGACTGAAACCCCCATTACCATGCCCGATGGGGAAATTAAAATTTTAAAATTGAGCACATTACTACAACCGCACTTGGCCCAAGATATCCAGAACGTGCTTAGGGAAAATATGAAAGCGTTCGCTTGGTCCTATACGGACATGCCCGGGTTAGATCCTAGAATTTTCCAACACAACATCATTCTTGACCCAAAGTTGAGACCAGTAAAACAAAAGGCACAAAAAGTCAGACCCGAGGTAGCATTGGTAGTTCGCAATGAGATCACCAAACTTTATCAGGCTGGATTCATTCGGGCTCTTGATTATGCCGAGTGGGTATCTAACATGGTCATTGTCCCAAAGAAAAATGGAAGCATTCGCCTATGCATTGACTTCTGAGATCTGAACGTAGCCACCATAAAAGACAACTTTCCCCTACCCAGCATCGTTCAACTCGTTGATTCAACTGCTGGGCATGCCTTATTATCTTTTATGGACGGTTTTTCAGGGTACAATCAGATACGTATCAATCCGAAACATCAACTTATGGGGAACTTTTTGCTATACGATGATGTCCTTTGGTCTCAAGAACATTGGGGCCACGTATCAAAGAGCGATGACATTCATTTTCAGTGATTACATGTCACACTCGCTCAACGATTACATGGATGACATCGTGGTTAAGTCAAAGATGGAGGAACAACATGTACAAGACCTAGATTTAGTATTAAAACATTGTCTGAAATACGAATTGAGACTTAACCCAAAAAAGTGTGTCTTCGGCATCAAAACAGGCAAAATGCTTGGATTTATAGCATCCAAAGCAGGGATACGAGTAGACCCCGATAAGGTTAAGGCCATAACAAACCTGAAACCACCAGGCAACCTTACTGAACTTCGAGGTCTACAAGGTAGATTACAGTTCATCAGGCGTTTCATAGAAAAATTGACAGATAAACTAAAATCCATGAACCACCTGTTACATAAGAACGTCCACTTTGAATGGACTCCACAATGCCAAGAAGCATTCAAGAACATCAAGACAGCACTTGCCCGAATGCATACAATTTATCCACCCCAAAACCATAAACCATTTTACATCTACCTCGCTACTTCGGATTCGTCCATCGCATCTATGCTTTTCCAGAAACGAGATGACGGAACCGAGGTCCCTATGTATTACTTGAGCCACGCATTGGTTGCCCACGAGAAAAGGTACAATGATGTGGAGAAATCATGTTTAGCTTTGGTCTTTTCTTTAAGAAAATGACGACATTACCTCTTCCGCAATCAGGTTTACATCATTTGCAAGGATAATGTGCTGAGAGCCATAACAGAGAATATTTACGAAACAAGTTAAATAGCTCGGTGGAAAGCCATGATAGCTGAGTTTGACCTGTACTACGTAGCACAATCATCAGTCAAGGGTCAAGCTATAGTAAATCAGATGACAACATCACCAACGCACGACCAAGCAACGATAGACCCAAACTTCCCAGATGAGAATATAAGCTCCATAGACATAGTGCCCGATGACTACGATGCTATTTTGAACTTTGATGGGGCATCGACCTCTCGAGGAGGAAGTGCAGCCGCTGTCATCACATTTCCCTCTGGGGAGATCCAACCCTTTGCCTATCGTTTCGACTTTCCTTGTATGAAAAATATAGCAGAGTATGAAGGTCTCCTTAGAGGACTCGCGGCAGCTCTGGCTTTAAACATCACATGGCTCGTAGTCAGAGGGGACTCGCAACTGGTCGTAAACCAAGTCACAGATGTTTACACATGTAAAGCCCAACATTTACAACCATACTGCGACTTGGCAAAACACCTAATGAGGCAACTTGAAAGCATTGATATACAACATGTTTCCAAAAACGACAACATCATTGCAAATGCGTTAGCCACATTAGCACTAAACATATCTCCAAACATGTTCCACAGGTTGCCAAGCTCCATAACCAGTTGTGCTGAACCAATCACTGACACCCTTGACATGTTGCCAATCGCATCTGTTAGTTCAACACACGCAGTAGAATGGTATGATGACATCAAAGAATACCTTCTACGTGGCAAAACACCACGACATCTAACAAATGCACAAAGAGATGCAGTGCGGAAACGTTCTAAGCAGTATACCCTGGTAGGAAACACATTGTGCCGACGATCCTACAAGGGCATATTGCTAACATGCGTTAGTAGTACCGATGCCCACACCATTGTTGAACAAGTACATGAAGGACTATGTGGAGGACACATAGCGCCAAAGGCCATGGCAATGAAAATCAAGCGCTAGGGCTATTATTGGCCACACATGGAATACGACTGTCTCACCAAAGCCAAAACATGTAGTACTTGTCAAAAACATAGCAATCTGATACATGTCCTACCGAACGAGTTGCACACAACGCAAATCACATGGCCCTTTCAAAAGTGGGGGTTGGACCTCATTGGTCAGATAACCCCCTCGTCTTCCGCGGGCCATAGTCTCATTATCAGTACCACAGAATACTTCACGAAGTAGGTAGAAGCTGCTCCCCTTCGAAAAACTACATCCAAGCACGTGTGCAATTTCATTCTAGAAAACATTGTAACTCACTTTGGCATCCCCATGACAATCATCACTGACAATGGGCCACAGTTTAGTAGTGCCGAAACCAAAGCTTTTTGTGAAAATTTAGGGATCAAACATTTGTTTTCATCCCCTTATTATCCTTAGAGCAATGGAAAAGTGGAAGCAACAAACAAGACAATTATTACAATACTTAAGAAAATGCTTACCCAGAGCAAAAGAAAGTGCCACGAGCAATTGACATACGTATTGTGGGCATACCATACTATGCACCAAACTTCGACAGGTAAGACACCATATAGTCTTGTTTATGGTTCAAAAGCTTTTTTGCCTTTGGAACTGCAGGTACCATTTTTAAGAATCACACTTTTTGGGCTCCTCGACGATGGGCAAAACAATGACCTACGCGTCATTGATCTCGACTCGGTGGAGGAAGAACGTGTGCGCGCCCTCGATCAGATCGAATGGTGCCAAAAATGACAACGGCAATGACATCGATATGACATCAATAAATGTCCAATCAAAGAAGGTGGCCTTATGCTTAAAGCCGTTCGGGAACACCCGGACAAATTCTCAGCTAGCTGGGAAGGGCCTTACTTGGTCACTAAAGCATTTTACAATGGATCATTCAAACTAGCTGACATGGAAGGAAACGAGCTTACCAATCCAACTAATCATGTGTACCTAAAACCATTTTACGTTTGAAGTACAAGCTCAGGTACATGAAAGTCCTGGAGTCATGACTATAAACTGATACCACAGCTCATCCTGGGATCATGACAGTAAACTAATACCACAGAACAATCCTCGGTTATGACTCAAAACTAATACCACAACAGTCCTCGTGTCATGACAATAAACTAATACCCCACAGTGTCCGCAATGACGATAAACGAGCACCCATATGGTACGACAGTAAACTACCACCATCGCAACCGTAGGGGTCTGCTACGACTATAAACTAGCTTGCCTCTTCATGGTCCACTAAGACTAAAAACTGGCAATGTAACATCTGCCACGACGCTAAACAGGAAATGTCCAATGGGTTATGACATAAAACTAACCCATAGTAGTCCGCCAAGACTATAAACTAGCAAGTTCATCACTGGTTCATCAATCTGTCGCCACATTCATGCTTCGTCACTACATCACCCGCCATCCGAAGATCCTGCCAATGTTGCTGCTATTGACATACAATCTACCACTGAGTAAGTCTAAGCTCGATCATTCACTCATGGTGTTCTTGTCTCCTTAGAGTTTTGTTTGCAAGATGACACCTAGAGGTTTTCGTACAAAATGCATTTCGTCACAAGCAGCAAGATGGGACAATGTTCACAGCACACATGGCGAGACTGAATCAAACCATTCACTAGTACATCCCCATTCACCGACTCATTCCCTATCTATTTACAAACATATTTTATCCAATCATACCTCTGTACATCCAATACACCCCAAAACTTTGAACATGCTGCCACACACTGTCGTGCATGAGTACAAAATCAATGCAAAGTTTACAATTACACAAAAAGAAAAAAAATGAGACTCCTGGCACTTCCCATATGAGCCCTAGGCAGGAAGGCAGTTGTCTCAAAACCAAGTACTCATGTCCAAAACAGTCAAGAAGCATCTAGTTGCATGGCTCTGGCTCTCTGCCAACAAATCCCCCAAACATTGAACATGGGTTCTGTTCCTCCAAAGCATGTAACGCGTCTCCCTGTGGCTTTGGTCTTGCCAACAAGTTCTCTTGAACACTAACCAGGAGCCTTGTTCCGCCAAAGAACGCCCCTCACATGTCTGAACTCCGAGTCTGCTAAACCATGGCTATTGACAAGGACTAGCATGCCGCACACCCAAGCACCCTATCTCCCATCATAATTTTTTGGGGAGTCGCCACTCCGCCACAATCTCTTTCCTCCTAACAGCTACAAATTCTCCTTTTCTGATCCCATGTGCTACTGAACACAGTGCAATGACGTCTAGTCGAGTGACAACAAACAAAGTCTATATCAAGCTGCTTGTGGTGTTTTGCACTTCTTTGTCGATGCTTCTCGGGTCTATTTCTTCAAGCATCAACAAAGAGGGGCCAATGAAACACCAAAAAATTTCGAGCTTGGTACTTCCTCGGTAAGAAGCAGGTCCCTGGGACCCACGAGCAACCACGGCTACATTTGGTATCACACAGCACAACTTTGTGAATCAAGAGGCTTAATTTTCGCTAAGTGTGCAGTATCAGCGTATACGCCCATCAATAGCATATACACCCAGCGTATACGCCTAGCATCGACAGCGTATATGCTCAGCATATACACCCAACATCCCCAACGTACACACCCAACGCAGATATCCGACGTACACGCCCGATATAAACGCCAAACCTATACGCTCAACAAATACCACAGATGCACATGCCCGACGATGAAGTCTCAATGATAGAATGAAGACAGCACCGAAGAGCAAGAATTAAAGCAAGTCAGCAGCTGTCAGCGTATACGCCTAGCCATTGTCAGCATGTACGCCCAGCATCCATGGAATCTCCACCCAAGTTCACACGCCCCGCATGTCCAGCCTAATGTAGCGTATATGCCCCGCGTATACGCCCAACCGATGTAATATGTTGTACATTTGTAAATTGTATGCACTCAGTTAATGCGCCACGTGTCTCCTAACCCGAGTCTAGCGTAACAACCAGTATAAAAACCCCATTTTTCCACTTCGCCGAGACGGTTGGCAAAAATCTGAGAGCATACCCAGAAGCAATTACGCTGCACACCAAAGCTCAAAACCCTCTTACACTGGAAAACCTGTATGCTTCGCATAGTCCCTACGCCATGCCTACAGCATAAACCAGCCTGCTGCCCTCCCATCCGTCAGGGCTTTTCGTCTGCCTCGTGCTTTGCCACAACTATGTTAGACCGGTGCACTGTATTCTCATCTTGTAATATCATTGTTACATTTGCTGCATTCGGTTTACAGTTTTATGTCAATTTGGCACATGCATTCTGTTTACGTGCATTTACGCCTCAGCTCCGTTCGCATCTATTTACGCTGTTTACGTTTTGTTTACACTCGCAACGTCTTTTATGCATAACCCAGGGTATAGCACTTTGCGTACGCGCGGGGAAATCCTTGTCTGATCCGCGTGCGGACCACCCAAGGTACTCTACCTTCGTGCATTCCAGCTCGCCCTTAGGTGAAGGCAAGGTCTTCTGTTCTCGTCCTGCGATCCCACGGTCTTTGTTCCCTTCCAGCCAGAGATCAACAATTTCAGGCGGTACAAGTCACAATAGAAATGTGGGATGGTGGTTATGTAAGTACTCAAGTCGCAACAGAATGTGGTAATGAAGATGGGTGGTGGTGGCTATAATGACCACAGGTAAACGTAAGCATTTAGAGCAGCAAGCTACAGTGGCTATCAAATGCATGGTAGAAAACATGGCTGTAGTTATGTCAATGGTTGGTGACTGAAACCAATAGTGAAGCTGCAACATGTGACCTCCCTAGGTTTTCTACCATCAATGGCAAGTTATGTGGTAGGCGATGACAATGCACATGGCAATGGAACACCTGATAGATCTCTCTCTCTCTCTCTCTCTCCCTCTCCCGAAGACTATGAGCAATGTCGACTATGGTAGCATCCGAGAGAATGAGATGGCATGGATTAGAAATAGCATCAAGAGGCTAGGAAAACATTTAAATTCACTAGTTATTGCATTTTCATTAAGTCTTGGAATTCAAAGCTATTTTTCAATTCAAATTCCCCGACTTTCAATTTAATTTATCTTTTTTTGTAATGTCACATAGCCCTCTCCAACTGAGACTATTCTTGGGTTTCCGTACCCATATAGGAGCTATCCTAGGTAATAGTCTTCTCAAATAAGTATTTTTCCCTAGTGTTGGTGCATCCAAAATTTATGCATGAATAGAAATGTCTTCAACCCCTTATTCTCTCCTCTATTTGGAAGTTGAAGCAAGGTCACTCTAATTTACTTTAATCCTTCAAAACATGTTGAACCCAAAAAATTTGTTCAATTTTAATAAGTACTTTTGTCAAACTTATGCATTTTAATTAATTTCATTTTATATTTCATATAGTTAATTTTTTATTTAATGATTATTTCATTT
>MNCI01002085.1:32131-98177 GCA_015680685.1 Gnetum montanum | reverse complement strand
TGGTATAGTTAAGTGTAACTAAGGCATCCAATTTTTATAATTTTTGTGTTTTATATTTTAATGCTCAAAATACAAATAAAAGGAATTTGACTAACTAATCTAAATTAACTAATTAACTAGATTTAACTAGTCCTAACATAAGCATCTGATCCCACTTTCTGTACATATCCTAAACCCATGTATTCATTGTTGGATGACCAAGTTCTATGCTATTGGGTGTACCAAGCAATAACACTACTCAGATTACCAAGCGAATACGTGTTACACTTGAAGTAATCATACTTATGTGTGTAGTCTATCTGGCTTAATTTCTTCATTAATGTAATCACTCAAAAATATTTAACAATTAATGAAAAATATTTTAACAAATAATTAAAAAACATTGAATGCATAATTAAAATATCTAATCTATCCAAAGTGCTGCAAGGTTTATCAGAAAGCTCATCTTTCTTACCACACACATTGTCATGCTCAGGTACAACAATGCTTGAATAAAGATCCATACACTTAATAACTCCTACTCTGGGCACTTAAAGGAAAAATTTCTAACTTTCAAATAATAAAAATGCAAGAGCTCCGCTACAACTACAATCTCTACTTGCCATAAATGCAACTACAAGCACATATTTATAGCCTACCATAGACACTACGTCGATGGGGCTATGTTGACGCATGAGATGATGCATCAACTAGGCCTTGTTAAAGAGGCCTAGACAATGAGGTCATGTCGATGAGGTTTCATCAACACAACTAATTAAATATGACTCATCATACCCCCACAATTGAATGAAGACTCATCATCGAGTTCTTTTACAAAATTGGGAAGGTATGGGATTATTGGCTAACTTTTCCCTTAAACAAAACAAAATTGATTGACTTGACAAAAAAATGGAGTGCTTGGGTGTATGGATCAACACATTACAAAATTAAACACCATGACTCAATTCTTTAAAATTGGATTAATTAAATCAGCCATAATCACAAATACATAAATAAAGGGTAATTGGATTAATTAAATTAGCCATAATCACAACTTAGCCAAAGCGTAACCATCCTTAGGAGTTAAGATATTTCAACTATTTTAAAGTTACACAATGATTGCTAATCCATGGTCTTATTGTGATTATAGATGGCACCAAAACAGAAACATCCGTAGCAAGGAGAAACCTTGCAACCATGGGAGAAATGATTCAAAGTTGAAAGGGGCCAACAAGAACAAAGCCAAGAACTCCCTAAGGTAACCCATGCAATGAGACCTCTTTGTGAGGAACCTAAAGTGAAATTTATCTGATAGATTCCAAAGGAACAAGTGCCAATTGAACAATCATAAAGAGGAGAAGTGATTGGTCTCATGCCAAGGCTTGAGGTCACTTTGACTCAAGCCTACCCTGATATAATCAAGTCCCAAGAGATTCAATGATCCATTCTTCAAGAGATCAAGTTTGGGCCATTTTTCGATAAAGCTCTAGAGGATGTCAAGACTCAACTATAAAACTCTCCCATGTGGCCAATCATCACATCTAGTGGAGAGTGGTACATGGGAGAAACATACCTCTTCTAGAACAATCGGAAGCTGGGATCCATCATCAAGATCAAAAACATTCAAATGTCCTACTCAGCATAAGCTATTGCATAGGCAATTGGGTTGCCTGACACTAGAACATAGCTAGTGGAATTCTCCACAGAAGGTGACCTTAAGGCCAAGAAGAAGTGGACTTAGCATTACTATGGGGTGAATCGTAAGGAGAATGGTGTGCTCACATTGGTAGAGTAGATTTATTTCAAAACTGTGGCCTATCACCTCAATCCAACAGTGAGGCCAAGCAAGGTAACTACTTTTTCTTCTCGAGCATGCACCGCTCTAAGCAAGAAATTCCCCATTAACCTTCCACAACTACTATACTTGGAGATTAAAAAGCATTTCAAAGAAAATGAACATGGAAGAAAGACACTGCCCTTTCCATGCCTCATCAAAAATCCTTACAAGACAACAAAAATTATCTGCTTCTCTAACAATACACTTAGGCATACTCTTTTGGCTTCATGGTCCAAGATCATGAAAGATAAGATGGCAATGATGACTCAATTAGAGGAGCTACCGCCACCACCACCCACTTAGGAAACAACATCGAAGGCATATGCAACCATTGAATATTTGCTAAAATTTCAAGAAAAGATCTTGAGTGAATAAGAGCAATAAGCAAGAATGAGTGGGGCAAGTCCATCTATGTACCGGCTAGCAATGAGTCACCTTAATGAGGTTGACTGAACAATTAGCTAGATGGAGAGGGGTGGTCCCATTTTCTTTGCCCAACAAATGTAGCTGCCTTTGAGATCAGATTCCAACACTTGAGAGGTGATGGTATCACCAGCAACACATCATCTATTCCCAGAAATCTTTGGGAATGCCACCACTTTCTTGGTGTGGTTGGAGGAAGGTGAAAAGGCAATTGTCTTGGTGATGCAACATCAAGCGTAGCAGACAATGGTAGAAGTGGTTGTGGACCATGTAATAGAAGCATTAAATGCACCTACGATGTCTATACTAGACATATCTGCACTTCAAGATGTGCAGACATCTACAAGCATGGTTAGTGAAAAATTGAACATAGCCTAGCATGAAAAGTTGTTGGAATGACTAGTAGAAACTGGGCAACCAACTTTGGACATTTTTGATCTTTTAGAGAACATCACTGCAACCCAGTTAGAGCTATTAGATGCAAGTGGTAGATACATTATTTTGGAGGGGCAACTAGAAATGGCCTAAGAGCAAAATCAATGCTTTGCTATGGAGGTTGCTGAACTTCATGCCCAACTTGCAGATCAAGAAATCCTCAACCTAGCAATGACAAGGGATGAAGCTGTCAAATAGCTTCAAGAACAATTTTAGAAGGCTAAGGAGGAGGCAGTGATGGCCATTTTTAAACAATCCATAGCAAAAGTTGAATTGTACTCAATCTAAAAGGACTTGAATTATATGTGATAAGAGAATAAAACATTGACTGTAAAGAATCATCGGCTATGAAATGTTGATGCTCAAAAAGATAAATGCAAGAATTCATTCATCAATAGTAGGAGCAGTTTGCAAGGGTAAACACTAAATTGAGGGAATTGACCATAGAAAACTACAATCTAAGGCATCTAACTAATCCTAACTTGATATCAATAATGATCATGTGTGAATGCATGTGATTCATATATTTGAGTGTAGGGTTACTCTTGCCACTCATCAAACGTATTCATAATTACAAAAATTAGTAAATCAAAGTGATAAATAAAATTTGTTTCAAAATTATTGAGAATATCCTCTTATGGGAAATTTTTAAAAATTAGCAAGTACCCTACTTTTTAGCCAATTGATCACATGGATTAGCCAATTGATCACATGGATGAGCGAGATCTTGGACACAGAGTGGTATTCATATTTAGCATGAAGTAACCTACATACTTTTAAAATAGAAATAAAAAAAGATAGATAGATAAACATTATTGAATTAGCCTCCACTAAATTGATAACAAAGCAACCTCACATTTCATTGTACAACCTCCTCCAATCACAATAGACGCAAACGCTGGGGCAGAGCTAGCGGAACAAAATCAAAGGCTGAAGCCATGACAGTGAAAGCAGTAGCAATTGTGCAAGAAATCCAAAAGTGTTGAGTGTAGGATGTTGACGAAAAGAATGGTCACACAAAAGTCCCTCTGCAAGGGTCGCTTCATTTATGGCTTTGAGAAGAGCATTCACTTTGTGATCGTTGTAGTGTACGCCTACTACACCTTCTTTGGGACATCAAATGCAAATGCATCATTGTGGTGTTTGTCCCAGTGTAAGCCATTGAAGTATCTACACGTAAAAGTGAGAATGCAGTATGCGTATTATAATTGCTAGATTACCTTCTGACTGAGTGGGTGTACAGTGTACTCATCATTTGCATATTGAGGCTTTGTGTGCATTTTTACGAAAGATCTGGAAAGGATTATGCCCTATGAAATTTTGGGTATTGCTCGGTTTGCTGAATGCTTTCATGTGCACGTTGGAAACATTGGTGTAGCATGCATGCCGGAACAGGGTGTGTGTTAGCGATGCGAATACATCACTGACCAAGACAATCATCCTCCTTGATGGACTCAGTTGTGGTCTCCTCAAACTCTGCATCTCGTGTACTTGTAGTCACCGTAGAAATGCTACTACCAATTCGAATGTGCAGAATGAGGACTGATGCTGCCACCGTCTCCTTTTCCATCAAGTAATCTCCATTATTCCTTGCATTTCCGAAACTGCGATTTTCTCCATAATTAATGCATTTTATGAATGCTTAGTTTACTCACGAATTTTTTTTAATATATTAGAGGAGAAGCCAGCACCTGAGGAGAAGTCCCAGGATGTTTCTATTATCCTTGATTACAACCTTATCAAGAGAAATCCTTGTTCTCCTCCTTTGATGTATCTAACTCAAAACACGTTTAGGGAGTCTAAAACTATTTGAAATTTTCCCCAAACCAAAAATACCACCCTCTGCCATTTCTATTCCTT
The DNA here is from genome assembly GCA_015680685.1 of Gnetum montanum. Lineage (NCBI taxonomy): Eukaryota > Viridiplantae > Streptophyta > Gnetopsida > Gnetales > Gnetaceae > Gnetum > Gnetum montanum. Next base: position 93,643 of record MNCI01002085.1, on the reverse strand, counting down.
TCAACTTGTTCTTAAATCACTTCAAGTCATTGTATATCAAAGACAAAGAGATAGACATGGATTTGTATCTAAATTAGGCATTCTTTATATAACTACCTGAAGTGAAGAAAAATTAACCCATGGACTATTCCCAGGTTTCTATGACCATATGGGAGATGCCCTATGCTTTTATCTCAAAATATATTTTTAAAAGGGTGTTATTAGCATTTGGTATGTGATCAAAATTTATGCATCAATAGCACCAAGTTCATTATTCCAGCATCACTTGCACCAAGTTCATTATCCTAGCCTTCTTCTTATCATGAACCTCAATATGTTATGGATCAATATGAACCATATCAACCACAACTATATCAGCAACTATAGGTTTGTTAATGCCCATCATAGTTCTTTATACATCTCTAGGATGAAATTCTAAATCAACCATAATAAAGATAGGTGTCATTTGTTAATGCAATGTACTACCCTAAAGTTCCATCTTCATGCACTATTTGGCAATACTATCATAATCTTGTTTCTCCTATGGCTAGAACTTCATGGCCTCATAGATGAAATTATTTTTGTAAGATAAAAAAGAATACCAATATTAGCAAAAATTCTTTCTCATTCCTTTCTTCACCATCATCTTTTAAATATTAGGATTAAGGAAGATATTTATTTGAACATTAAACAGATGAAGTGTTAGCTTCATTAGATAAAGACCAAGGTCAAAAAATCTATAAGAAAAAGGAGAATTTATCTTTGAAATTTAGTCATCAAGACTAACATAAAAAAAAACTATAGGTAATTAACTTAGTCATTTAGGAATGCTAATATAAAAGGAGGCTATCAATTGTTGGCCTTGAACATAGATATGGGACAAAGAGGCCTCAAATTATTCATCAAATTTCATTATTCTTCTTTATATAATTTTTAGGTTTTGTTACATTGAACATAGATATGGCATATGCTTTTTATCATTTTATATTTATTATTTAAACCACCTAAGTGCCAAAAAAAATAAAGTAATTGAACGTTAACTAATCTAATGACTAACTTTTATCTTAACTAATCCTAACATAAGCATCCATTCCCATTTACTATACACATCTTGAACCATGTTGCAACATTATTGGATTACCAAGCATTAAGTGCTACTAGGATTACCAAATGTTATCATATGTTTGAAATGGTTGTACTTATGTGTATTAATTAATTGCTAATCAATTAATTAATTTAATGCATTAACATAAATTTCTCAAATAATAATTACATTAAGTAAACAGTAAGCTAATTCCAAATGCTGCAAGGTTTGTGAAGAAAGCTCATCTTTATTGTCAGTTACACCAAGGTGCTCTAGTACATTAGTGTTTGAATAAAGATCTATACACTTCTTACTCCTACTACAAGCACTTAGAAAATATTCTAATTGTCAAATCACCAAAATGTAAGAACTTCACTAGGATACTAAACATTGGATACCATAAATGTAGTTGGTGCATGCATTTATATAGGTGATAGGAGACAATGCATCAATGTGTATGTGTCAACGGAACAAACCATGTGTCTATAGGATTGTGTCAATAGGATCCCATCAACATAGCCCAACAATGACAACTCATCATACCTTCATAATTGAATGAAAACTCTTCCTTCTATGAGCAAAAGGAGGAACAAGTTTCTTACCAAATTTTAGGAAGGTATGGGATTATTGACTAAGTATTGACACATAAACAAACAAAAAAAATACTAAGTGTCCAAGTGTACAGATTTACAATCATTACAAAATTTTTAAGAGCGAGACGGTGTCGGCAGAGTTATCGAAGTAGAAGACGGTGGAGTTGCCGTCGGCGGCGTTGGTGGAGGCGGTCTTGAACTTGACGGTGGTGGTGTACGTGCTTCCGGGGGACCAGCCTGCGGGAATGACGTCGAAGGACGTCAAGGTGGCGGAATTGGACAAGGACACTGCGCGCAGAGAGAAGGGCGCAGTGAGCGGACCGCCGGTGAGGGCGTAGTTGGCGCCCCAGACCTGCTGCATGCTCTGCCAGTCAGACCTGCCCGACTGACGCAGCGAAACTTGAGAGAAGGAGCCCTCATCATCGGCGAAAGCGATGAGGACCAAGAACCAGTAGGCGGTGCTGCCCTGGTCAACCTTGAAGCTGATGGGCTTGCCGCCGTACCCTCACGGTACGCGCTTGTACTGAACCTGCAGTTTTCCACGTTGCAGAGCTGCGCGGCGTTACCTGCTGTCACGTCTGAGTCAGAATGAAGGCTCATGTTGCAGCGTTTGCACTGCCAGGGCAGGGCCGCATCAATCCTCTGTTTCAGTTCGTTCGTAAGCTCGCACAGACGGGTATGGTGGTAACGTTTGTCAACACAGAGTCTCGGTATGCAGAGCTGCTGAGCGCTAATGGCGGTCAAGATCCATTCACAGCTGCGGGCATGTCTTTGGGACTGGATATCAGATCTGCTACCGTCTCGGATGGACTGCAGCTGGATTTTGATAGATATGTGTATCAAGATGAGGTCTGGGAATCCATGCGAACCTCCATGATTCACCATGTCGAGAAGTTCATGTCCAGACTCGTAGCGCAGGAATCCCCCCCGTGTCGTGCCTGCTTGTGGATACTTTTTTACCTGGCCTGCTGAAATTGCTAAGAAATTTCAACTTCCCTTTGCCAGTTTCTACACCGAGTCTGTTGCTGTTTATTCTATGTATTTGCATTACGATGATCTGGTGCACAATAAACATCTTCCTTACCCTGAAACTGGTATGTTTGCTTTCAGCTTATTTTTGTTTTATAGCATTGCCAGTTTCTCAGATCAAAAAGTTATAATTATACTTTTGTTCCTGTTATTTTTTTTTTAATAATCACTGGCTCCTCTTTCTTCTTCATTTTTTGTTTTTTCACTACTACCTTCACTTTAGATGAGGTTGTATTCATTCAAACTCGTTGTATAACTTTGACGCGTAGTGCGCTCAAACTGTACTCTTTCTTTTCTTTTCTTTTTTTTTTCAAATAATTTACTGCGATCTGCTTGTTTAATGTTTACTGTTTAATGTTCTCTCATTGCATAAATTATGTTTCTTAATATTGACCATTTTGTGAGCTTGGTGAAAATCAAACCCACACCGAATAGGTTCACTGGTTAATGTTCTGTCACTGCTTAAATTATGTTTCTTAACATTGACCATTTTCCCCAAGCGAGCCAATTGGTGCCTACCAATCTTCGAGGATACTGGTCAATGATTCTTATCTAAAAGAATCTTTTCGTAATAAGCTATGAGCAGTTCGTTTACTTGTTCTATTATTACATTTCGTGAATCTTTTTTGGAAAGTAGATTATTGAATTCATATTCTAAAACATGCAACTAAAAAATTCCACTTGGCTGCACATTTGTGGAACTTTTTATTTTTTAGTTTTAAAAGGAAAATCATGTAAATTAATGTTTTCCAACATTCTTTTAGATCTGACGGCTTATAAATGGTTATTTTTGATTAATCACAGACGCCAAAGTAATAGATTATCTAACTGGGATACCGCCCATGAAGATTGTAGATCTGCCATCGTTTTTGCAGGAGAAAGATCTAAGCAAAATCATCTACAAGATCATCCTGGAGACAAAGGAATCCAGTAGACAGGCAGACTGGGTATATCCAATACCGTGGACGAGCTTGAACCTGCCACCGTCTCGGCTCTCAAGAAATCAGGCACACCCTTCCTCTCCGTGGGTCCTCTATTACCGGAAGAATTCATGGATAGACTAGAGCCGAAGGAGGAGCCGCTGAGGTCGAAGTGCATGCCGGAGCAGCCGGGGCACTCTTCCATGACGGTGACGGTGACAGCGTTGCGGGCACAGAGCGAGTTCTGACCGGTGCAGCGTAGTTTGAAGCATTCGCCGCAGCCATCGCCATTCTGGTATATGGCGGGACTGGCGGCCGTGGTGTGCCGCGCCAGCGGAGCGCTATTGACCATGTTGCCGTAGCAGGTGAGGCGTATTTGTACATGGAATGGCATTCGGCGTTTGCTATTTCCAGTCATGTGCTTGGTTCACTTTCCCCTTGTTCCGGATCCAAATCATCTTCAACACGGCTGATTTGGCTACCCTTGGCTTATGTTACAGATTTGCTTCTTGTTTTCTCAAATTTTGCTATCCTTTCGCTATTTTAATTATACCCAAAAATATTATGTTATGCTTGATAATTAAGCTACTATATCTACCATCTTTCTCTTCATTTGAAAGTGTCTCCAGCTAATTATTCTTTATCTCATTTGGAAGCTTTATTTGTGAAATTTTTTTCCAACATCAAAAATATAACCATAATCTTTCATTTGCTTTTTGGTTATAGCTCTAAGAAGGAAAACTCCTAAGCAATTAATTTGTCTCTTGCATTATTAACTTTTATTACATTTCTAGACTCAAGTTGAGAGAGTTCATGGAGTTTTCTTTTTCTCATTGCAATGAAACCTTTAATAAAGTGAAAACCCATATGGATACCTATAAATGCAAAAAGGTCTTATGCTTTTCCTACCTTGTAGAAAAGACATTTCAAGATTGATTGTTCAAATAAAAGTTTCAAAGACATTCAAAACCATCCGACTTTTTCTTTTTATATTTAGAATGTTTTCTCTATCTTAATGATTTAATGTATTTTCAATTTCTAAAATTTCTCAAACAGTCAAAACTAGCTACCAAGATTAGAAGTATGTAGCAGCGAACTTGGCCCACAAAATGACTAACTATCAAGAATTAAGAAAAGTGGCCATGGCATTTGAAGAAGAAAGACAGTACTTTGCAACTTGGTATGTAAAGGAAAATAAGATGTTTCCATAGCTACCATGCTCAAGGAAGGTCCTGACTCGAGCAAACATTGCAAAATTTGCCTGGACGATACATGATCCCAAATCAAAAGAGGAAAACTTTGGGTGTTACTTAGTAGATGTAAGATTCCAATGCTTAATGAAAAAGGAAAGAAGTTGATGGAAATGCCATCGCCTCTAGTGACTTGAGGCTACATTAAGCTTTGCTATTTTGCTTTGTTTTTTTGTTTTGGTTTGTCAAAATTATGTCAATCACGTGATGCATGATAATTTTGTAAACACCACTTGAACCATAATGTAGCATTAAGAGTCAAGTTAGTAATGTATATAAGTAGTCATGTCAAATTCTGAATACACCTCATAATTTTGTAAGAAACTTTATCCTCTTTTTTTCTAACTCGAGGACAAGTTTTGAGTTAGTCATGGGGGTATGATAAAACCATGTTAGTCATTAGATGCGATAGCATATCTATGATGTTGTAGCTCTACTTAAGTCATTGTAGATAGTATAAAGTGGATCTTGGTCATCACGGTAAATACCAACCCAATGTCACATCATTAAATTAACTTTTGTGTAACACTTAGCAGAATTCTTATAGTTTCTTTTCATGAGTTACACTTAGAGTTAGAATTAGAAGTGAATACCCACAGTGTGATAACTAACATTTGTACAAATTCTTTACTTGAGTGGATTGTACTTGGACATAATTCATGATCAACAATAAAGGTCAAAATTATTTCTTACCATTACAGAATCTCACTTAGTTTACTTTTATTTTCTAATATGTTTACTTTAATTAAGTTCTATACATTTTCTAAGTACTTTACTTTTCCAATGTCCATTAGTAAGGTAGAATAAGTACGATGAGTTTCAAGTGTTAAGTGTAATCGCTTGGTAACCTAGTAGTGACTTCACTTGATTCACTCAGTAGTGAATTCACTTGATAACCCTAGTAATGGTTACACGAGCCTAGGTCATGTACAACAAAGAAGGAACAAATGCTTATCACCATAGGCTAGGATAAATCTACATTTTTGTAATCACCTAGATTTAGATTTTATTCTCATTTTCATTATGGAAACACTTAGGTTTACTTTGGGCCCACAACATCATAATATCATATACCTCACTGAGAGTTAGACCATACTACTTGTGCTTTACTAACTCAACATGAGAAGGTAATAATCATGAAACAACTATCAATCACTAGTATACTTACATTGTCCATCCATGAATTACGATTTGGTCCCACATGAATGCTTGTGGCTTGTATGGTGAAGTGTTGGAATAACCAACCACTCATCATTGTTCTTCAAGAATTCCCATAATTCGGGGATTCTAAATCTTTATGCATTTTTTTAGTAACTACTTCTAAGCATGAGTAAGCACTTATTATTTTTTATTAAAGGAAATTCAACTTTGATAGTAGAGCATTAGTTTGAATTTAAGTTATGATAATGAATCTTTTAACTTTATAATTGTTAGAATGATTTGTATCTTTTTTACTATAGCTTCAACCATTGATTCCAATTACACAATCTTAGATGCCATGAAGTTCAAAGTTGCAACCATCTTATTCAACTACCTTGAGAAGAGTGTATTTGTTGGTTATGTAGATCAAAAGCCATTGAAGATGAGTTATATGTATTTCTTTCTTGTATTATGACTACCCACTTGAAATAACATTTTTTCAATTTCTTTTCCTTGTAATTTTTATTTCTTTTTAAGTTCATGCGTTCAATAGTTCCATGATGTTTGTCTTGAACTAAACGTAACAAAAATCAGTTTGTGGTAGCTTTAGTATGTGTGCAACCATCTTATTCAACTTCCTTGACAAGAGTGTATTTGTAGGTTATTGATGAGCGATGAGGTACCCCTACGTCCAACCATACGAATCATTAAGGTGTTCACACGAAATCCAATTGAACTTCATGAACATATAGTTCTCTAGTGCACTAGTTTCTCTAGGAAGTGAAATGGGTGTTGAGAACATTCATTGTCTTCCCAACTACACTTGTGAAGCTCAAGTGTATGGTTTACGTGTAATTGAGGTACATGATATTTCTCATTTTATGTTTTGTAAGTTTAATCACCCACAATAAGAATGAAAGGTAAAGTAATTTAAGATCTAACTCATTCACTGCCTAACTAGCCTAGCACAAGTACTCGTCCCACTTTCCTGGACACATCTTGAACACATATAATGTTGTTGGGTTATCAAACATTAAGCACTGCTGGGTTACCAAGCACTATATGTATGCTCGAAGTGGTCATGGTTGTGTTCATTAACAACTAAAAATTAATTGCTTAATTTAAATGCATTAAAGTAAGTGCATGAAAGTAAAGTACATTAAAGGAAACATTAATCTATTCTTGGTGGTGCAAGAATTATCAAAAGGATTCATTTTTATTCCCATCACACTACTGTGCTTAGGTACATCAATGTTCAAACAAAGATCTGTACACACTTAGACTCTTGTTGTAGGCACTCAAAACATATTCAAACTGTAGAGAAAAAAAATTACAAGAGCTTTTCTATCTCTAACAAAAACTAATAAAAAAATCCTAAATCATGAGCCCAAGTGCTATATTTATAGGTCGGTGTATACCCTATGATATCAGATATCTGACATCGTATCCTCGAATCCTACATCGGATACCCGATGTCAAGGCTCTGATATTGAGTACCCAATATTGAAGCTATGAAAAATGTGATTCATCATACCCCCATGACTAAATAAAAACTCATCTTTAAGTGAAAAAGAGGATGAAAAAGTTCCTTACAAAATATTGGGCAAGTATGAAATTATTGACTGACATACAAACTGAGTCAGATGGAATAAACAAACTTTAAGTGCCCAACTGTATGAAGTTACAATCTTTACAAAATTGGGTGTTCATGATAAGAGAAGTGAACACCATAGATAAAACTAACATTCAACACCTCTTTGTAGCTAAAGAATGACAGAGAAGATTCAATGATCATGAATGATCCACATCATGTGGTACTGCTACATCATCCTTGGTGAAGATAGTTCCGCTTCCAGTCCATGCTTCCACTGCAATCACAACAAAATTGTGAATTAGTATGCAATGTGTAACACATAGCAGTTAAATGTGTTGTCTTGTCAGTAGTTACACTCAGCTAGGTTGTGATTGTGGTAGATTGATTCCTTTAAGAGTGTTAGTGGGAAGCCTAATAAATAGGATAAAATAGATAGAAGGTCCATTAAATTTAGAAAAAAAATTCGACATAAGAAAATATTTAGAGTGGGTGTAAGAATTCACAATAATAAAAAAATGTTTACTGAAAAATGTTGTGAAGATGTGCCCAATTATATGTCATTGATGAGGTAAACAAAAGGATTTGATTGTAAGAGTGTCTAAGGGTAAAGAACTTAAGTAACCCAAACGAAAGATATGCAATTTGGTTCTCCCCAAAGTAGGCATAGGACTTTTATGCCCTTGCATAACTTCAAACTAAAGAGTCCATGGGCTCCATGGATGATTAATGGCTATGGAAGGTTAAGTACAAAACCTGAAAAAAACTACCTAAGAATTTTGACACATCAAAATAGGACATCAAACAAGAACATGAAACTAGTAGTGATGTGAGATATGGAAAGCATAGATGGATGAGAGAGAGTGGAATGAAGTTCCTGATTAAGATCACATGAAGTCCCTTTTGGATTTTATAGTTAAATGATTTGATAAGATCCATCATTAGTCCAGACCAAAACCAACCTTTTTCAATGACTTCGCATCGCCATTCTAAGACTAGTCAATCCCCTTGAGATACAAGAGTGCTCCCATAGAACAACCATCATTCCTTATTAAAGAAGAAAAGAGAAGTAGGAAGTGAGGAAGGGCCTTAATTAGAGGGGACCTTTAGGCATGGGTATCATGTCTTTCTACTCCCATAACCAGTGCTTATACTCCATTTATTTTGTCTAAGGAGTGTGCTTTGAATTTCCATCATTTTTTATGAAAACCACACCATGAAAAGCCTTATTCAACTTCTTTTTATTGGTTGACATGGAACAATAAGAAATCCATAAAAACACACATGCATCCAAGAAAATAGAAAGGCACAAAGAATATTGAATCTCTTTGAATTCACATCCTATTCAAACCTTTGAATCCTTTCCAATTCTAAAAACTACCAAAGTCACATATTTGTTAAAATTTTGTTAATGAAAAAGGGACTACATGTTTCCAAAATAAAGAAAACCATAGAGTTTTTGGATGGGTGGATGCTGTGGACTCACTGCTTGTTGCATGAGAAAAACAACCATGTCCTAATCATCTATAATGAAATTCAAAGCTAGAATCCAAACACCAACAATCAAATAACAAAATAGTACATACCAGCATCAAATAATGCATTACCACTGTACTTGGAACTTATTAACAAAAGGTGAGAAAATCAAACCAAAATAAAATAAAATATAAAAGCAAGTGTAAAATTTTCAAGAGATAGTAAATGTACTAATGATGATCTAAAACAAAAATTAGAAAAGATTAATAACATGAAAATAAGAAGATGTAAAATAAAGAATGGGTAAAACAAAAAATGTGTAAAAAAAAAAGTTAAAAAAATGAGGAGATGCTTATATGGTTAGCATGGATGGCCATTTCCCCCATGACTACATTGAAAGGAGGAGATCCAAAATATGGATTATGGTTGTCCATCCGATGAGGCATTTGTTGTATTAGCTGGCTTATGCTCATGGAAAAGTCTGATTTGTTGGATGTTAACTAGCTATTTCTTGTTTGAGCTCTTATGTTTGTAGACCATCATGGCCCTAGAAGAAAAAGTTTCATAAATGATGTAAGGTCCTTTCCACAATGTTTGAAACTTTGTGTGTTGAGGTACATGTGTGGGGTTCTAGTAGAGAACCTTATCTCCTAGTTGAAATTTGACTTTTCTGATTTTAAGGTCATGATGCTTTTTGTTGTAGATCTTGTGCAACTTGTTAGATGATAGGACCACAAATAAATTTTCATCTAGCACATTAAGATTCATTAGCCTTTCTTTTTGTGCTAGACTCAAGTCAAGGTCAAGATCATAGGTGGTTGAAAGTGTACGGAGCTTAGATTAGATAGGAAGTGGTGGTAATTTTTTATATACAAGCTCATAGGGAGAATAGCCTATAGGAAGTTTCCATGTTGAGCAGTAGGGCCAAAAGGAATTGTTGAGTTTTGTGCTCCAATATTTCCTATATTTGCTAACAGTTCTTGTTAGAATCCTTCTGATTTCCCTATTGGTAAGCTCAACTTGACCATTGGCTTAGGGGTGGTATGCTGTTGTGAGTTTATGTTCAACCTCCAAGCATTGCATGAGCTTTTGAAAAGTAGTGCCTATAAAATGAGTTATATTATTAGAAATTAATGCACATGGGATACCAAACCTATTTACAACATTTTATTANAAGTAGCAGTAGAAGATGTACAATCAATGACAGCTATTTCTTTTGCCCATTTTGTACAATAGTCAACAGTGACTATGATGTACGCCTTTCCATTTGATATGGGCATGATAGGATCCATGAAATCAATGCCCTAGATATCAAAGGGTTCCAGTGGTTGAATCCATTACTAAGGTTCCTCCATTAGAGTAGTCATTCCACCATCTTATTGGCATTGTTCACAAGAGCAGACATAATATTGAGCATTCCTAAATATTGTTGGCCAATAGTACCCTACCATCAGGATTTTAATGGCCATGCATCTCCCAGCATAGCATCCTCCACAAGGACCTTCATGAGCATCTTGGAGAACACATTGTTGATTAACATCAGAGACACACCAATGAAATAGGCCATTGGTGCACACCTTGCAAAGATGTCCATTGATCTCCATGAAGTGTTTTACTTGGTGAAGAAACTGCTATTTCTTCTGGTTGTCCAACACTTGTAGCATCTCTTGGGTGAGAAGATAGGTGAGAATGCCACATACCATTTAGGCTCATTGGGCAATTATTTAGTTATAGCACTATCAAAGAGGAGTTAATCAGGAAACATATTAGATAATAGATTTTCTTCCTCTTTGTTGTCCCATCATAACTGAGACAAGTAATCAACAACAACATTATTAGTGCCCTTTTGATCTACAATCGTAAGATTGAATTCCTGCAAGATCACCAACCACCATATGAAACGAAGGGTTACCATTGGCTTATTCATCAGGAAGCGAATGGCACTGTGATCCATGTGTACAAACACCTTGTATCTAAGCACATAATGCCTAAACTTCTCTAGAGAAAACACCATTGCCATCAATTATTTTTATAGTGGTGTAGTTTATTTGTGCATCCATAATACTTCAGCTAGCACAATGGATGTAGCATGAACATTTCTTATTGTCCATCTACATACATATAGCTCCCAAGGCATAATTTGATGCATCTATCATGACATGAAATGGTCTGGACTAGTTAGGTGCTTGTAGGATTGGAGTTTCTATAAGTTTCTTTTTTAGCTATTGGAATGCTTTTTCACATTTCATGATCTAGAAAAGTGGAACATCTTTCTTTGTCAGCTCCACCAATAGCTTTGCAATCCTAGAGAAATTCTCTATGAATCACCAATAGTAGCCACTATGTCCCAGGAATGATTGAACATCTTTGATAGTTTCAAGTTGGCATGTTATTCCTTAGATGATCCTTATTTTCTCAAGGTCTAACTCAATTCCTACTTGTGATATTCTATGCCCTAATACAATGCCTTCCTAGATCATTAAATGACATTTTTGCCAATTAGCCACAAGTTGATTTCCACACATCATTTTAGCATTTGATAAAGGTGGTCTATGGCTTTCTCAAATGTAGCTCCATAAGTGGAGAAGTCATCCATGAAGACTACCACACCACTTCCAATTTTCTCTTAGAAAATGCTTAGAACTAAGTGTTGGAATGTAGTAGGAACATTGCATAGACCAAATGGCATCTTGTAATATGTAAAATTCCCCCAAGGACTCATGAATTTTTTTTTCACTTAGTCCTTTGGTGTAATTTGAATTTGGTTATAGCCACTATAACCATCTAGAAAATTGTAGTAGTAATGCCAAAATATAGTGTTTAACACTTGATCCACAAATGGCAATAGAAAATTATCCTTGAATGTTGCAATATTTAGCAGCAAAAAATTGATGCAAACCTGCCACTTACCTCATTCGTTTGGCACAATTATAAGTGGACTAACCCAATCACTATCTACAATGAAATAAATAAACCCTACCTTGAGGAGTTGTTTATTTTTATTTTTGATGACCTACTTTAGTTTGGGATTCAATCACCTCTATGGCTGTCTTTTTGGCTTCATTGCCAGATCAGTGTAGATACGATGCTATCATATCCTAGGATAAATTCTTGTGAGTTCAAGATATGACAAAGCAAAAGCTACTAACCATTTTTCAGTTACATTCAATAGAATTTGTTTTTACTCTGGAGTAATATTTTCATTGATTATGACTTGCTTTCCATTTTTTAAAAACACATATTCCATTTCAGCTAGTAGCATTTTTAGTTTAAGGGACTCTTGCTTAAAATTTTTAAGAATTCCCAACTCTCCTCAATAAGTATTATCATTTGCATCATCAAAGAGTTGGTGATGAACCTACTCTAGTTTATCCATGCCTACAACATATGTGCATGTTAGGCTCTTAGTTGGTTCCATGCAAACTGTGCTGCTCTCAAAATTAGTGGTCAGCATTGGGTGTTCTTATATTTTATGGCTACTACATATATTTTATGGCTACTTCTAGTGCACACTACTTGCATGCAAAGATAGATTCTTATTTCATGGCCCAAATTTTCTGCACATAATTACACCCTGTATTGCTATACATGATGCATGGAACTTGCTTCTTCTCGATCTTTCTAAATGCATTTTCATTGGATATTTTTAGGGAAAGATCTCTAATGTCCATTCTTGAATCAATGATGCTAAACCATGCCCTTTCCATGATGATTGGGAAATCCCCTTTGCAGTTCTTCATCTTGATCACTAGGAAATCAGTAGGATAAGACCACGCACAAATAGTGATAACAATGTCTTCCACCACTTCCAATGGAATAGTAATGGACTGGTCTATCAATTCTAAGTTGATATTGCTCTTCTTGAGAGGAGATAGGTTTCATGCAATGTACATCTCATGAGAAATTAAATTGACACTAGAACTTGAGTTGAGAAGAGCTTTACATGGTTCATTCCTAGTAATCTATAAATAGATGAGAGGACTTGTAGGATCGACTAGTTTCCTGGGAAGGTTTCTAGCACAAATCCAATCAGATACAATGTGAGTAAGCATCATAGTATGAATCCTAGGTAGATTTTGGTTTGAAGGAGACTTGAAGGAATTTGATATAGAGGATGATGGAGGAAAAGGATTATCAACCACAGGTGGACTACAAGGTTGAAAGAAAGGTCTTTTCCTTAATCAAGTATTCAATGCACTCAGTTGATGAACTAGTTGTAGATTAATAGCCCTAGTAGCATTGCATTATTGCAATTGATCTAGTAGTTCACCCTACATGGGTGGAGCAGGTGGTAGCTATGCAGGTGGAGGAGGAACATGTGCAGGGATAGGAGGGGGATAAGGATAAAAGTTGGCATCCCTTCTTTCATGTGAAGAATGAGTTCGATAATAATCAAAAGGATGGTAGTGAGATTGAAAAATGAAAACATAACTAGAGGACTCACGTGGAGATAAGGGTTGCTAAAGATAGTACCTGAAACACCACTAATTTTGGCCTAGCACTTTGAAATGAGAATGACTCAAGTCCTTTCAAAGCTTCAGGAGGCAAAATTTGGCTAAGGCATGGAACTCATGCTGTCAAGCTAGCTTGCCCTCGGTGTGAGCAACTCCAAAAGGCATGATAATCAAGTCAAAGGTGGCTCAGTCTAAGGATGTAAGGAATTCTCAAGGGTCATTGTTGTTCCTAGCTCGAAGTTCAAAGTTTCAGCGTATAGAGACTCAAGTTTCAAGTCAAAAATGTAAATTCTCACACTCACGCTGTCAGTCATGCTGAGCTCACATTGCTAGTGTGAGCAACTTTCGGAGCCCAAAATTGAGTCAAATTGATTTGACTTCTAGGTTGTAAGTCATTCTCAGGGTTCATTGTTGACAACTCCAATCTTCAGCCTCCAGAATTTCAAAAGATTACAAGTTTTTATAGCTCACACTGCAGGTCACATTGTGGTTATGCTGCATTCACACTGGTAGCATGAGTCCAGCATGAGCTGCAAAAAGTGGTGTAAAACAAGTCACATCAGGCTCAATTTCTGATTTTCAAATCATTCTCAAGGTTAATCACAGTCAGAAAATCCTTACACTTCATGAATTAGGCTTCAAAAATCAACATTTGGTGAAAAATCTGTCAATTTTCCTCACTCACGTTGAAGTCACACTGGAGTCACATTGGCAGCGTGAGTGTAGTGTGCGCATGCTGAGGACATGCTAGGACAAAATCAAGTCATGCTGGAAGTTTTTTTCAAGTAGAGATGCCTCAAACAACCACGAAACCACTTAAATCAACACCTTATAGTAGTCAAGTTAGAGATCCAGAAGTTTCAAGTGAGCCAGAGTCAATTTCTCTTATTGTACATTATAAATTTTCATCATTTGTCATTTCTCGAGCTCTTACAATTCAAATTGTATGTGCCATGAGCATAAGCTAGCTTGAGTAAGTTGTCACATGTTGTAAGATACAATGCATCTAGTCTAGAATGTAGCTTGCCACCACACGTCCAACTCACACATAGTTGTCTGTTAGACACATGCCATTAGATCCGTATTCTTCTCATCTCTCAGCCATTGATTCCATTCATGAATTACACACCTGAGCCCGACCCAACTATATAAATACCCTATTAATTCACATAAATGGGGTTGGAAATTTTGAAGGTTGATGGCTTAGAAAACTTAGACCAACAATCCTTGGGCGTTCAGATACACTTGACTCCTAACATCCAAGCACTTCTGAAACACATCACTCCAGGGCTTGGCACTTGACCTACCATCCACACATGTAGCTACACTTTGACTAGTGCACATCTTTTCTAAGCAATACAATACAGTTCATTTTGCTAGCCATTATTCTATTTTCTCTATTTTACGTTTAGTTTACATTTTGTTTACAATACCAGTTCTACATATGTTTCTATTTATATTTCGTGTGCACTTTTTACATTTTAAAACGTCAGTTATGATAACCCTAGTGCAAGCCATAGTTTACGCTCGAGGAATTCCTTGGTTGATTTGCGTGCAAACCATCCAAGGCAATCTGCCTTCATTTCCCTTTCTAGCTTGCCCTCAAGCAAAGGCAGGGTCAGTTGTGTCGGCTCAATGATCTTTCGGTGTTTATTTTCCCTTCTAGCCTTAGACTGACTATTTAGGTCAGTACAGTAAATTGGTGCTAGAATGAGGGCCACCTAAAAAAAATTCTTACGTTAATAAGGTCTGCAAACCTACGAAACTCTTATAGTGAGCACTTTGAGCTCTGCAACTCCACCACTCCACTACCACCACCGTCAACCGTTCACATTGAGCTTCTCCCACCACTCGCCTAGCATGTCAGGCTACCTTACGCAAGTTTAGCTTGACTTACTCACTCTATCCCCCAATACCTCACCCTGTCAGCTCACACTATCTATCAGCGTCATGCTGTTAGCTCACAGTATCTGTCGGTCATGCTGCAGTTGACTCACACAACAGCTTCTCACACTGTTTGTTATTCACGCTACAGTTACTCATGTTGGAGCTGCTCATGTTGGTCATGCTATAGTTTCTCACATTGCAGCTACTCACGCTAGTCACGCTATAGTTGCTGAAGCTGTAGCTACTCACTGTTGGTCATGCTGCAGTTGCTCATGGTGCATTTGCTCACGTTCAACTCGTCTAGCCTAGTTTACTCATGCTCACTATGGAATCCTCCCAAATTAACCCAGTGACACTTCTAACCTCTCACTTTGGGGTTGAAACCTTGAACCCTGTGACTACTATGGAATCCATAATTGTTATTGAACAAATAAATCCCCAAGGCCCTATGCACCAGTTACTCAAGCTACAAGGCAAAGAACCTATCTATGCGACTCTTACACCTGAATAGTATAACTTCATCTTTGTCAAGATCCAAGCCAACTTACCTATCGATCATGTAGAGAGAGAGGTGAAGTGAGACTATGAACTTATCCATAAAGGAGGTCATGAGTTCATCACTTTGGCATTTGATATAATCCCACTATCTAAACACCATCATAAACTCATATCCCAGCTTCTCATGGCAAGGAGTCAAGCCTTAAAGCAAACTCCAATAAAGCCTCAGGGTGGAGATGAGGAAGATGACTACGTAGCCCAATCTGAACATAGAGATTCATACCATACCGTTAGTCCCCATGCCCATACAAACCCATTGTTTCAACCTTTTCTAGAAGAGACTATACTTCCACCACCAGTTTCTCTATAGGAAATACCCACTCCCATTCCCATATTCTCCAAGTTCAATGTTTAATATAACATGTCCACTTCCATCATACCTTTGCGAATACAATCCCAACAACCTCCTCCCCAAACTAATGTAGGATCAACCTTTCGACCTCAAGTAATTGAGATTCCATTGGTTATACCAGCTTTCACATCCACCCATTACATACCTCAAGTGCAAATCCAAGGAGCACCATTGAATACTTCAACCCAACATGTTCAGGGTGTCACTTCACAACCTGTGGCTGGGTAGTGGATCCCACAAGCTTTTTAGCAAAACCTGACCACCCACTACAGTGCACCACACCCCATAGTCTAAAACCCAAATGTCATCCCACCATAGCAAAAAAATAGTCCAACAATCTCTCTTTCCACAAATGATGTAACAATCGAGTCATTATCAACCATTGCCAACTCAAACCGTTGGTCTGCCTACTGCTCAAGAGTGGGTAGACACAAAAAAAATGATGCACTTGTTGGTAGAAGAATTAAAACACCTTAAAACTATGAACACTAAGGAAGTCAAGGTATTATACTTCTATCAAGATGATCCAATCGACCCCTTAGTCCCACCGTTAAGCTTGCCAAAGGGAGTTTCATTACCCTAGCTAACCAAGTACAATGGAGAGGGAGATCCAAATGCTCACCTAGTAACATTCTAAACAGAATGTCTATTGCTTCAGGCATGGCCTCATGTAATTTTGCATGTATTTGCTATGTCCTTAATAGGAAAAGCCTTAGACTGGTACCAATATTTACCCTGTAGCTCCATATCTTTTCTAGAGGACTTGTTGCACCAATTTGTCACCTGTTTCAAATACAATCTAAAACTTGAAGCCACATTGGATAGCTTGATTCAGATTAAACAAGTGCCATTAGAGCTAGCATAGAAATTTATCCAAAGGTGGAGTGCATCCTTGAAGGAACTTCATGAGCCCATCCTTGAAACATATCTTCTTACCATCCTTAAGGCGATCATGAATAACTTTATTAAGTCAAAGGTTTACTATTTGAAAGCACACACATTGAGCCAAGAATTTGTGAAAATTAAAGATATAGAAAAGGTGGCACAAATAAGTAATAACCCTGCCTACTTGACCTTTAGGAGCTAACATACGAAGAAAGATAAATCCAAAAAAATGGTGGAAGTAGTGGCCGAGACAACCCGACCTAACCATCTAGGACAAAAGAGAAAACAACCTACTATCACAAATAGCTATGAAAGAAAAAAACCTGTACCTACACTCAAAACTTCCTCAAATAGAAACAACAACATGGGTCATGCCCATACATTCGAAAGAAAAGAGCCCACTCAATATACACCCTTGCCCATGAAACCTTCACAATTCCTTGATCAACTTCTAAAGGCTGGGTTAATCAAACATAAATAAATGTCCCCCATGGCATTTCAAAAACATGATCGATTCTGTGAGCTAGCCAAAAACACAGCCTTAGCAACAGATAATGAACCCCCCATTCCAAGAGGCTTTAGGTTCGATAGGTTTTGTGAATATCACCAGCGGTGTGGTCATGGGACTGATTATTGTTTCACCTTAAAAAAGGATATACAACGCATGATTGATAGGGGTGAAGTAATATTTAATGAGGCAAACCTAGGAAGACCCCAAAACCAACCCATGGGGGTCTACAAGGATCCTCTTAATATCAGTGATGCACCATATGTGATTAATACTATCCATGTGGAGAATAGACAAGATGGCCCATGAAAACCTTTTGTGATCTGTAGGACATTAGAAAACACACCTACCCCAACATCTCTTCAAACCCCTTTCATCATATGCACATTTCCTAGATCACAAAAACCATTCGTTATCCACATACCTCCTTCCATTGCAACAACAACCACACCATTTGAAAATCAACCCATTCCCTTTGTCATCCAGGTGCCAAAACACCCTGACACATAACTCACCTCTGTTCCTCCATGACCTTTGTGAGAACATCTTACCAATAGACTAACAAGAGAGTGCTTGGAAAGAGAAAACCATCAACACAAATTAGGACCACCAAAACCCACACTGCTAAATGTTATTCCTATGGGTCCGTCCATTAATGAGCCTAGTATGAGTCATCCAAATAAGGATGATGTCATGGGTTGTGTTCCAAACCCAGCATCCTTAGTTACCAACGCAAAAATTCCTCTATGAGAAATACGAATGCTGGATCACATGGATCAAATATCTACAAACAAAGGTACCCAAATGGTAAAGACCTAGCAAGTGCGTTGACCTAAGTCACACAAGCCTTAAAACAAAAGAACACTTCTTTAAATTTGTATGACCTAGTAATGACTTCACCAGTACATCGAGAAGCTCTCATATGGATGTTGGCTTCGATCCCTATTAGTGAGGACCTTCCTATAGATGAACCATCCATTTATGTAGTACTGTCCGCACAAACTCAGGAATCAAAGGCCACATCCCTAGAGTTTCATGCCAAGGACATTAAGCTAGCTGAGAAAACAGGAGAAGTCACCACAACCCCTATGTTCATAATTATACAGGTTGATCATTTCAAGATACATAGGGTGCATGTTGATGATGGTGTGGCGAAAAACATAATACCCTTTCCTATCATCAAAAAACTGGGACTTACTAAACAAATATAGCCTATGAAAACTTCTTTCCTAATATCCTTTAGTGGTTCTCATGTTGGGGTGAAAGGTATGGTTACTTTAGATTTCATAGCCAGGGACCAATTCCACACATCAACTAAATTCGTAGTGGTTGATGAAATGCCAGGCTTTAATCTAATTCTAGGACATCCCTAGCTAGCTCAACTTAAGGTTGTATCCTCACCAATCCATTAGGAGATCCACCTACCTTACGAGGGTGGTGAAATCATCATATATGGGGATACAATTGTATCACCCACTTCCTCACACCCTGGAGTAGACCAAGAGTCAGAAATTGAGTTCGTTGAGCCTAAGCAAGAAACTATGAGCATACATCAAAACATGAACCCAACATTAACTCACGATCTTGCTAAAACTAAGGAAGCACTAGACAATGCAAACATAGGAGCCATTCCCACCAATGTCTCTTGGTGAGAACTATCGTTTGACATCACCAATGAAGGGGAAGGAGAGTATAAGATCATACCCCCACACCTGACCCCTCATGTTAAGCTGCAAAAGATTAAAAAGCAACTCAATAACTAGAACGAATCACAAAATTTTCAAAATGATGTTAAACTAACAATCATCTGGTATGACATTAAACTACTAGCGAATGTCTGCAATGACGTTAAACTAGCCACGGTCAGAAATGACCGACTCCTTTTAAAAGCTTTCTAAAACTATTATTGCTTTTGGCCCACTATGGCATAAAACTAGTAATATTTCTTTCCTTAGCAATAGATGCAACAGTCCACCAGGACTTTAAAATGATGTGAAAAGCCTAAAATGGCTTTAAAATAGGATTCAATACGTCACAAGTTTACAAACATTCATTACGTTATGTCACATTTTAGTTTAAATTATACAAGTTGCAGTCTCAATCTATGCCTTCTTGTTACTTCCTTCTTTTACAAGTGTTGATTTGCATTTTGTTCCCTCATTTTATATTTGGTTATATGCATATGTTCATGATAATACTAGAAAAATAAAATAAAAAGAGAAAACAAAAAAAATTAAAAAAACGATATGTCAATATAGTAGTAAAATTTCAACATATTATGTCATAATTAGGTCCACATTATTACATTTTTCAACCACATATGTCCATCAAACATTCAAAAAATTGAAAAAACATTTAATAGCTAAAGTCTAATTAACAATAACCTCATGGAGGGAGCTGATCTCCAAGATCCCCCTCATCATCTACCCTTGCTCCACTAGGGCCACTTCCATCATTAACATGTCCCTGTAGCAGAAAACAGAAAATAAGACAAAACAGGTAAGAGTAGTAAAAAAAATCATGAACATAAAACTAGAAAATAAGTAACACTAACAATGGAAAAACAATAAAACCATACAAAAAAAAATGCCACAATAAAACACTCACAAGTGAGGAAGGCCCTAAGTTAGCCTCTAGATGCCATAGAATCTCCTCCTCGGGCACACTTGCCCAATCCTCCTCCAAGCCAAGATCAATGCTAGCCAAGGTTTTGCACTTGTCCACTGAAGTCCAGGTAGGATGCTCAAGAGAGAACATGCTTGTAGAAGCCTCCTTAAAGGTAGTAGTAACGGTTCTTTTGGGAGATCCCTCCACCTTGGTGTACTCAAAAAATCTATCATAAGAAAGCTACAATCCTAGCCCATCGATGAACATCCCCATCCGGCGGTGTTCAAATGACTCCTCCTTTGACCATTTCTTATATTGATGCTTGTGGTCCTTTTGGTCTTGGCTTCACTTCCATACTTTTTTAGCAAAGGACTTCCAATCGTAACATTTCCTATTTAGGAAGTCCATTTGTGCTCTTTGTTCTACTAAGTCCCATGTCACTTGCACTTTGCTATTCAAAATCATCCAGTAATGTGCGTAGGTGATTTCAGATGTTCATCAAGTGCTATCACTTGATAGCCTAACAGTAGCAAGATCGTAACAGGATTGAAGATCCCTTTTCTACTCTCTCTCCTTTGCTAGAGCTTCCTTCAATAAGTGAAGCTCGTCCCATAGATACTCAACCGAATGCCTACAAGTCCAAAGAAACTTGGCGTTTTGTATGACACAACTAGAAACTACATCATGCAAATTCCTAGGGACTTGCTCAATGCTCCCTAGCAATTTAGGGAGAGCATAAATATGGGTGGCTTCAGAAGGATTCCACTAGAGCTTGGCACTTATAGTTGTAAGTATCGCACATATGAATTAGCTATAGTTAACAATGAATGCAAGGAAACATAATAAACCCAGACACTAAGCATAATACATAACACACACATACCTAGTTTTGGATGAGCTTCCTGTAGGCAAGAAACCATATCATTAATGATGCCTTTAACAAAGTCTATTTTACTAGGAATCTTAGGCCATGGTCTTAGCTAGTCGGTTGGTGTGGAACAAGCAGGGGAGGTCACTTTGATTGGAACCTGTGTTCCTGACACCTCCGCCCAGGATGCATGTGCCTTAGAAATCTCAGCATCTACCTTTGATGCTAGAAATAATTAAGATAATCAAGAACAACAAATGAAAATTAAAGGGTACAAAAACATGGATTTTGCTAAAAGGAACCTACCAAAAATTCCTTTGTTGTTTAGCTTGGGTGGATCACCAAGCTGCAAAGATCCATTGAAGAAGCCATCGAAGACACCTCTTTCATCACTAGATTGCCTGAGTGCATCCAAAGCCTCCGTAAGCTTCGTCCCCATGATGTTTTTCACATCTTCCTCTCGTGAGGTAGGAGTTTCTTCGATCGTTTCCTCTCTTTCTTTTGCCTCTTCCTTTGGTCCTGTGACAACCACTTCAGGATCAACCATCAGGGCCAAAGTCTCTCTCTCTCTCTCAGGACTTTCCTCTAATAATACTAGAATCTTAGAGTTAGTACAACATAGTATATATAACATATAGATTAAAAAAAACAAATAAAAACAAATATATAATAATAAAATAAGATACGTACCCTCCACTGGCAGCACAAACCGAATCCTCTTTGCTCTTGGTGGTATCACATCGGGAGCAGGTTCCCTTGGATGTTCTTTCCTTTCACCTTCGTCTTGGGCTTTCCAACTATCTCACCAATCAAACATTCAGCCCTTTTAATAGATGTGCATAGCCTAGGTGGTTCCAATCCCAATCTATCATGGGAATGATGGGAATGATTGACCGCACGTCCACTAGTAACTAATACAGATTCCTCAATATCTTCCAGTGGGTCCTGGATCTAGTGGTGTTAAAAAAATGACAAATCCAAGGATGGGACAATTGTGAATGATCTCTCAAAATATAGTGGTTATCATCATAAACCACTAGGAACTCAGAAAACCTATGTAAGTACCTCGTAAAGAAAGAAAAGGTAAAATGGGATTTAGCATGAATGTTTGAACGTAACCTAATGATATCCCCATGAAAACCAGATACAAGAAAATGTGCCTAGTTGTAGCACATGCATGTCTCTAAAACTGCATGCATGACACATGTAGACTCAATCCCAATGTTTCTTCCTTGAGAAAGAGATTTGGGGAATGCCCTTGCCTAAAATAGAGGATACACGAAGTTCATCTCCATTGATTGGGTATCATTACGCATGGCAAATTCCTTAGGACCCCAAGACATACCTAACCACTACTCGAGCTCTCTTATGACCTAGCCTTCTTTAGTTGCTTTATCTATGGTCACCATGGTGCCATCCATGGGTACGCCAAAAAGATTAGAACGGAATTCAGTGGTCAAGTAAAAAGATACCTTAACTCCTCGAACCTGCGTGCTAAAATAGGAAGCATCATCATTGAAAGAATCAATAATGGTGACCATCTCTGTAACCGGAATACTAGGAGTCAAAGCTGTAAACAAGTCCATCAAACCTACCCGAGTAAGAAGGCTAATGATCAACTTAGAAGCTTTCTTCTACAACCATTTTTGTGACTGCTCTACCTCCCCAAATTTCATGTAAAGGGTGGCCTTAGTGCACCCTGTTATAATAGTAACTTCTTTAGAGGGGATGACTACTGTAAAAAGAAAACATAGAGCAAAGAGTTAAAAACCATAGTACACGATAATGCAACAAAAAGAAAATGGAGTCTAAGGTGTGGTCATTCATGATCAGTAAATGGTGTAGGTGGGGTAGGTGCAGGATCAATTCTTTGAGGGAAAATTGACCCATTAGAAGACCATTCCTCATGTAACCAACCTCAAGCTTTGAAGCACTCAAAGGCTCTTGAAAACTGCCTATGGTAGTCAACAATAGCCAGCTTTGTCTGGTCCAGTATTGTAGCACGAAGAATGGGGCCCACCATGAATGTCTCTAGTGTTGTACATGCTAAGGCAAGTCCACCATCATCATCGTGCATCCCATGTTCATCAAAGCGGGGCCTACATAGGAAAAAAAATTTACATTTAGATGATGACATAAAATTCAAAAAGGAATCAAAAATTAAAGTAAGACACAAGAGAGCATACCTGTCCACTCTATATACTATCCCCAAGTGGGTTTTGGAATAGAGTGTGCACATGGAGGGCTAGGAAAAGTGTGTTGCTATTGTTATAATGACTATATGTAGGTAGCACCCACACACGGGTCAAGGGACGAGTAGATCTAGGACCTTTAGTAGGACCTCTCGCAACCTTGAAAAACCCCTCATCGATGTCAGTAATAAAGGCAAGCATGCCTTGTGTAGACCCAGGCAACATTGTTTCAGTGATGTCATGAGACAATTGTTCACTCAAGTGAGACCATATAACCACACTAAAATTTTGCAAGATGAAAGACAAAAATGAACTGAGACTGAGGTGGAACCATATCACATGAGGCCCGATGCACATGTCATAGGGAGGTGTGTCTAGTCCAAAAGGGCCAAACCAAGCAAGTACGCTAACAATCTCGACCACGAGAAGAGAAGGTTTAAGTCCCCTGCACACAACCAAAAACATTTAGTAAATAAATAATCTAGGTGCTAACAATAGGTCAAAATCCCAAAAATCAAAAATCACATAAAAAAATACTTTGAATGCACAGCTTCACCCCATGAGACAAGGACACCAACATCTATTTAGTGTATCTGACACTCATTGGGGTACATTAAAATTGATTTCACAGTGAATCCATGTTTAAATCATTAGAAAAATAATAAACAATATAAACATAAAGATTAGCAAATAACAAACATTTCAAAAAGCACTTTACACTCAAAGGGGAGTCTGGACACTCACGTTGGAGGTAACCCCTTCCACAACTCATGTTGGAACTACTCTAGCATCACCTCACGTTGGACCTTCTAGCAAACTCACACTGTGGCCAAACAACTCATGCTGGAGGGCTCACCTTGGCTAACTCATGCTGGCCTTTCCCCTAACTCATGTTGGCCTTCCCTCCTAACTCACGTTGGTGTGCTGAACTCACACTTGTGCTTGGGGCTGATCTAGCCATTCACTTCAGTGTCTATCCAGTTTGGGCCTGTCTAGCCACTCATGTTGGGTTCTTTGCATTCCAACGTGAGCTGGGAACTAGCAACTCACACTGTAGGGGATCCAGCAATCCACAATGCCTATCTCTTTAGAACCCATGATGCCTATCCCCCGTAGAACCCTGACCACATTCATGCTAGCCATTTCCTGGCCTGAAACCAGGAAGGCCCTGCCCAAAGATCCAAAAATTTGTAGCTCATGCTGCCCTACCCTTGAACCCTTGTTTGTAGCTCATGCTACCCTGCCAAGAAATCCAACACACTCACGCTACCAGGAAACCTGGCTAAAGAAGGTAAAAAAGGCCCTGAAAACCCCATGGCCCAACATGCCTAAAAAAGGCCCTAAAAAACCTTGTAGCTCGATGCACCCAAAAAAACCTAAGAACCCCACATTGCCAGAAAACCAAGAAAGCCCAAAAAGCCCACGATGTAGGAAGCCTCAAAAACTCATGTCGTTCTAGACATTCCTAGCACTCATGCCCTACACACATGCCCAAGGTGCTCATGCTAACGTCACAAATCCTAGATAAATCCCAAAGAAACCCAAAAATCACAACCAAAATTCTACCCTAGGTAACACTGTCTATAAAATGCTAGAGAAAAACAAGAGAAAACAAATTTACCTATGCAAGGCCCTATCCCACATTGGAATCCTGGCTTGGGGGAGACATTGGAGAAGCTCTTCACTCTCCTCCATAAATGCTAGATCTACATGCCTCTTCCCCTTGTCCCTACTTGCCTTTCCTCTACCCTTATCCTTCATAGTTGCCTTGCTCACGCTGACGTTGACATTGACACTGTAGCTCACGCTGCACTCCTTGCTCACGCTATAGTTAAGAACTCATGCTAGCAAAAAAGCCCTTCCTCCACTTCAAAAGCCCCCTTTTAAACTTAAAATATTCTATTTTACTTCCTTTTATTTTATTTTATTCCCTTTTATTTTATTTATTTAATTTTTTTTCATTTATGTTTCATGTTAGCCTATATTCCTCATTATTCTAGCCTCTAGAGATGAGGCCAAAAACAAGAATTATCATTATGCAAATGAAGGGATGAAAAAGTTAAAACCATATACACACACACACACACACACACATGCATTTATAAATAGCTCAAAAACTCATAAAATTCAAAAGTCCCATGAACTTATCATTCACACAAAATCCAAAAATCAAAAATGCTCTATGCACTCATGACAAGTCAACATAAATATTACTAGCTCGGTATGGCCTTAAACTGCCATGTGGCCCGGTGTGGCCTTAAACTGCCATGCGACCTGATATGGCCTTAAATTGCCATTTGGCCTGGTACGACCTAAAACTACCATGACTACCACTGCGTCTTCCAATTTTGTCAGTACATAGTTTGATTACCCTATGTTCGTTTACATTTAGTAACTCTTTCGCCAAGGGGGTGTCTCTTACTTTGCTCCCAGTTTAAATTGGTAGGAGAAAGCACCATGGACACCAAGAATATCCTCTCAATATTGTCTCTCAATGGATCATACAGGGAGGTAGAAAGAGCAATCAACCTAGAAACCTTGGATCTATACCCATCCACTTATACCAATTTAATAGCCTCTACTCAAGAAATGTTAGACTGGCCTAAAAATGTGACTAAGACTTTGGATCTATAAGTTGACAATATCACTAAAGATCCTCTAGTTGAAATCCCCATTACTACATTCAATGGTGAAACTAGAACATTGAAATTAAGCGCCCTACTAGAATCACAACTTGTTGGTGACATCACTCAAGTACTAAAAGACAACATAAAAACATTTGCATGGTCATATATCGACATGCCAGGATTGGATCCCCAAATCATCCAACACAATATTATCCTTGATGAAAAAATTAAACCAGTAAAACAAAAAGCACGAAACGTCAGACCCGAGGTAGTGTTAGTAGTCCATGCTAAAATCACAAAGCTCTACCAAGCCAGCTTCATTCAGGCTGTTGATTATTCTGATTGGATATCAAACATAGTTGTAGTACATAAGAAAAATGGTAGTATACGCATATGCATCAACTTCCATGATCTCAACATAGCCACTATAAAGGATGATTTCCTGTTACCTAGTATCGATTAGCTTATTGACACAACTATTGGGCATGCACTATTATCCTTTATGGATGGATTTTCAGGATATAACCAAATAAGAATCAATCTGGAACATCAACTCAGAATAGCTTTTATGACACCTTGGGGCACATTCTGTTATACTATGATGTCATTTGGTCTTAAAATGCAAGAGCTACATATCAACGAGCGATGACATATATATTTAGTGATTACATGCTCAATTTGCTCAATGATTATGTTGACGATATCATGGTTAAATCTAAAATAACTGAACAACATGCAAAATATCTAGACTTAGTGCTTAAATGTTGTCTCAAATATGACCTTAGACTCAATCCAAAGAAATGTGTCTTTGGTGTCAAAACAAGAAAAATGCTTGGTTTTGTAGTCTCTGAAACAAGAATATGGGTAGATCCTGATAAGGTTAAGGTAATAACTAATATGCAACCACCAAAAAACCTTACGGAATTATGTGGTCTTCAAGGTAGGCTACAATTCATTAGATGCTTTATCAAAAGGTTGACAGATAATTTGAGACCAATGCAGTAGCTATTACAGAAAAATGTGCCTTTCCAATGGACCCAATAATGTCAGGAAGCATTCGAGAACATAAAGCAAGAGCTGACTCAACTACCGACTATTTACCCCCTGCAAAGTGATAAACCCTTTTATATCTACCTTGCAACTTCTAATTCTTCCATTGCATCAATGCTTTGTTAAAAACGTCAAGATGGAGCTGAGATCCCTGTATATTACCTAAGCCATGCTTTAATTGCCTATGAACAATGATACAATGACATTGAAAAATCATGCCTTGCCCTCATTTTCACCTTGAAGAAATGGCGACATTATCTCTTCTGCAATCAAGTTTACATCATTTGCAAGAATAATGTATTGTGCACTATCACCAAAAACATCTACGAGTTGAGTAGGATAGCTAGATGGAAAGCAATGATCATAGAGTTTAATTTACACTATGTTGCTCAATCTTCCACAAAAGGTAAAGAAATAGTCACACAATTAGCCGTCTCACCAATGCATGATCAAGAAATAGTTAACCCTGAGTTCCATGATGAGAATGTTAACAGTATAGACACCATACCTAACAACTAGGAGGCAATCCTCTATTTTGATGGAGCTTCAACTATTTTAACATACCCCTCTGGAGCTGCAACTATTTTAACATACCCCTTTGGAGAAGTTCTACCGATTGACATTTCCCTATACTAACAAAATGGAGGAATATGAAGGTCTTCTTAGAGGTCTTCAAGCAGCATTAACTTCAGGAATCACACGTCTCATAATTTATGGCAATTCACAATTAGTCATTAGTCAAGTCACTAAAGTTTACACATGCAAAGCTTTTCATTTGCAACCGTATTGTGATTTGACCAGACATCTACTAAGGCAACTAGTAGAAACGGATATACAACATGTCCCTAAAAGTGAAAACAAAATTGTCGATGCACTTGCTACACTAGCCTTAAACATGACACTTGAAATGTTCCACGCGTTGCCTAGTTCTATAACAAATTGTGTCAAACCTATAATTAACACTCTTGATGAAATACCTATCGAATCCATTAGCACAAAACATGCAATAGAATGGTTTGATAACATAAAAGAGTACCTTCTAAGAGGCCAACCTCCAAAACACTTGACAAACGCTCAAAAGGATGCCGTCTGAAAACGTTTCTGGAAATATGCGTTAATAGGAGACACTTTATGTC
Organism: Gnetum montanum; assembly: GCA_015680685.1. Classification (NCBI taxonomy): domain Eukaryota; kingdom Viridiplantae; phylum Streptophyta; class Gnetopsida; order Gnetales; family Gnetaceae; genus Gnetum; species Gnetum montanum. Next base: position 65,457 of record MNCI01002085.1, on the reverse strand, counting down.
ACAAATCCTACGAAGGTATTTTGTTGATGTGCATTAGTGCATTGCCATTTAAATGATTTTAGAACAAGTCCACGAAGGAATTTGTGAAGGGCACATTGCACCTAAAGCAATGGCAACAAAGATTAGGTGCTTTGGCTACTACTAGCCACACATGGAGTATGATTGCATCTCCAAAGTCAGAACATGTGACATTTGCCAAAAGCATGGTAATCTAATACATGTGCCACCTAACTAATTTCACACAACACAAATCACATGGTCATTCCAAAAATGGGGATTAGATTTAATTGTACTGATAACACCATCATCCTCTATGGGACATAACTTTATTATCACTACAATTGAATACTTCACAAAATGGGTAGAAGCTATTTCCCTTAGGACGACCACTTCAAAACATATTTGCACTTTCATAATAGAAAATATCGTGACCTATTTTGGTATTTTGATGACCATCGTTACTGACAATGGGCCACAGTTTAACAGTGCAAATACTAAAAGCTTTTGTGAAAGCTTAGACATTAAACATGCATTTTCATCACCTTACTACCCATAGAGAAATGATCAAGTGGAAGCTACAAACAAGACTCTCATCATGGTGCTCAAAAAGATGATAAATCAGAGAAAGAAACAATGGCATGAAGAATTAGTCTATGCATTGTGGGCATACAGAATGACACATTGAGCATCTACAAGTAAAAATTCATATAGTCTTGTGTACGGATCTGAAGCTATTTTAACTTTAGAGTTACAGGTATCCTCATTACGGATAGCTCTCTTAGGCCTCCTTGATGAAAGTCAAAATAATGAACTGTGCATTGCTGACCTTGACTCGGTGGAGGAAGAATGTGTGCGAGCACTTGATCAAATCGAGTGGTACTAGAAACAACAGTGACAATGACACAAACATGATCTACACAAACACTTGATTAAGGAAGGAGACTTAGTTCTTAAAGCCACTTGTGAATGTCCAAGAAAATTCTTAGCCAACTCAGTAGGGCCTTACTTGGTCATCAAGGTGTACAATAATGGAGCATTCAAACTTGTTAACATGGACAGGAACAAGTTTGCTAATCCTACAAATAACTTGTACCTGAAACGGTGCTATGTCTGATGAACTTGAGCCACAGAACAGTCTTGGCATCATGAATTAAAACTGATGACTTAAAATTGATACCACAGAATAGTCCTATCATCATGACTTAAAACTGATACCACAGAATAGTCCTGGCATCATGACTTAAAACTTATACCACAGAATAGTCCTGGCATCACGCCTTGAACCTGATACCATAGAATAGTCCTAGCATCAAGACTTAAAACTAATACCACAAAACAGTCCTAGCATCACAACTTAAAAGTGATACCCCAGAATAGTCCTGGCATCACGACTTGAAACTGATACCATAGAATAGTCCTAGCATCATGACTTAAAACTAATACCACAAAACAGTCCTAGCATCACAACTTAAAATTGATACCCCAGAATAGTCCTGGCATCACGACTTGAAACTGATACCATAGAATAGTCCTAGCATCACGACTTAAAATTGATACCACAGATCATTCCTAGCATCATGATTTAAAACTGATACCATAGAATAGTCCTGGAATCATGACTTAAAACTGATACCATAGAACAGTCCTAGCATCATGACTTAAAAATGATACCACAGAACAGTCCTCGCATCATGACTTAAAACTAATACCACAGAATAGTCCTGGCATCATTACTTAAATATGATACCATAGAACAATCTTGGCATCATGACTTAAAACTGATACAACAGAACAGTCCTGGCATCATGACTTAAAAATGATACCACCGAATAGTCTTGGCATCATGACTTAAAACTAATACCAAAGAAGTGTCTTGGAGTCATAACAATAAACCGACACCACATATCTTTGTTCGGTATGATGCTAAACTGCCACATCTCTCTACCATGACATGAAATTAGCATCTAGAGTCCACTAAGACTATAAGCTGATTTGTCTCTTCATAGTACACTATGACTATAAACTAGCAATGCACCATCTGCTATGACGCTAAAGTGGCACCATCCAAAAGGTTATGACATGAAACTAACCTGCAACAGTCCGCTAAGACTATAAATTGGCGAAATCATCAATGACTAGGAAAAACTTGAAAAGATGTGTTGTTGCAATTGGTTGTTCATGTTCCACAAAGAATTGCTACATAATTTTTCTTAGGGGCCTTGATGAGGCTAATGTTGTTCATGATTCTATCTGCTCTAAAAATTACACATGGTGGCTCCGTTTCCTTGTTTAAAGTGCTTGGTTAACCTTTTCTTGTCTTCTTGGAGTTGTGTTTGTAGGATGACACACTTGAGGCGTTCATGCATAGGTGCACTTCATCGTGATGACAAGGTATCACATTTTTCCTAATGCACATAACTAGGTTAATCAATCCGTTCATAAGTACATTCCCGACTCTTGATACATTCCCTATTTCCCCATCATGCCCCCTTATCCTATTCAATTACATCCCCATTGATACATTCCATTCACCTCAAAGCTCTTGAATATACTATTGCACATTGTGACTCTCTAATCAGTTGTAACATGAAACATAGTATACAATGCATGATACAAAATGCAAGTGCTCGAATATGAGCACGACACTAAAAGCAAGCTCTTTCAAAAAGACCAAAGAGAAAAAGAAAAAGAAAATAAAAGAAGAAACAAACAAAAAGAGAAAAGAACAAAAAGAAAGAGAAAAAAAAAGGTCAAAGAGAAAAATGCACGGAAAAGGTCTTCATGACCGCATTGATGTCATAAACCATAGACTATTGGCTATTCTCATACAAGCCCCAGGGGAGAAGGCAATTGTCTTGGAAAAATAGTTACACTCGTATCTCAAAGAGATCATGTTGCACATCATCGCATGGCTTTGGCTATTTACAATGGGCCCTGTAAACACTCTATAAGAGTCCCATTTCTCCAAAGAACACACCTCCTATGTCTTGGCTCCAAGTCTGTTGAACACTGGCTATTGGCAAAGACCAAGGATATAGCTTGTTCACATGAGAGCATTTCCTCTCCCACAATCCCGATAGCAATTATAACCCTTGATCAACTCCTTCTTCCCCTAATTACAACCAATTCCCTTGTATCTTAAACTATATCTCCTCAATCCCATGTACTTTTGAAAATAGTGCTTTGCACATGGTGTTTTGCACTTCTTTGTCAACGCCTCTCAGGTGGATTTCTCTAAACATCAACAAAAAGGGATAAATGAAACACCACTAATTTCGGCCTAGCACTTTGAAATGAGAACGACTCAAGTCCTTTCGAAGCTTTTGTAGGAAAAATTTGGCTAAGGCATGGAACTCACACTATCAAGCTAGCTTGCCCTCTGTGTGAGCAACTCCAAATGGCGCCAGAATCAAGTCAAAGGTGGCCCAGTCTGAGGATATAAGGCATTCTCAAGGGTCATTGTTGTGCGTAGCTCAAAGTTCAATATTTTAGTGTCTAGAGACTTAAGTTTCAGTCAAAAAATGCAAATTCTCACACTCATGTTGTCACTCATGCTAAGGTGATGTTGCCATCGTGACTGTAGCATGACCATAGCATGACTTGCATGCTGGCAGCATGAATCCAGCGTGAGCTACGAAAAGTGATGTAAAAAAAGTCACATCAAGCTCAATTTTTGATTTTTAGATCATTCTCAAGGTCAATAACAGTCAGGAAATCCTTACACTTCAAGAATCAGGCTTCAAAAATTGAGATTTGGTGAAAAATTTGTCAATTTGTCTCACTCACACTGAAGTCACGCTGGAGTCATGCTGGCAGCGTGAGTGTAGTGCGAGTGTAGTGTAAGTGTAGCATGCGCACACTGAGGACACGTTGGGACGAAATCAACTCACACTAGAATTTTTTGCCAAGCAGAGATGCCTCAAACAACCATGGAACCACTCGAATTGACACCATGCAGTAGTCAAGTTAGAGATCCAGAAGTTTCAAGCAAGCCAGAGTTAATTTCTCTTGTTATACATCATAAATTTTCATCATTTGTCATTTTTTGAGCTCCTACGCTCCAAATTGTATGTGCCATGAGCATAAGCCAGCTTGAGTATGTTGTCACACATTGTAAGATACAATGCACCTGGTCCAGAATGTAGCTTGCCACCACACATCCAACTCACACACAACTATCTATTGGACATGTGTCATTAGATCTATTTTCCTCTCATCTCTCAGCTGTTGATTCCATTCATGAATTACACACCCGAGACTGACCCAACCCTATAAATACCCTATCAATTCACATAAATGGGGTTGGCAATTTTGAAGGCTGACCACTTAGAAAACTCAGACTAGAAATCCTTGGGTGCTCGTACACACTTGACTCCTAGCATCCAAGCACTTTTGAAACACATCACTCCAGGGCTTGGCACTTGACTTGCCATCCACACGTGCAGCTACGCTTTGACCGGTGCACATCTTTTCTAAGAAAAACAATACAATTCATTTTGCTAGCCATTATTCTATTTGCTCTATTTTACGTTTAGTTTATGTTTTGTTTATGATACCAGTTCTACATACGTTTCTATTTACATTTTGTGTGCACTATTTACATTCTGAAGGTAGGGTCAACTATGTCTACCCGATGACCTTTTGGTGTTTTTTTTCCTTTCCAGCCTTACACCGGTGATTTAGGTTAGTACAGTACCCATATGGATCAGGTTTTCTATAAGGGTATTGTTACCTTGGTTATGCCAGTGCTCATGATTGTGGTTACTACTACTATTGATACTTCTCATATGGTTGTGGTGGTGTTCCACTAGGATAATATTACTGTTGCTAGTCAAACTACCTAAAATTACCTTGAGGATAAGGTAATCTTATGGATCTTTACCTTTGTGTTAGTCATGAATTCAATGCATACACCCCAGACTCCTATAAATGTGACACTATGGAGAAACATCCCTTAGGATGTACATACTGGCAGATGTCACATCCACCATCATCATCTAATTTGATTTATACAACTTATTCTATTATAGTAATTTTTGCCTTACCTTTTTGATAGGCACATTCAATGTTCTTGTGCCTTCTACACTCACAATCACTACCTTGTTCTTTAGACTCTTCAGCAATTTTTAGAACTTAACTTTGCTGCTATCCATGGAGTCCCATAACTAATCAACCTTGGTTGTAATTTTTAGAGTGGTAAAGTTTTCCTATTCACCACCTCATCAAGTGTAGATTCTTCCTCACTATCATAGAATCAAACCTCCCTCTTGTGAATGGAAGGATTGCGGTTATATTCTTTTGCATTTTTTCTTTTTCTAAATTCATCCTCCTCTTTAGCTACCTACTTGATAAGTCTTTGTATTTGATGGATGTTTAATTTTGATAGCTGCCCTTGGACATAGACACCAAGGGTTCTCTTCATTTCTAATCAAAGCCTATCTATAATGTGACAAAGTTGATCGACTTGAGAATAACCATGGCTAAGACATTTGTGCATTAAGGAATTGTATCGACTGATGGCGGCATCCAAGGGTTCATGTCTTCCTTGTTTTTATCCTTGGATTTTCCTTCTCAAGTTAGACACTCTAGAGTATATTTAATATTTATCATTAAACAATTTCAAGCATGGTACTGCATCATTTGATAGATTTTGACTCTAAGGACTAGTACCAGTTTTCTGCTTCTTTGATGAGTGTCCTTTGAAACAACTTAAGTTTTTGCCACTCATTCTCTATGTTATGCAAAGCACATGAATCTTGAAAAGCTTGGAGATGGTTATGTAAATCAAAGTTATATCCCCCTTCAAACCCTGGAATATTGTTCATGTCTAGCTTTTTGATCTGACTATAGTTCACATGCCTTGTTGGAATTCATATTGCCTCTACAATATTGAGCATACTTCAGGTAGCAAGAAAAGGCTCATCAAGGCTATGATTATGGTGCCTATGATGCCCTCTACCACCTTCTTTGTTCATGGTGATGTGCTTCTCTTGAATGTCCATGCCCTTGATCTTGCCTTTCCCAATGGTCCCTTCGATCATTTTAGTCCAATTGGTCATTTTGGTCACCCCCATCATGGTCTCACCTCCTTCAGTTGCATTCATAGCCAGGATAAGAAGAAAATGATAATGAAGGTGAAGAGGAAGGAGGACTAGCATCAATACGATGCCTACCACCACCTCTTCGGCAATTGTGGCCATGATCACGATCTTGTTTCTTGTTTGCACTCATGCCTTGGCTTGCCTCATTAGATCTTTCTTTGTTATTAGATCCATTTTTGCCAAAATCGAGATTGTGAATTGTGGACCATAGGTTCTGAATTTGACCTTCTTCACCGAAGTTAAAGAGAGGGATTTCACTAAATGGGAAACCCCCATAGAAGGGTTCCCCATCATCTTTTTGGTACAGTAGGAATGGGGAATTATTAAATCTTTTTTCCTTTGCAAATTCATGGTGTTGTTCTAGCTGTCGATCTCATAGACATTGTGCCTTAGTGGGATGATAATCCTTGGCATCAATATCTTGCATAACATACTTAGCATGACATTCTTGGAGATCCCATCATATAAGCATTTCTTGGAGCATTGCAGGAACAAATCAATCAGGTGGCAATATAATGTTACCCTCCATGTCACACCACTACAGCTATTCATCCTGATGTATGGTGAAGGTGAAATTGGGTACATACTCATCAAGATGAGCATATACCACTTAATATTGTTAAGGCATCTGCTGATGAGCTCCATCAAACTTGGGCAGAGAAGCACTACTGTGAAAAGAAGACATTTTCAATTAGATGACACAAGTGTAGTGTGCTTTTAAATTTTGTTGTAGTAATTGTAAAATATGATATGACTCTAAGGTTCATTCCAATGATTTTGAATGATTTCCACTAAATCCTAGATAGCACACAAATCAACCAAAAGATCTTCGGTAATAGTGCCAATGATGAGCGGCAAGGTATCCCTACACCCAACCATATGAATCACTAAGGCATTCACATGCAATCTAGTCAAATTTCATAGATCTATAGTTTTCCAATGCACTAGTTCCTCTAGGAAGTGAAATGGGTGTTGAGGACATTCGTTGTCTTCCCAACAACACTTGTGAAGCTCAAGGGTATGGTTTAAGTATAATTGAGGTACATGATTTTTCTCATTTTATGTTTTAAGTTTAGTCACCTACAATAAAAATGAAAGGTAGAGTAACTTAATATCTAACTCATTCATTGCCTAGCTAGCCTAACACAAGTACATGATCCACTTTCTTAGACACATCTTGAACACATATAATGTTGCTGGGTTACCAAACATTAAGCGTTGCTAGGTTACCAAGCACTATATATATGCTAGAAGTGGTCATGCTTGTGTTCATTAACAACTAGAAATTAATTGCTTAATTTAAATGGATTAAACTAAGTGCATAAAATTAAAGTGCATTAAAGGAAACATTAATCTATTCTCAATTTTGCAAGGATTATCAAAAAGGGTTCATTTTTATTTTTATCACATTGCTGTGATCAAGTACATGAGTGTTCAATGTAGATCTGTACACATTTAGACTCTTATTGCAGGCACTTAGAAAATATTATAACTCTTGAGAAAACAAATTGTAAGAGCTTCACTATCTATGACAAAAACTAATACAAAGAAACTCCTAAATCATGAGCCCAAGAGCTGTATTTATAGGTTGGCATATACCCGCGATATTGGATATTCAACATCGCATCCTGGGCCCAACATCATGTCAAGGCTCCAATATTGGATATTCAATATCGAAGCTATGAAAAATGTGATTCATCAGTTATGTAGATGAAGAGCCCTCAATGATGAGTTATATATATATTTCTTTCTTGTATTGTGACTACCCACTTGAAACAGCATTATTCCAATTTCTTTTACTTGTATTATTTTTTCTTTTTTAAGTTCACGTGTTCAACAGTTGCATGGCGTCTTTCTTGAACTGGACCTAACGAAAATCAGTTTGTGTTAGCTTCACAATGTTATGAGGTGTGCAGAACGGATTGCAGAGTGTGCTTAATTAAGTTATGAATTAAGCAAATTTCGACCCACGTTTAATTTAACTAACCATATCAACAATTGTTACAATTGCAAAAAATGGAGATGCAAGTTTGAAACAATGGTCATATTTAAACTGCCACCTAAAGAAACCAGCATACCAGAATGCACATCAGTCACTGAATCATCGGTAAACTGCAATCCCCATTCCCAGTCAATTCTGTAATTCAAAAAGCAAACTGAGAACAAATAAACGGATGCCGGAGATGGCAGAAACAGCGGGAGAGTCAGTCCAAATTCAAGGCAGAAGCATGGAAATTCTGGGAGAAGGACCACTGCTTGGCAGGGACATCAAACGCACAGCATCGGTGCATCTTCAAATCCTCAATGCAAACAACTTCCGCATCCTCGTCGGCCGCAAAGACCCTGCAGAAACGAAGCCAGGGTTGTGCAAAACCAGACCCTCCAGGGAGACGTGATGGCCGAAAGGGCCTACTTGTTGTGGAAAATGGATAAGGGTTTCCTAGGATACCCTCCAAATAACATGCAACATATAAATTAAAATCTAGCTCTCCATAGAGGTCAATGGCAAAAAAGAATTCATGTAGTCAACCTCATTTTGTTGGGGTCAAGGCTAGGATGATAATGATGATGATTCATATACTAAATTACCTACCATCAAATTTTGTGTTCTGTGGGTAATTAAGACTTACCTAAGGTAAGTGCTCCTTGAACTATTATACTTTAAATTTTTCCTATTTATATTTTATTTTATTTTTGGGTTCAAGCCTTCTCCCTCCTCCTCACTTTACTTTTATCTAGTAGGATTGATAAGCATGTTAGCTATATGTCTTGGGTACATATATTTTAAAAAAATTTATTTAAAAATATTCTTATATATTTTTCCAAGGATTCAACCTTTGATAGTGGAGGATTATATATCTTGGGAGGGTCAATGCACTAGCAAAAGCTTAACCTCTTTCAAGTGGCTATGCTAAGGCTCAACTCTAGGTCTTTCAAGTTGAAAACTAATTGCTTAAGTTTATTTTTTCCTTTTCTTTTAAATTTGGAAACTTAAATAAAACACTATTTTTTATAATTAAAAAATGCATGTGCATTCTAAATTACCAACTTCACCAATTTCAATCCCAAGGCAAGATATGAAAGGAGTGTGAGCGTCATGTTGGCAACCAAGTATAAAACCTTGTTAAATCTCATGGATGAGTTCTTTTTTAGATTTTGCAGATGCTAAAGCATTCCTCAAATGTGATGCCCAATATTCAAGGGTGTGGTTGCTATGGAAAATGGGCAGGGGCTTCCTAGGGAATCCTCCAAAGAAAGTGCAACATATAAACAAAGATCTAGCTCTTCATAGAGGTGAATAGCAAAAAAGAACTCATATAGTTGACCTTATTTTGTTGGAACAAGACTAGGATAATGATGATGATGATGATTTACATGCTAAATTACACATCATTAGATTTTTTTTTCTAAATATTTTACCTTATGTCTTAAGAATGGGAAGTAAGTAGTTAAGACTTACCTAAGGTAAGTGCTTCTCAAACCATTGTACTTTAATTTTTTCTTATTTATAATCTATTTTATTTTTGGGTCCAAGATTACTCCCTTCTCCTCACGTTTCTATTATCTAGTAGGATTGACAAGCATATTAGCTATAGGTTTTGGGTACATATATTTCAAAATTTTATTTAAAAAACTCTTAAATTTTATTTTTCAAGTATTCAACCTTTGACAAAGCATAACACCATTGGTATGGGGCTACCTAGTTATGGACCTTGAAACACCATTGGATAAGGAAAATGAAAGATATTTGTAGAACTCCTACATTTTCTAAAATCCAAATTTTTTTATGGTGTCTTATTTATCAAGGTCTTCTTATCAATACTCATCTTAAACATATGAGAAATGTTTTTCCTAAATGTTCTCTTTGTAGAAGTGAAGACTCATTTTCTCATGTTTTTGTTGGGTGCCCTATTGCTTAGCATGCATAGAAATGGATATCCAAAATTTGTAACTTTCAACTACACATCAATGAATTTACTCTTGGTTATTAGCTTGCCTTATCTAGTTCATTTGCATTTGGAAATATCTTTTACTTGTTCTCTACTCTATTTAGAAGCTTTAGTGTATAGTTATTTCATAGCCATGACCTCTTTTTAAAAGTCAAATACTAGATTCTCAAAGATTTTACTTTCTAACTACAACTTCAAGTAAAAAAGCTCCTAGTGAAAGCTGAATAATTAATTTTTTTATAGTATTGATTTCTTTTCTTTTGGAGGCTCAAGATGGGAAACTTTTAAGTTTTTTTGCTATTTTTTCTTTATTTCTAATTAATGTATTCCTTTTTCTTCAAAGAGCATTTTCTCCTCTTTTAGTAAGAAGTGAAAAGCCATGAGGGTGCTTTAAAATAAGGGCAAGGCCGGATCCTTTTCCTATCCTATAGGGAAGGTTTTCTAGGATTGGTTGTAAGGATGAAAACTTGAAATGACATTCCTAAAACCATTGATCTTTTTTTTCTAACTCTCTCTTTAATGTTCTAAAGTAGTGTATATTTTTTAATGTTATTATTCAATTTTTTTTAGTCCTGAATAGTTTCCCCTCCCCTACATTATGCATAATCTCTAATAGTATAACTTGTATATTGGGCCACAAGAGAAGCATGAGGAGTGGGGAAGGTGATAGGGGACATGTTGGAACCCAAAATGGTTTGACTATAGGTTTACCCTAAGATATATTTTCAAGATGATATATTATAAGAATTACAATGGAATATAATGATACCTCATTTGTGATTTGAATTGACAACCTCTTGTTTGCAAATCATTGAGTAAAATGTTATAACTCAATACTATCTATTGGAATTGAATGCATAACTTGGAGCTTTCAAATTAAGATTCATCATCATCTTTGTTCCTTTATTCTATTCATTTTATATTTATTTGATGATGATTTACTCTTGCTAGCTATCTACTTGATGTCATAGTTCTTCATTGTATATTTTTACGCTCCTACTATAGGAGTTAAAATCCTAAAAATAACTACAAGAGATCTCCTCTTTTCTAGTGTAATTAAATGTCATGCCATCAACATAAGTATTGTAGTTCATGCTTGCACATATGTACTACCTTTCCTAGCATGAATTAAACTGTGCCACCTAAAAATTATATATGGTGCATACTAACATTAAAAAATTATATAATAAAATATATGGAATGCAAAAGACTTAAAAATTAGCAAAGGTAAGAAAAAATATACCAAATGTAATTTTAATAATAGTATAAATAGTAGTAAAATAGAAGTGACAATTCAAGATTAAAAAGTCTCTCAACGTAAAAAATTAGATTGTAAAATTGATAAAAATATAAGAAATAGAATTAAAACATGATAGTGAAAATGAAGATAAGCTAATGATGTTCAATGTTGATGAGTAGCGAGGTACCCCTACATCCAACCATACGAATCACATGCGTTCATGTGTGATTCGGTCAAATTCTATAGATTTTAATTACCAAGTATGCTAAAGATAAATGGTGAGTTCATGCTATCCATTTGTTGTCTTCCCACTCTCATTTGTGAAATGCAAGTGTATGGTTAAGTGTGATTGAGGCATAAGATTTTTATCATTTTATGTTTCATCAATTTGATTACCTAAAATAATCATGAAAGTGAGAGTAACTAAATGGTAAGTGAACTATTGTCTAATCTAGCCTAACACAAGTAACCATCCCCACTTCTTGGACACCTTTTGAACTTTGTGTAAACACTGCTGGTGATGTGGCGAGGCACCCCTACACTCAACCATACGAATACAAGCGTTACACATGTGATCCAGTCGAACTTCATAGATCGACTAGTTGTGGCATCTAGATAGTTAGTGATGGGACGTGATATCACATACATGATATTGCGGTGCACCGTCATATCTATAAATAAGAGGCGACTCTTCCCTATTTTTCATCCTAGGCTTAGACCGTAGTGAGACTCTGGCAGATTGATCACTCCAGAGATAAAATATTTTCCATGTGGCCGTAGTAGGAGTCCTAAAGTGAACGGATCTTTATTCGAGCAAACATTGTACCTGAACACAAGTTTGTGTACGACAATAAAGAAGAGCTTCTTGGATAAACCTTTTAGTGCATGGAATAGGCTAATTAGGATTTATTTATTGTTATTTACTATTTTCCATTTAAATGATTTATTAGGAATTAAATCTTTCTCAACCCTTCTCTCCTAGTTAAGTGCCTCAGTACGACCGCTTTGAGCACATGCATTACGCATGGTGATCCAGCAACGACTAGCGTTTGGTAACCACGGTTGCATTGGTTTAGGGTGTGTACAGTATGTGTGAACGGATGTTAATGCTAGGTTAATTCAAACTTAGTTAGTTAGTTAGAGTTAGTAATTAGTCTCTTCAATCATTCACCTCAATAACATAGGAGATAAAACAGAAAAAACTGTAAAAATCATATACCTCAGACTTACTTAATCATACACTGTGAAAAATACAAGTAAGTTTGGGAAGACAACAAATAATTAACCTTAAGTGTTCCATAAGGCGTGTAGGCACTTATTCTACGAATTTTGACTGGATCACGTGTGCTATGCTTATATTCATATGGTTGAGTGTAGGGGTACCTCGCCACTCATCATTAGCACCGTTGCTGGGGACTAAGTGTTTATGTGCTAAGTAGAACATAGAAAATCACTCACATTGTTGGGAGCTTAAATGAACCTTAGGGTTAATTAAATAAGAAAAAACTATAATGGTTAATTAGCACACTAAATTAAATAACAATGTCTTCTTCTCACAAGAGCATTACACCACTGATGAGACGCGGTTCGCACAGGCTGCGATATCGCTTAAGTGATATCGCAGCCGACACGATATCGCATCTTTCCCTATGATATCGTGTACATGATATCATAGTCCGTCGCCATATCTATAAATAAGATGCGTCTCTCCCTTGTTCAACATCCCTGTTTGAGAGTAGCGAAGCTCTGGTAGTTTGATCCCTCCAGAGTTAGATTTTTTCCTGTGTCTGCCCACAGTGTGGTGAATGTAATTGTATGGTGTCTTTATTCGAGTGTGCCGTACTTGGACATGCACATGACCGGCAATAAAGATCGAGATTACTTCATCATTGCAGCAATCACTTAGTTTATTTATTTGTTATTTATTTAATGTTATTTATTGCTTTCTTAGCGCGGTGTGAGTATGACTTGGCTACGAGGATCTACGGATGTGTACGGCTAGTCAAGGAATTGGTTACTCATCGTGATTAGTCTCTCACACTTAAACTCCTAGAAGCAGAACGAGCATGACTTGATTACGAGTATTTAAGTGTGACTGCTTGGTAGCCTAGTGGTGTAGCTAGGATCTACGCTTGGTAACCCAGTGGCGTATTTGGGGTCTACGCTTGGTAATCCCAGTGGTGTACCTAGGCCTACACTTGGTAGTCCCAGTGGTAGTCGTGGATGAAGTCCAAGATGTGTACGGTTGATCAAGGAATCGGTTGCTCGTTGCACTTAGGCTAGATTAGATTTTCTTACCTTTTCCCCCTAGCTTAGATTAGTTAATATTATTTTCCACTGCCATCAGGAGTAGCGTTAGAATTAGAACACATCATACACCTCATCTAGACTAAACCATACGTGACATATGCAAAACTAGTCTAGGTGGGAAGACAACGAACTATGACCTAAGGCTAACTATCTAGGTGCCACAACTAGTCGATCTGTGGAGTTCGACCGGATTGCGCATGCGACGCTCATTTCGTATGGTTGAGTGTAGGGATACCTCACCACTCATCATTGGCGTCATTGCCGGGGATGGTGCTAGTTATCTAGATTAGTTATATCATACAAGGTTGCTGTAAAGAAATTAACAATACATCTCTTCGAAAGAAGAAATAATTATAAAAAGTCACATAAATTCACACACAACAATGCCTCTCCTACAAGATGATAATAAAGCCACACTTAGTGAGGAAGTTCATTGGAGAACCAATGAACTATATGATGATGAAAATTGGAGTATACAACCTAAAGTGGGAGTTTCCTATAAGAATGAACAAATACAATGTCATCATAATGCATGGAAGCCTAACTTACCTAATGACGATGAACCCCCACTGGCCACTACAAGCATAACGGAAATACAAGAGGCCGTTCAAATCTCACGTAGGCATCGTAAAGAGAGCCAACTACCTAGGCTCGATTTAAACAACTCTCCTAAATTTTCAGGAGGCTATGACTTAGATCAATATCAAACACTCCAACAACCACAAGGCTCAATGAACACAACCATGGGAGGCATCAATCCAATCCTTGCATACCATCTAACGGTCACAAACACCATAGTGGGTCAACTTGTTATCTGGGAACTACATTGTATAAAGTGCCCCACTATGCTTATTATAATCAAGTGTGTGAACCCCAAGGGGATAAGTATAGACCGGTCCCAATACTTCCAATATGCAAGGATCCTTATTTTCCATTTATTAATCCTAGCCATACTCAACCGATTAGTTATGGGGGATATCTCCCATTTTAATAACAAGCAGGATTAATAAATATTTTTCATTTTCTTTAATTTTACAACTTTTTGTTTTTCAGTTTTTCAATTTTTAACTTTTTGTTTTATCTTTTTATCTTTTTATCTTTTTTGTGTGTTTGTGTGTTTGTCTTTTTCCGTTTTTGTAAGTAATCTTTTCTACAAATAAAACACTCACGTGGATCGTTGGTTGAGGTGTGTTTTATGTTATTAAGTCATGAGTGATCAATTATTTTGGAACAGTGAGCCCATTACACCCACTCATCCACTCTATAAATAAAGAGGTTCTGTTCGAGGGTACAGTAATATTCTTGAAATTTCTAAAACTTAAAATTAATTTTGTGTTCATTGTACCTAGAATGAAGAAGGATGGACCAAGAGGGAATGATTAGGGTGTGACATCAAGGGGACTTGCGGATTGTCTTTGGTATCGTCTATGGGAGTTATCATGCAATATGGTTGTACTAAGATCCTTGTAGATCTAATGAAAAATGGGAGTAAAAGTAATCAAAAGGGCACTTGAACATCAAAAGCTGTTCTAGGGGGTCCCATTGGAAAGACATGCACCCATGCCTAAAGGTTGGCAACTTCTCTAGATTCAGTAAAGTGAAAAGAAAGAGAAGAGAAGAAGAAAAAGGAAGTGCCATAAAACAAAAATCACTCCTCCCTTGTACTAAGCGCCAAGTGATCGTACACCTTTTTGTTATGGTACTCTCATAGTTGATCATCATGGGATGAAACAATGCGATGTCACTGATTAGAAGGATGTACTTGGTCCTGATCTTGGAACAATGTGTTAATGACACCTTAATCATGCTTTTCACGCAGGATTCATTGTGCCCGGGGTCAGTTACCTCATGTCCCAATCTCTACGATCCCTTTCTACACTTCATCTCATCTCACTGTTTCTGTAATTGTAGCTCGTGTCCCCTGTAGCATAAAATTTTCATCTCAATTTTGTGATATTTACATGCGTGTGTTTTGTGGAGTTAGTGTAGATTACATTTAACCCTTCTAGTGCCCACAGACACTTTAAGTGTGGTTACACAAGGGCATTATAGGTTGAAACCTACTTTGGGGAGGATCCAATTGTGTAATTTTTCGTAATCTTCACTAATTCACTAGCTCAAATACACAATTTCTTACCCTCAGCTTCATTTTCATAAATTTCTTTCCCATTTATTAACCCTCAAAACTTTAATGTTCCAATGTACCATTATATTCCCTTTTCTTCATAACCACCAAATTTTTAATTGATAAATTCACACCAATATCATTCAAAGTGCCTCTCAAATTCATGTAATTGCCCTTGCATATATTCATCCTTGTCCATGTCCTCATCTTACATCATTAATTTCAAGAAAATCATTAAAAATTTGGTCTTTTTCAAGTGTCTCACCTTAGTTGGGATGAGATATCGCATACGCGATATTGCGTCCCATGTGATATCGCGTACACGATGTACCATACGCGATATCGTGTCCTATTTCCCTATAAATAGGAACCCCCACTGCAACACTTACCTTCATTTGGCCATTTACGCGGGGGGAATTTTTGAATTTTTTCTCTGTGCCTTGCGATTGCGTGACCCTTGCTTTTTCACCTATATCTCGCGTGCTGGTACTCCGATTTTAATTCCGTTTGAACCTGCTTGAACCCAGAGTGTTCAGTTTAGTTGTGGGGGAGAGAAATTTGCTGAAAAGTGCCTAAATTGTTTGAAATTTGTCATCGCCCAAAGGACATCAATTAGGGTAATTAATACTAACACTTAGAAGAAATTGTGCGAAAAATCATATGACCTTAAGTATACCAAGAGATTAAAATGAAAATTCATCTAAGTCATAGGACCCATTATCATAAGTTTTGGGCACGATCACACAATAACATAAGATCTTTAATTAAAGGCATGTAGTAAGCTATAACTTGAATTTGAAAACAACCTTACTAACGTTTGGCCCGTGTTATTGCAGATGGCCCTGAAACGTTCACAACAGAAGAGTCCAACCCAAGGTGGAGCGAAACAACCTAGGAGAGGTAGAAGCCAAGGCCCTGCCAGACAACATAACGAATAGGAGGTGCACTCATTCAGCATCCATCAAGAAGAACCTCCTGCCAGACGATTCGGGTAGGCAGAAGGAGGAGCTGCTGCATCTGAATCGGGACAACAACTCACGTTGCCCCCGGAATGTGTTCAGGCTATTCATACGAAGTCCATAATTGCTTTGGTGATTGTGGAACATAACTTTGAATCTTTTGCAAATTTCACTCCTGAGGCTATTAGGGATCACCTTAAAGGGTCTCCCTTATGGCCTGTTCTCTCTGAAAAAGGTGCCTGGTACTTAGGAAAATGTACCTATTTTGGCACAATAAGGAGCAAGGCACCATAGTTAAAATCGGTGGTGTGATAGTAGATTTTTCTACACAGGCAATTTTGGAAGTGTTAAACCTTCTGAATTCAGGCCCCCATGTTGCTCGGTTATCCACTCGATCAGACCCTGATGTGTGAAAAGATTGGTTAGAGAAGGCTTATGGTAGAGATAAATCTTTTGGTGAGCTGACGACAGAAGAGTGGGTTTATTTTAAAATTGGAACCTATCACCTCTTCCCCACAAAAGGTTTAAAAAGAATATCAACGTACGTGGCAAGAGGATGTGCAATGTTGATGGGAAAGGTTAATGCTAACCTTCCCCATCTATATTTGACGGAGATCCTAAGGTGATTCGAAGAACAGAAGTCAGGGAAAATGGCACTCCCTTTTCCCTACCTTATCAGAAAACTGTGCCGATGGGCTGGTATTTGGGGATATACAAATGACATCCTCCAAAAGGCCCAAAATGCTTCTTATGCTGAATTATTAAAGGTGCCAGCTCCAAGAAAGAGTATTGGTTAAGAGTTGGGACCAGATGAAGAAGATGAAGAATAGATGGTTGGATCCCCTGCAACTCAGCTTGCAAGACCCAGTCAACCTCTAGCTACAGGTCCCAGCCAACAACAAGAAGTAGGACCCAGCACAAGTCAGGATCAGCTGCCACCGCAAGACTACAGACCATCGATGAGCCATCTTAGGGCCATCGCTGAGACAGTTAGTTGGGGAAGTCATGATGATGCCAATCTATTCCACGTCATTGATGAGGCCAACTAGCCTACGATTTCAGTAGATCACACACGGGGTGAGTTATCAATGCAAATAGAAGGAGGGGAAAGTAGATGGTCACAACAGATCTCTGGACATGTGGCATCTTTTCAAGTGTAGTTAGAGACTAGTGAAGGGGCCACTGTGGTGGTCATGCAAAACCAGGATGCCGCGGGAGTTGCTGAAGTGGTCGCTGACCACATCAAAGAGTCTTTCAATCTACCTGTTGTGTCACTGGTAGATCTTTCAAGAGCACGGGATGCTCAAACTATTGCCGAAACCTCAATGACTCCTTTGCAACATGAGGATGCATTGAACAAATTGCTTCAAACAGGACAAGTTTTGACATCCCTGTTTGACATCCCCCAGGATGTAACGACAATTCAGTCAGACCTCATTTCCACAAAGGGGAAGCTGGTCCTATCTGAAGTAAGGGCAGAGCATGTTGAAGCTGAAGTGTAGAAACTACAAGAGCAGCTCATAGCCTTACAAGCAGCACAGCGGGATCCATTGCGATTGGTTCTCGAAGACCAGCTAGATAATTTTAGAACCGAGCAACTAGCAAAACTAATTGCAGAAAATAAGAAGGTGGTAGAAGAAAAGGAGACGGCCACTTGGGATGCCTTCGTAGCTCAAGCGCAAACTCATACACATCTTAAGGCACTCAAGGCCTTGCAAGAAGAGAATAAGCAGTTGGTTGCTGATAATCTTCAGTTGACTTCTGTGGAGAAACAAAAGAATGTTCTCGATGAACACTTTCATCAATTTTGAGAATAATTCATTCGAGTCAATCGAGATGTAAGCCATTTATCCGGAGAAAATCAAACCCTCTCAATGGAGGAGGTACGTGCTATTCGACAAAAATCAGCCATCGAAATTAGCGTGTGGCAGAATGAGGCTAAACAACATGAGAAGCTGAAGGAGCATTTTCGTGATTAGGTGGGGATGTACAAACAAATCCTGGAGAAGGAGATCCATATGGCCAAAGCTCAAATCAACAACATCAGTGCCCAGCACACTTATTGGGGGGCCATATTGGACACTTATGCCTATGCCCACCAATTGGAAATTAAGAACCGGGACCTGTAGATCTAAGACTTGACTGAATACATGGAGTTGGCAAACCTTCGATATGCCAACCTGGCCATGTTAATAGCAGGACACCTGAGGTCAGAGCTTGAGTAGCAAGTAGCTTCCACCCATATCAAATATGAAGTAGAATTTGTAGAGTGAAAGAAGTTGGCTAAAAAATTAAATATCATAAATTCTGAACTTGCGGTGGTAGAAGAAAGCTACCAAGGACAGAAAGATGTGGCAACCGACTTGGCTCAACGGCTAACAGAACTTCATGAATATAAAGAAAAAGCCAGAGCCTATGAAGAGGAATGACAGGTGTTCACGGCATGGTACGTTAAAGCTAATTAGATGTTCCCGCAACTACCCTGTCTGTGGGAAGTGCCGACTCCATCAAACATCGGAGCATCAGCATGGACGACACAAGACCCTTGGACCAAAGAGGAGAAGCTCTAGGGTATTCTTCAGCGTCGTCAACCTTCAAAGCTTGGAGCATGTGACAAAAGGAAAGCACCCATGGAGGAGCCACCACCACCAGGAACTACATGAGTTCCACATTTTTATAGTTGTAGTATTTTTCTTTTGTGTTGTATCTTCCCACACTATGGAATTAGTCCATTTCTTTTTCCAGTTAATAATCCCATACCTATCCACTGTGTAATCACTAAAGCTTGTTCTCCTCATAACTCGAGGATGAGTTTTTATTCAGTCATGGGGGTATGATGAGACATGGTTTGCACAGGCCGTGATATCGCGTATGTGATATTGCAGCCGACGCGATATTGCATCCCTCGCGATATCGTGTATGCGATATCGCATCTTTCCCTACGATATCGCGTACGTGATATCACAGTCCACTGTCATATCTATAAATAAGAAGTGGCTCTCCCTTGTTCGACATCCCAGTTTGAGAGTAGCGAAGCTCTGGCAGTTTGATCCCTCCAGAGTTAGATTTTTTCCTATGTCTGCCTGTAGTGTGGTGAATGTAATTGTACGGTGTCTTTATTTGAGTGTGCTGTACCTGGACACACACATGACCAGCAATAAAGATCGAGATTACTTCATCATTTCAGCATTCACTTAGTTTATTTATTTTTTATTTATTTAATGTTATTTATTGCTTTCTTAGTGCGGTCTAAGTACGACTTGGCTACGAGGATCTACGGATGTGTACGGCTAGTCAAGGAATCAGTTACTCATCATGATTAGTCTCTCACCCTTAAACTCCTAGAAGCGGAATGAGTAAGACTTGATTACAAGCATTTAAGTGTGACTACTTGGTAGCCCAGTGGTGTAGCTAGGATCTACGCTTGGTAACCCAGTGGTGTATTTGGGGTCTACACTTGGTAATCCCAGTGGCATACCTAGGCCTACACTTGGTAGTGCCAGTGGTAGTCATGCACAAAGTCCAAGATGTGTACGGTTGATCAAGGAATCAATTTCTCATCACACTTAGGCTAGATTAGATTTTCTTACCTTTTCCCCTAGCTTAGATTAGTTAATATTATTTTCCACTGCCATCAGGAGTAGCGTTAGAATTAGAACACATCATACACCTCATTTAGACTAAACCATACGTGACATATGCAAAACTAGTCTAGGTGGGAAGACAACGAACTGTGACCTAAGGCTAACTCTCTAGGTGCCACAACTAGTCGATCTGCGGAGTTCGACCGGATCGTGCGTGCGATGCTCGTTTCGTATGGTTGAGTGTAGGGGTACCTTGCCACTCATGAACCACCTAGGGACAATACTAGAGATAGTCGGCAATCTAAAACACATAACCTAAATCTTCCACATCCTCAACAATAGAGGGTGGAATATACTCATCTCGATGAGTATATTTGCAATTTTACTTTTATCTTCCATCAAGATGAATAGATGCGTTGGAGAGATTTGCAAGGTAACATAGTGTTACCTCCAGATCAGTCAGTCCCCAACATGCTCCTCCGTTCTTTGACATAGATCGACATGACTCAGCTCTATGTTGAATACGTTGTGAAAAATTTTGACATGAGGGATTACCATCCCACAACTTTACAATGTATAAGGAACTTAAGGTAGGAGAGCCAACATACACTGTTGAAGGGCAAAGAGGTCCCACACATCCTAAGTGAAATTGGAGATGGTGAACCACTTATAACGGGTTCTCTATCGAAAGATGATACCCCTCCTAATGATAGTGAGGAGGTAGGGTATTAGAACCTATGTTCCACGATACACAACCCTGGTTCTGATCCCCATGAACACCAATTATTCATGGAGGGAATAAAAACAGATGATAAGGATGGGCACTCAAATCATCATCATGATCGGGGACAAAGCCACAAAAGAGAAGGTAGTAAACATTTTCATGGCGATGGTTCTTCTTCTTCTTCCCTTTCTTCACATCATTCACCCTCTCCTTCCACATATGGGCATAGCCATCATGAGCATAATAATGAGGATAGAGGTAGACAAAATGAGAGACCTTGATGAGAGAGTCGAGAGCAAGGACAAGGGCATGAACAAAGGGAAAGTAGGGAACAACGAAGACATCATAGATGTCATGAAAGAGATGATCATGATGAACCCTTACTTGCAACCTAAAGCATGTTGAATATAAAGGAGGTAGTGAGAATATCAACAAGGCATTTAAAAGATAGTCGAATCAAGCACTTAGACATGAACAATATCCCACACTTTGAAGGGGGATACAATGCTAATCCACAACATCATTTAAAGGTATTCCACGATGTTTGCACCTTGCAAAACATAGAGAACGAGTGGCAGAAACTCAAGTTGTTTCCCAGGACACTCATCAAGGAAGCAGAGAGTTGGTACCAGTCCTTAGAACTAGAAAACATTAGGAGGTCGAGTATGATGTTAGAATTGTTCAATGAAAAATATCAAATGTACTCCAAAGTGTCTAACTTGTGTAAGCAGATCCACGGATGGAAGCAAGGTACTCATGAACCCTTGGATGCTGCCATGGGTCATTACTACGCATTGTTACATCATTGCCTGGGCCATGGTTATGCACAGTGGGACCAACTTTGTCACATTATAGATGGGCTAAGGCATGAAACTAGGAGAACCCTTGGGAATTATGCCTAAGGGAGACTATCAGAACTTAGAGCCCATGAAATTCATCTCTTGTTGGAACAAGTAGCCAAAGAAGAAGGGGAGCTACAAAAAAAGGAAAGTGCAGAAGAATATAACCATGTTCCCTCTCTTCGGAAGAAGGGAGTGAAATTTTACGATGAAGAGGATGAGTCACCACTCGAAGAGCTGGTGAATAGAAAAACCTTACCTATTCAAAAACTAACAACAGAAGTATCAGCTAAGGTGGATCAATTGTGGGATTCCTTAGACTCTAGACTTGAAACTGTCTTGAAAATTGTAGAGGAGTCTAAGGAGAAATGAAGCAGTGATAAGAACAAGATAAAGTGGAGAAATTTAGGCCTTGCATGTGACAAGGGTAAAGGGAAAATAACTATCTCTGATGAGGTTGTGGATTTTGACATGGACGATGACGATGGATGTGAGATCTGCCAATATGACCATCCTAAGGGATGTTGTCCAATCATCTCACATCTACAAGAGTCTGGGGTGTATGCACTTAATCAAATACTTAACCAATGGAAAACACCCCAAAGGTTACCTTATCCTCAAGGTAACCCAAGGTAGTTCCACCAACCGTTAACGTACTATCCAAGTGGAACTCTACCACAACCCATCAGATAACATTAGTAGTGCAATACCCATAGTCATGGGGGATGCCACCACCGAAACAACAATACCCTTACTAGCAACCAGATCCATATGGATACTACGTGTAGCAACCGATTTCTCCAAGTGACTCCATGGATCACACAACTCCCCAACGTCACTACCAAGTTCGGGAGTTAGAAGGACTCCTTCTCCTCTGGGAGATGCTCCATACCCATACCATCCTCCTAATTCATCCGCACCTCTTCCACCGGTAGTTCCCATAACACCTCCTACTCCAACAATGCAAGGAAAACTCCCCACTCAACCGTAGCAACATAACACTACGAGAGCTGTAAACATTCAACCCGTTGCTAGTTCTGACAACTGTAAAAAGAGAAGACCTTTCTTCAGAGCCAAAAGCCTAGACAATCTCTCACAACAACAAATGGTTGAGTCTATGCATACTCCTCCAACATGAAAGACTTCGGAGCTCCCTTCCATCCAACAATAGAGTTGCACACATACGGTTATGTTAATGCATACCATAACCGATTGGATCAAGGTAGACCATGTTTCCAAGAAACTATCAAACCTTGGGAGTTCCCTAATTTATCTACAAGTTGCTAGGAACAAACCTCACAAGGATCTTCTTGACTCAGGTTTCAGAGTCAACTTAATCTCATAAGAAATGTATCAAGCCTAGAACCTACCCTAACTCAAGAAGAACAACATTCAACTAGAGCTAGCTGACTAGTCCATCACCATTCCATTGGGATTGGTGGAGGACATAGTTACCACCGTGTGTGGTTGGTCATACCCAGCCGATTTCCTGGTGATAGAAGTTAACAACAACGAAGGGGACTTTCTAATCATAATGGAAAGGCCATGGCTAAGTATAATAGATGCGTACTTAGGGATCCATGATCTTTCCTTGGAAATATCTAAGGTAAATATTTATAGAAAGATCGAGAAGAGGAAAGTTCCATGCATCACATACAGTGATTCATCGGGTGATGACATGGAGGAATGCTCAACATCTTTTCCATGTAACTGGTGTTCCCAAGAAACACAAATACAAAGGTGCTTGTATGTAGCAACCACACAAGTAGTAGACACCCTGTGGTTGACAGCTACTAGAAAGAGCAAACCAACATGCATGGAATGAGTTGATGGAGCAACTCATGCCAATAACGAAGGCATAGACACATTGGAGCATGAGCGTTACCAAATTCCATCCCTTAATCTAAGAACATCAATGGGGAGAAGTTGGGCACTCTACGAAATTCAGACAAATGCTAATTGTTTCAAATCTCTCCCTTGCAATTCAATCATGGGGAAGATGGCCACCTATGCTAATCATTTGGGGCCTCAGTTCTTTTTAAGTTTTTGTTTTACAAATTTTTGTTTTATAGGTTTTTGTCTTACACATTTTTGTTTTACACATTTTTGTTGTACATGTTTTTGTTTTACACATTTTTGTCTTACACGTTTTTGTCTTATACATTTTTGTCTTACACATTTTTTTTTACGAATTTCTTTAACTTTTCTTATTTTTGTTTTACAACATTTTTATACTTTTTCATTTTTTGTGTGTGTTTGTGTGTGTGTTATCCATCTTGTAAGTTTGTCACCAATAAGTATTTTTCTCGATGATATGAATTGTTTTCCATTGATTTCTAATGTTTGGTTTTTACCTTTAAGTTATGATGTTGATACTAAGGTATGTTTCTTTTGATATAGCAGGCAATGAATTCACTTCATCCATCCATCCACAAGTTTCTATGGTCTCTCCCAACTTGTAAATGTATAGTCCCTTTCTAATAAGAACTTTAACGCATCAGTGACTAGGCATTTCTCAAACTAAGGAAGGACTCAAGGATTGTAAAGGGTGTGACTTTAAGGGAACTTGATGCATTTGTGTTGGCCATTCTCTTGAGTGCTTGGATATTTTCTTCTTGATTTTTCTTGCCACTTTGACATCACCCAATCATTAGGAAGCTGAGTAAATAAAAATAATAAAGTCTTTGCATGGTGTGGTTCTCACGCATAAACACATAAAACAAAAAAAAAATAAAAAAACAAAACAAGAAGAAGTGAGAATTCAAAGCACACCCCTTACACGAAATAATTATTTGGGCTCCAAGCACTGCTTATGGAACTACAATAAAAGGTTCCCTCTAACTAAGGCCCTTCTCACTTTCTGTTCTCTCCTCCTTGTTTCGTGGGAATGGTGGTGGCTCTTGGGTGAAGGCATTCTTGTCACTTCAAGAGGATGGATTGGCTGAATGCATTGATGCAAAGTCACTAGATGTGGTTTTTTTGAGCCTGGACTTGGAATGGGATTTGTAAGTCACATTAATCATGAAATACACAAGGGGCTGTACACCACCTTGTTCTTGGGATTCCATTTCATTCTAATCTCTCCACCCTTCTCTCAATTGTTTACCTCATTGCCAGTTGTATTATTAGTGTATATCTTGGTAGATGCATTGTTTTCTTTTAGGTAAATTATTGCAATTAAGAATTTAACTCTTGTTCCAAATGACGTTCCCAGAGCCTACAGACTCTTTGAATGTGGGTTTGTCAAGGCATTAAGTGCATGAGCCTACTTTGGGGAGGACCCACTGACATTCCTATTTGGTGCACCAGTTAATCTCTTTCCCCTAACATTTTTCCAATCCATTTTTCTTGTTCATTTCCATCTTGACATCCATTTCATCAATGTCCTAGTTGTCTCTTTTTCTCCATCTTTCTTATTCCTTTTCTTTTTTCATTCTATCACTACCGGGGGTTCGTGATTAGTCATGGGGGTATGGGGCCCAATTTTTTTGATTTTCTCCTAACCCCTACACCTTCGGTAGTCACCATTAATACATCTCCAAATCCACAATCAGTCATACCACAACTCAACCAATGGACTTACATCAAAGAAAGGTATCAATGGCATTGAAATTCATCTACCCTTACTAATATAATATTGTGTTATGTGTGTAGATGGCAATCGTAAAACAACAGGTTGGATCTGGAGGGAACACTTGGAATGGACTGATGCTGAAACAACTATGGAAGGAGAAAGATCAATGGTGCACTTAAGGATGGATAATGAAAGGCAAAATATTGGCATTGGCAGTAGCAAAACTTCTTTCTCTTTCTCTTTCTTAGCTGCCAAATGAGGCCTAATGCCAATGTAATAAGGTGTTCACCCTTGTTGTCATGAACACCAGTTTTGTTGTGTCTTGTAATGATGATCTATTCACTTGTCATCCCATTAGTTTCATTTGATTCAATAATCCTATACCTTCTCGATATTATTGTAAGGAACTCGGGGACAAGTACGTGATATTGCATACGCAATATCGCGTTGTCCGCTACGATATCATGTACACGATATCGTGATGCGTTGTCATATCTATAAATAAGAGGTAGCTCTCCCTTATATCTCATCCTAGGCTTAGACTATATTGAGACTCTAGGAGATTGATCACTCCATAGATAGAACATGTTCCATGTGCCCGCAGTAGGAGTCCTAAAGTGAACGGATCTTTATTCGAGCAAACATTGTACCTGAACACAAGTTTGTGTACGATAATAAAGATGAGCTTCTTGGATAAACCTTGCAGTGCATGGAATAGGCTAATTAGGATTTATTTATTGTTATTTACTATTTTTCATTTAAATTCTTTATTAGGAATTAAATCTTTCTCAACCCTTCTTTCCTAGTTAAGTGCCTCAGTACGACCACTTCGAGCACATGCATTATGCGTGGTGATCCTAGCAACGACTAGTGTTTGGTAACCATTGTTGCATTGGTTCAAGGTGTGTATGGTAAGTGAAAATGGATACTAACACTAGGTTAATTTAGACTTAGTTAGTTAGTTAGAGTTAGTAATTAGTCTCTTCAACCCTTCACCTCAATAGCATAGGAGATAAAATAGAAAAAACTATAAAAATCATATACCTCAGACTTACTTAACCATACACCATGAGAAATAAAAGTCTGGGAAGACAACATATAATTAACCTTAAGTGTTCCATGAGGCGTGTAGGCACTTAGTCTACATAGTTTGACCAGATCGTGTGTGCTACGCTTGTATTCGTATGGTTGAGTGTAGGGGTACCTCGCCACTCTTCAGTTAGACTTAGGTTGCAGTTCATTATCTTCTCACCTGGACTAGTATTGGCTTTGTCATGTATGATTTAGTCCAGAGTGAGGTGTATGATATGGTTTCTACCCTAATGCTACTCCTAAAGGCACTGGAAAATAATATTCACTAAGCTAAGAGAGGAAGGGTGAGAGAGAATATAGCTAGCCTATGTGTGATGAGCATTCATTCCTTGATTATCTGTACACATCTTGGACTTTGTGCATGACTACCATTGGGATTACCAAGCACAAATCCTAGGTATGCTACTAGGTTACCAAGTAGTCACACTTAAATGCTCGTAATCAAGTCATACTCATTCCACGTTTAATAGGAGTTTAAGGATGAGAAGAGGTTAACTAAGAAATCAGTAAATAACAATTAATTAATTAAGCTAAGTGAATGTTGTAATGATGAAGTAATCTCGATTTTTATTTTTGGTCATGTGTGTGTCCAAGTACGTCACACTTGAATAAGGATGTCATACAATTACAATAACCACACTGCAGGCATACATTGGGAAATATTTCTAACTCTAAGAAGGAAAAATTGCAAGAGTTTAGGTAAGGAACTAAGAACTAACTACTAGAACAAGGAAAGATGCCTCTTATTTATAGAAATTGAGGTAGGCCACAATATCACATATGCGATATACCAACTAGGTTGCAATATCGTGTTGGCTGTGATATCATAGCTGCGATATCATAGCTATGATATCACAACCAGCAAATTCATGACTCATCATACCCCCACGATTGAATAAAAACTCATCCTCGAGTTAAAGTGAGAACAAGCTTCATTGATTATACAGTGGATAGGTATGGGATTATTGATTGAGTAGTATGGATTCATGCCATAGTGTGGAGTGAGAACAAAATTGAGACACAACACAAAATAAAATCCTATGATTACAAAATTGGATGGAACTCATGTAGTTCCTGGTGGTAGTGGCTCCTCCATGGATGTTTTTCCCTTTTCTTGTGCTCTAGGTCTTGGAATTTGATGGCATCAAAGTATGGCCTAGAGTTCCTCCTCTTGTAAGGCCTTGAGTGCCTTGGCATGTGCATAAGTTTGCACTTGTGCCATAGAGGCACCCCAGTCAACCTTCTCTTTTTCTTCCACCACCCTTTTGTTCTCTATCAACAGTTTATTGAGTTGCTTAGTTCTAAAAGTGTCTAGCTAGTTTTGAGCAACCTTTGGCCCTATATTCAAAAGGTTTAATATTTCCAAAATGGCTTGAATAGAGAAATCAATAGTCACACCACAAATGTTAACTGTGGTACCTTCTTCTTTGTTGTGCCAAAATTGGTACATTTTCCCTAAGTACCGGTAACCACTTTCATAGAGGGTAGGCCATAATGGGGACCCTTTGAGGTGATCCCTAACCGCCTCCAGAGCAAATTCTGTGAAAGGCCAAATTTTAATTCCATGATCACTACAGTGAATATGGACCTTTCATGGATGATCTGAACACAATCCTAGGACAACATGAGATATCGTCCCTATTTGGATGCTACAGAAGCTCCTCCTTTCACCTACCTTGATTGTATAGTAGCAAGGTCTTCTTGGTGGATACTAAATGGTTTTTCCTCCTGCTTTGTATGTTGTTCCA
Organism: Gnetum montanum; assembly: GCA_015680685.1. Lineage (NCBI taxonomy): Eukaryota > Viridiplantae > Streptophyta > Gnetopsida > Gnetales > Gnetaceae > Gnetum > Gnetum montanum. The sequence goes on along the minus strand of MNCI01002085.1, from coordinate 37,211 downwards.
TAGGAACTTATCCTTCACCTCTCCTAGGTTGTTTGATCACACCTTGAGAAGGACCTTCCTATTATCCACATTTCAGGGCCATCTTCAATCACATGGGGCTAATCGTTAGTAAGGTTGTTACCAAATTTAGGTTATACCTTACTGCTTACCTTAATAGATTTACTTTATTCCCATGTGATGTTAATTATTGAAAGAACATGTCCCCAAAAGATTATAATGTTGAGTCCTCTTTACTTAGGTGGTTTCCAAATTTAATTTTCTTGTATAGCTAAGGGGATAAAATTATTTTTGACACATTTTATTCTTAATTTTATAACTAATTACCCTTAAATATGTCCTTTGGGCGATGATGAATTTCAAAAAATTTTAAAACATTTATGTGCTATTTGGCATGTGCCCCTCCCCCACAACTAAGCTGAACACTCCAGGTTCAAGTAGGTTCAGATGGAATGAAAATCAGAGTACCAGTAGGTAAGATATAGGTATAAAAGCAAGGGTCTCAAAATTNTGATGGTATGGAATTTATCAATAAGGACCTCGGATGGTAGAGAAAATGGCTATGTGATGGTTCATAGGAACATTGAAATGGAGGGATAGTAATAAGAGAAAGAATATCATGAAAAATATGCTGAGGGTAATAAATGATGTGTTTGAGCTGTGTCATAAGTGAAAATTACAAAAGATTACACAAGTGGATCCTCCCCAAAGCAGGTTCCAACCTATAATTCCCTTGTTTAACCACACTTAAAAGTGTCCATGGGCACTAGAAGGGTTAAATGTAATCCACCCTAATTCCACAAAACACACACATGTAAATATCATCGGGATGAGGTAAGAATTCATAGTGAGATGAAATGAAGTATAGAAGGGATCATAGAGATTGGGACATGAGGTAACTGACCCAGGGCACAGTGAATCCTACGTGTGAAGCATGATTAAAGTGTCATTAACCCATCATTCCAAGATCAGGACCAAGTCCATTCCTCTAATCAGTGACATCACATTGTTTCATCCCATGATGAGCAACTATGAGAGTACCATAACAACAAGGTGTACGATCACTTGGCATTTTGTTCAAGGGAGAAGTGATTTTTGTTTTGTGACACTTCCCTTTTTCTTTTCTCTTTTCTTCTTTTTCATTTGAATGAATGAATCCAGAGAAGCTACCAACCTTCAGGCATGGGTGCATGTATTTCTAGTGGGACCCCCTAGAACACCATTGGATCTTTAAGTGCCTTTTGATTACTCTTACTCCCATTTTTCATTAGATCTACAAGGATCTTAGTACAACCATGTTACATGATAACTCTCACATACGTCACCAAAGAGAATCCGCAAGTTCCCTTGATGTCACACCCTAATCATTCCCTCTTGATCCATACTTCTTCATTCTGGGTACAATGAACACAAAATTAATTTCATGTTTTTAAGAATTTCAAGAATATCATTGTACCCTCAAATAAAACCTCTTATTTGTAGAGTGGATGAGTGCGTGTAATGGGCTCACTGTCCAAATAATTGATCACTCGAGACTTAATAACATAGAACACACCTCAACCAATGATCGACATGAGTGTTTTATTCATAGACGAGATTACTTGTAAAAATGTAAAAAGACAAAAAGAAAAAAAGATAAAATAAGAAATTAAAAAATGAAAAACTGGAAAATAAAAATTTGTAAAATTAAAGAAAATGAAAAACATTTATTAATCCTGCTTGCTATTTGAATGGGGGATATCCCTCATAGCTAAACAGTTGAGGATGGCAAGGATTAATAATTGATGATGGGGATCCTTGCATGTTGGAAATATTGGAACTTGGCTGAACTTACCCCATCGGATTTCACATACCTGATTGTAGTAAGCATAGTGGGGAAATTTATACGATGTAGTTCTCGGATAATGAGTTGATCCACTATGATATTTAGGACCATTAGATGGTATGCAAGGATCGGGATGTTGCCTTCCATGACTGTGTTCATTGGGCCATATTATTGTTGGAGTGTGAGTTGGTGGCCCTGATGAAGTAACATGAGGCATTGGGTTCAAAGATAAGGGTGCACCATAGGGTTGGACTTGTGCTAAGTTGGAGGGTGCAGTGATCCCAGAATTATGTTGTTGCTTCCTAGGGTCATTTCTAAAGAAGGGGCGCCTTCGATGTTGCTAAGGTCTCTCACTGCTATTGGAAGTAGTAACACAAATAATGTTCGTGGGTTGTTGCTATGATGCAGGTACCTTAGGAACAGTTGGTGGTGATGTAGAAGGAGGGAAAAATGAGAATGTTGAAAGTTAGGAGGAGTATAAGGTGCACAAGGTAGTGGTTTTTTTGAAGGCAGGGGATGATAGTATTGAGGAGAATGGTACTGTGGTGAGATAAAGTGTGTTTTTCCAGTTGGAGAAACAAGATGTTGAACAAGATAAGCATTTGGGTTCGGATGATACGAAGGGTGTCCCCAGTTTAGTGGTGGTCTCCCCCACGACTGGGATTGTTGCCCCTATGATTGAACATAGTATCTCTGTACGAACTCTGGATGTAACATGTTTCCCTAATGCTCATGTAAATGTGAAAGGATTGGGCATTGGCCCTTGGGGTGATTGTATAGGCATATGTTGCATTCATACATATGATTGGCAATTGAGCTCTTATTTTCCTTATCCCTTCTTTCCGATTGTCTAATGTTTTTTCCTACTTCTTGGGTTGTCAAAACTCTATCCCCAATAATGTTAATAAATTCTCCACACTTTTGATATGTCCATTCCAACATCTTATTGATCTTTACCTCAACTTCCTTTAAAGATTGTTGTATTGGCAAAGATGGTTCTTCTAAGTCGATTTCTCCTTTTGATGATCATGGACCTTTGTTAAGTTGAAATTTTAGTCCCATTGATGTTTTTCAACACTATCCCATCTAGCCATTTCTCCTTCTTCTTTTTCTACCCACTTAATAAGCTCTTGGACCTAATGGGTTCGTAGTTCATATAGTTGACCTTGGGCATACATCCCTAGGATTTCTCTTGTTGCATCATGAAGCCCATCAATGATATGGTACATTAGCCTTTCCTAGGAGAACCCATGGCCTGGAACATTTTTTAATAGTGCATAATATCTTTATAAGGCCATGTCCAAGGGTTCATGTTGTCCTTGTTTCCACTCTTAGATTTTTTTCCTCAAGGATGACACTCTTGTGTAGGTTTGATATCTTTCATTAAAGAGTTCTACCACTGTTGGCCAATGTCGTATTGAATTTGGTTTTAACAATCTATACCATAATTTTGCTTGGCCAAAGAGTGTCATAGGAAAGTACTTAAGTTTTTGCCAACCAGTATCAATGTTGTTCCATGTGTAGGCATTGTAGAAGGCTTGTAAATGTTGATATGGATCTAAGTCATATCCTCCTGAAAAAGTAGGGAAGTTGTTTAAATCGAGCCTGGGTAGATGACTCTCTTTACAATGCCTACGGGAGATTCAAATAGCCTCTTGTATTTGCATGAGGCTTGTAGTGGCTAGTGGGGGTTCATCGTCATCAAGTAAGTTATGCTTTTGTGCATTGGGATGATGTTTCCTTTGTTTATGTTTATGAGAAACCCACACTTTGGATTGCATACTCCAATCTTCATTGTTAGATAATTCGTTGGTTCTCCAATGAATTTCCTCACTAGATGTGTCATTATTATAGTCTTGTAGGAGAGGCATGATAGTTGTGTGTGAATTCATATGTGACTTTTTGTAATTATTTCTTCTTAAAAGATATATCGTTAATTCCTATATAGCGACCTTGTATGATATAACTAATCTAGATAACTAGCACCATCCTCGGCAACGACACCAATGATGAGTGGCAAGGTACCCCTACACTTAACCATACAAATATGAGCATTACACACGAAATCTGGTCAAACTCTACAGATGGCCTAGTTGTGGCATCTAGATAGTTAGCCTTAGGTCATAGTTCACTGTCTTCCCACCTGGACTAGCATTGGCTTTGTCACATATGGTTTAGTCTAGAGTGAGGTGTATGATATGGTTTCTAATCTAATGCTACTCCTGAAGGCATTGGAAAATAATATTCACTAAGCTAAGAGAGGAAGGATGAGAGAGAATCTAGGTAGCCTAAGTGTGATGAGCATCTGTTCCTTGATTATCTATACACATCTTGGACTTCGTGCATAACTACCATTGAGATTACCAAGTGCATATCCTACGTATGCTACTGGGTTATCAAGTAGTCACACTTAAATGCTCATAATCAAGTCATACTCATTCCATGTTTAATAGGAGTTTGAGGGTGAGAAGATATTAACTAAGAAAGTAGTAAATAACAATTAATTAAATAATTAAGCTAAGTGAATGCTGCAATGATGAAGTAATCTTGATCTTTATTTCTGGTCATGTGCATGTTCAAGTACGTCACAGTCGAATAAGGATGTCGTACAATTACAATCACCACACTACGGGCATACACTGGGAAATACTTCTAACTCAAAGAAGGAAAAATTGCAAGAGTTTGGATAAGGAACTAAGAACTAACTGCTAGAATAAGGAAAGTTGCCTCTTATTTATAGAAATTGAGGTAGGTCGCGATATTGCATATGCGATATCATGGCTAGGCTACGATATTATGTACAAAATATCATGTCGGCTATGATATCACGACTATGATATCACGTCGGCTGCGATATCATAGTTGTGATATCGCAACCAACAAATTCATGACTCATCAGCTAGGTTGTTAAATGCTAACCTTTTCTAAGCTACCAAGTGTCGCACATATGTTCAAAGGGGTCATGCTTGTGTATTTTAATTAATTGCTTAATTAATCAAAATTAATTTTTGAATGAATAACGTTAAATATGAACTGCATGAAATCACAATGTATAAGTGCATAAAGAAAGAAAGTCTCAAGTGCTGCAAGAATGAATCAAAGAGCTTGTATTTATTGCCTACACAATGGTGTGTTTAGGTACATCAATGCTTGAATAAAGATCCAATTACACTTAGACCTCTTACTACAAGCACTTGGAAAATATTCTAACTTTCAAATGAATAAACTACAAGAATTTTGCTACTTGACTGAAAGACC
>MNCI01002085.1:17434-32117 GCA_015680685.1 Gnetum montanum | reverse complement strand
CAAGGGTTGTATTTATAGGCCCAGGAATACCTTGCAATATCACATACTTGATATCGCATCTTGGATTGCAATATCACACACCTAATATCATATACTTGATATCATGGCCACCTTGATATTAGATACTTGATATCGGGGCTCACATAAAACAAGATTCATCATACCCCCACAATTGAATAAAAACTTGTCCTCAAGTACAAAAGAATAGGAACACATACCTTACAAAATATATTAGGAGGTATGAAATGTTTGACTAAGATGCAGAGTGACATAGAGAAAATAGACAAATACAAAAGTGCCTAAGCATACATCATTACAATTGTGTACAAAATTGGGTGTTCATGAAAGTAGGTAAGAACACCCTTAGATCTAATGGACATCCAACCCCTCTTGGCAATAGAAGACTGAGGGAGAGGTAGAAAAGATCCAATGGTTATGAACAATCTCCCATGAGTGATATTGCTACATCATCCTTGGTGAAGATAATCTTGCTTCTAGTCCATGCTTTGCATTGCAATCACAACAAAATCAAGGATTAGTATACAAAGTGTGACACATAGTAGTTGAATACCTTGTCTCATCAATGGATATACCTAGCTAATTTGTGATTGTGGTAGATTGGTTACTTGATAATGTTAGTGATAAGACTGACAAATAGGTTAGGTAAGAGAAGCGGTCCATAAAATTTAGAAAAAGCTTAACACAAGGAATATTGAAAAGAGGGTATAGAAATTCAAAACAATAGAAAGAAAGAATTCACTCAAAATAGTTGTGAATATGTGCATAATTAGATTTTTAAAAATGTCTAAGGTTAAAGAAATTAGCTTAACCAAACCAAAAGATATGCAATTGGGTCCTCCCCAAAGCAGGCACAGGCCTTTTATGCCCTTGCATAACTACAAACCAAGGAGTCTATGGGCTCCATGGATGATTAATTACAAAATCCCAAAAGTAGTTGACAAATAATCCCAACACATCAAAATAGAACATCGAATCAAAAAATGAAACTGACAGTGAGGTGAGACATGAAAAGCATAGATGGATGAGAGAGAGAATGAAATGGAATTCCTAATTATGGTCACATGAAGTCCCTTGTGGAGTTTGTAATTAAATGATTTGGTATGATCCATCCTTAGTCTAGACCAAAACCAACCACTTTCAATGACTTCGCATTGATATTCTAAGATTAGTTCATTCCCTGAGACACAAGAATGCTTCCACAAAACAATCACCATTCGAAATTGGAGAAGAAGTAGGAAGTGAGAAAGGGCCTTAGTTAGAGGAAATAAGATAAGTCCCATAACCAAGGCTTATAGCTCTTTTATATGGTCTAAGAGGTATGTTTTGAATTCCTTTTTTATTCTTGAATGGGAACTACACCATGCAAAGACCTATGTATTTTTGCATTTATTTTGTCCAAGGGATGTGCTTTAAATCCTCATATTTTTTTGAGGACTACACCATGCAAGGACTTATTCAACTTCTTCTTGTGGGATGACACAAAATGGTGAGAAGTTCACAAGAACATCCCCCCACATAGGAAAATGAAAAAGCATGAAGAATACTACATCCCTTTGAAGCCACATCCTATTTGAACCTTTGAATCCTTCCCAATACTAGAAACTACACAAGTCACAAATTTATTAAAGTTGTATTAATAAAAAAGGGATTGCACGTTTCCAAAACAAGGAAAACCATAGAGTGTGTGGATGTGTGGATGATGTGGACTCACTACCTATTACATAAAAAGAAACCATATCCTAGTTGTCAGTAACAACATTAAAAGTCAAGAACTAGACATCATCAATCAAATCATGACTGATACAAACCACCATCAAGTAGCACATTACCATTATCCTTGGCACCTTATTAGCAAAAAGTGTAGAAAATTACACCAAACATGAGAAAATATAAAAGAAAGTAAAAGATATTCAAGAAATATTAAATATACCAATGATGGTATAAAATAAAAACTTAGAAAAGATCAATAACCTGAAGAACAAAAAGATGTAAAACAAAGAATATGAGAAATAAAAAGTTGTAAAATCAAAAATGTTTAAAAAAAAAGTTGAAAGACTAGGAATTTGTTTAAAGTATTAGTATGTATGGCCATCTCCCCCATGACTAAGCTAGAAGGAGGAGATCTAAAAGATTAAGCATGGTTGTCCATCTTGCAAGGTGTCCGTTGAGTTGGTTGGCTTGGGCTCATGGAAAGGTTTAGTTGTTGGATGTTGACTAATTGCTTCTTGTCTGGGTTGTCAGGTTTATATATGATCATGGCCCTAGATGGAAAAGTCTCTTTGATAATGTAAGATCCTTTCCACAACATTTGAAACTTGGTTCGTTGAGGTATGTGTGTGGGATTCTAGTGGAGAACCTTGTCTCTTGGTTGAAACTTGACTTTTCTTATTTTGAGGTCATAGTGTTTCTTGTTGAATGCACTATACAATTTGTTGGATGATAGGGCCATTAATTTATTTTCATCTAGCAAGTTGAGGTGCATTAATATTTTCTTTTGTGCTAAACATAGATTCATGTCAAGGTCATAGGCTATAGAGAGTGTATGAAACTCAGATTGAATGGGTGATGTTGGTAGTTTTCTGTACACAAGCTCATAGGAAGAGTAACCTATGGGAAGTTTCCATGTGAAGTGATAGGCTTAAAGGGCATTATTTAGTTTGGTTCTTTATTTCATTCAGTACTTACTAATAGTGCATGTTAGAATTTTTGTAATCTCCCAATTAGTGACTTCAACTTGACCATTAGCTTGGGGGGTGATAAGGTGTTGTGAGTTTATGCTCAACCCCCAAGCTCTGCATAAGTTTTCAGGAAGTGGCACCTATGAAATGAGTTCCATTAGAAATTAATGCACAGGGCATATGAAACCTATTTATGATGTTCTATTGTACAAACCAAGCATCAGTAGTGGATGTATAGTCGATGATGGCTACTACTTCTACCCACTTAGTGCAATAGTTAACCATGACTATTATAGATGCCTTTCCATTTAACATAGGCATGATGGAACCCATAAAGTCAATGACCCAAATATCAAATGACTGGAGAAGTTGAATCCATTGTTGTGGCCCCTCCATTCAATTTTTCATTCCACCATCTCTTTGACGACAATCACAAGCATGGATGAACTGGTGTGCATCTCTAAAAATTGTTGGCTAATAATATCCTACCATGAGGATTTTTATGGTCATGCATCTCCCAGTATAATGTCTCTCACAAGGGCTTTCATGAGAATCATGGAGAATGTGCAGTTGATCTGTGTTAGGGACACACCAGTGTACTAGGCCATTAGGACATACTTTTTAAAGGTTCCTATTGATTTCCATGAAATGCTTAACTTGGTAAAGAAGTTGTTGTTTCTTTTGGGTGTCCAGCCCTTGCAACAATTCTTGCTTGAACAATGAAGTAAGAATGACATCACACCATCTTGGTTCATTGGGAATTTCTACATTAATAGCCCCTATAAAGAGATATTTATTAGGAAATTGATTAGATAAGGGGCTCTCTTTCTCCTTTTCATCCCATCTTAGCCATGATAAGTGACCAGCGAGCACATTTTCCACACCCTTTTGATCTACCATTGTGAGATTGAACTCTTGCAAAATCACAAGTCACCATATGACACAGGGGCTAACCATTGGCTTATTCATTAAAAACTGGATGGTGCTATGATTTGTATGAATGAACACTTTATAACCAAGCACATAGTTCCTGAACTTTTCTAAGGAAAACACCACTTTCATCAACTCTTTTTCCATTGTGGTGTAGTTCAACTATGCACCTACGATACTTCAACTTACACAGTGAATGTAATATGGATGTCTTTAATCATCTATCTACATAAGAATTTCTCCCAAAGCATGATTTGATGCATCGATCATCACATGAAATGGTTTGGACCAATCAGGTGCTTGTAGAATTAGGGTCTCAGCAAGCTTCTACTTTAGTTGTTGAAATGTTGTTTCACATGTAGGGGTCTAGAAAAATGGTGCATATTTATTTGTTAATTCAACCAATGACTTGGTAATTTTGGAAAATTTTTCAATGAAGAACTAATAGTAGCTAGTATGACTAAGGAATGACTATAATTATTTAACTATTTCTAGTTGATGGGTTATTCCTTGGATGACCCTTATCTTTTTAGGGTTCACCTCAATTCCTGCTTTTGGGATATGGTACCCTAAGACTATGCCTTCTTAGACCATAAGATGCCTCTTTTTCCAATTGAGCTGGAGGTTTGTTTTGACACATCTTCTTAACACCTGCTCAAGATGGTCTAGGGCTTGCTCAAACATAGCTTCGTAGGTAGAAAATACATCCATGAAGACTTCTACCACACTACCAATTTATTGTTGGAAAATGCTAAGGACTAATCATTGAAATGTAGCTGGGGCATTACATAGACTGAATGACATTTGACAATAAGTGAAAGTTCCCCAAGGACTTGTGAAAGATGTCTTCGCCTGGTCCTTTAGTGAGATTTGGGTTTGGTTATAACCACTATCTCCATGAAGAAAGCTATAGTAGCTAGGCCTAGAAATGATGTCTAGCACTTGATCAACAAAGGACAATGAAAAATAATCTTTGAAAGTTTCCATATTGAGTAGCTAGAAGTCGATGCACATCCACCATTTGCCTTCTTTCTTCGGCATGATCATAAGTGGGCTAACTCACTCACTATCTGCAATAGGGTAGATCAATCACACCTTGAGGAGTTTCTTGATCTCCTCTTTAACAGTCTACTTTAATTTGGGATTCAAATACAACTACAGTTGTCATTTTAGCTTAATGGCCAGGTCTGTGTATATTTGGTACTAGCATATTCTTGGATATATACTTGTGAGCTCAGAATATGAATAGGAAAAGGCTACTGACCATTTTTCCAAAACATTCATCAACATCATCTTTTTTCCTACAACAAGTTTGGCATTAATAATGATTGGCTTTTCATTTTTTAAGAACACATACTCGATTCTAGTTAGTAGTGTCTTTAATTCAAAGGTTCTTATTTGAAATTATCAAAAATCTCAAATACTTCGTAATTAATATCATCATTTACTTCCTCCAAAAGCTAGTGATGAACTTACTTGAGTTCATCCGTACTTGCAACATAATCACATAGTAGGCCCTTAGTAGGTTCCATGCACAATGTACTACTGCTACAATTAGTTATCAACCACTAGGTTCCTTCTTGTTTTGTGGCTACTACATATAAACATCTTTAGATTTTAGCTTTTGACGCAAATTTCTTGCATACAAAGATAGATGTCTATTTCACTGACCATAGCTTCTACACATAATGGCACCCTAAATCACTATACATAATACATGGAACCCTCTTCTTCTCAATATTTCCAAATTCATTTTCTTTGGATATCTCTAAGGAAAGATCTCTAATGCCCATTTTGGCATCAATAGTGCTTAACCACGTCCTTTCCATAATAATTGGAAAGTCCCCCTTGCAGTTCTCCATCTTGATTACTTGAAAGTTAGCTAAATATGACCACCCACAAACAGTGGTCATGATTTCTTCTACTAGTTCCAATGAAACAATGATGGACTAGTCTACTAGTACTAGCTTAATGTTGCTCTTCTTCAAGGGAGAATGGTTCCATGTGGTGTACATCTCATGAAAGTTCAGATTAACATTGGAACCAAAGTTAAAAAGAGTTTTACAAGGCTAATTCTTAGGAATTTGCAAATATACTAAGGAACTCCTGGGATCGATGAACTTCCTGTGTAGGTTGCTAGCTCGAATCCAATCAGATACAACATAGTCAACATCATGGTATGGGTTTGACAGGGATTTTGGATTGAATAGGACTTGGATAAAGGTGATGTAGAGGAAGGTGGAGGAACAAGGCCACCAACCACTAGTGTGTCTGAGGGCTTAGGTGGACTGCAAGGTTAGAAGAAGGGTCTTTTCTTTGATCATGGTTCTAACCCACTTCATTGGCTAATTAATTGGAGGTTATCCACCCTCATAGAATTTCTTTGCTATGGTTGGTTAGGAAATCCACCCTACATGGATGGACTAGGTGGTAGCTATGTAAGAGGTAGAGGAGTAGGTGCATGAATAAGAGGAGCATAAGGATAGTCTGTGGCATCTCTCCTTGCATATGATGGCTAGTAAACTTTAGGAGGATAGTGGTGAGGTTGGTAAGTAGCAACATGACTATAATAGTCCTGTGGAGATGAAGGTTGTTGAACATAATAATCATAGGGATCTAGTTGTCAGTAAGGGTACTACTATCTTGGAGGTGCCAACACCCATGATTATGGTTGCTGCCACTACTAGTACAATTCATAAGGTTGTAGTGGAGTTCCACTTAGATAATATTGTTGTGGTTGGTGGAACTATTAAGAGTTGCCTTGTGGATAAGGTAAACTTTTGAGTGTTTGCCTTTGTGCAAGTTGTGGATGTAAGGCATACATCCTAGATTCTTGCAAGTGTGACACAATTGGATAGAATCCCTTGGGATGTTCATACTAGCAAATGTCACACCCACCATCATCATCTAATTTGCTATCTACAATCATCTCTATTGTATCCATCTTACCCTTATCCTTGGATATGGCACGTTTAGCTTCCGTATGTCTCTAGTGCTCATGCTCACCACTTTGTTCCTTGGACTCTTCAAAAATTTGTAAAATAGATTAAAACTTATTATCCTTGGAGTTCTATAATTGCTCAACCTTAGCCATAATTTTGAATTAAAATTTTTAGAGTGGCAAGGTTTTTTGATTAGCCACCTCATCTCTTATTAACTAATCCTCACTATCGCAAAATTGAACTTTTCTTTTTTGAATGGAAGGGTCTTTATTATATTCCTCTGTACTTTATCACTTTCTCAATTCTCCCTCCTCACTAACTACCTGCTCAATTAACTTTTGGATTTGATGGGTGCTTAACTCTATCAATCTCCCTTGAGCATAGATGCTAAGGGTTTTCCTTGTTTTAGACTGTAGCTTGTCTATAATATGGTAGAGTTGATCAAGCTAAGAATATCCATGGCTAGGACACTTATGCAACAAAGAGTAGTATCAACCAAATAGTAGCATAGAAGGGCTCATGGTTTCCTTGTTTCCACCCTTGGATTTGCTTCCTCAGGTTGGACACTTAGGAGTACATTTGATATTTATCATTAATAAATTCTAACATCATACTCCACTACCTGATTGATTCCAATTCCAAGGACCAATACCAATTTTTTGCTTCCTTAATGAGTGTCCTTGAAAATAATTTCAACTTTTGCCAATTTTTCTTAATATTTTGCAAGGAACATGCATTTTGAAAGGCTTGGAGATGATTTTGTGGATCAGCATCATAGCCTACCTCAATCCAAGGGATGTTGTTCATGTCTAGCCTCTTTATTTTGCTATCATTTACATGCTTTATTAGAATCCTCACAACCTCTGCAATGTTTAGCATGCTTCGAGTGGCAAGTAGAGGTTCATCAAGGCCATAGTGATGGTGCCTATGATGTTCTCTACTAATCCTTCTTTCATGGCAGTGGATCTCTCTGGATCGCCCACATCTCTGATCATGACTATTTCGATGCCCATTGGTTACCTTTGTCATGATCATGCCCTCTATGGCCATGATTTGATCTAGATGAAAAAGAAGAAGATAATGAAGGCGAAAAGAAAGGAGGGCTTGCATCATGCTAATGCCTACTACCTTCTCTTCGATGATCACAACCACGATTGTGATCATGACTTCCACTTGCCCGCTTATCATAACTTACTCCTCTAGATCCATTTTTGTCATTGGATCTATTCCAATTAGAACCAAGATTATGAATTGTGGATTACATGTTCTAATTGAGGGCCCCTTGACCAAAGTCAAAGAGAGAAGTGGCACCAAAGGAAAAGTTCCTAGAGAAGTGTTCACCTCCATCTAATGGGCCAAGTGGGGGTGGAAAAGTGTTTAACCCCTTGTTCTTCAAAAGCTCATGTTGTTGCTCTAGTTGATAATCCCTTAACCATTGTGCTTCAATGGGATGGTAATCCCTTGAATTGAGATTTGCATCTCATACTCCTTATGAAGATGTTGAAGTCCATGTTGTGCAAGCATAGCTAGAACAAATTGATCCAGTAGCAACACAATGTTTCCTTCCATGTCACACCATTTTAGCATTTCATCTTAATGTAAGATAAAGGTGAAGTTTGGTACATACTCATTGGGATGAGCATATACCACTTGGTATTATTGAGGCACTTAGTCTATCTTGTGCAGAGATATGCTTATATGAGAAGAAGACATTTTATATTAGTAAATATATGTGTAGTGTGTGGTTAAGATTTAATTTAGTTATAATAATAATTTTTTTTGTAAGATTTGACCTTACGATTTGAACAATGAGGTTTCTAAGTTTCACGATGTTTAGATAGCGCATGTAGAACTAAAGTCCCTAACAATGATGCCAATGATGAGTGAAGAGGTACCCCTACACCAAACCATATGAATCACAAATGTTCACATGTGATCTAGTTGAATTCTGTAGACTTTAATTACCAAGTACACTAGAGCTAAATGATGATTTCATTTTGTTCATTCATTGTCTTCCCAGTCTCACATGTGAAATGCAAGTGTATGGTTAAGTGTGACTGAGGCATAAGATTTTTATCATTTTATGTTTTATCAATTTGATCACCTAAAACAATAATGAAAGTGAGAGTAATTAAATGCTAAGTGAACTATTTTCTAATCTAGCCTAACACAAGTAACTCTTCCCACTTCTCGGACACATCCTAAACTTTATGTAAACACTGCTGGGTTGTCAAACACTAATCATTTTAGAGTTACCAAGTGTCACACGTATGTTTGAAGGGGTCGTGCTTGTGTATTTTAATTAATTGCTTAATTAATCAAAATTAATTTTTGAATGAATAACATTAAATGTGAATTACATGGAATCACAATGTATAAATGCATAAAGATAAAAAGTCTCAAGTGCTGCAAGGATGAATCAAAGATCTTGTCTTTATTGCCAACACAATGGTGTGTTTATGTACATCAATGCTTGAATAAAGATCCAATTACACTTAGACCTCTTGTTGCAAGTATTTGGAAAATATTCTAACTCTTGAATGAACAAACTACAAGAATTTTTCTACTTGACTAAAAAAGAAAACTCTCTCGAATCTTATGCCAAAGGGCTATATTTATAGGCCCAGGAATACCTCATGGTATCACATACCTGATTTTACTTCTTGGGCCATGATATCATGTACCTGATATCATAGTCACTTGGATATTAGGGTTCATGTAAAACATGATTCATCATATATGATAAAAGAATACCAATAAAATTAAAGGGGAAATTTTATAGGACAACAATCAAGGTGTTATCTTATATGGTGTTGTGCAATACAAAAGAGACATGAACAACAAATCAACGTAGTAGAAATGTCAATGATTAGAGAGATGTTGAATGTTACAAGTAGAGATAAGCTACATAATAAAGACATTAAATCAAGAATTAAAATAGTTTCTATTTCAGATAAGTGATGAGTGGCTAGGTACCCCTACATTCAACCATATGAATCATTAAGGAATTCATGCTCGATCTGGTTGAATTCCATGGATCTATAGTTCTCTAGTGCACTAGTTCTTGTAGGAAGTGAAATGGGCATTGAGAACATTCATTGTCTTCCCAACTACACTTGTGAAGCTCAATGATATGGTCTAAATGTAATTGAGGTACATGATTTTTATTATTTTATGTTTTATAAATTTGATCGCCTACAATAAGAATGAAAGATAAGTGATTGAAGATCTGATTCATCTATTGCTTTGCTAGCCTAACACAAGTAACCGCCTCACTTTCCTGAACACATATAGTGCTACTAGGCTACCAAACATTAAGTGTTGCTAAGTTACCAAGCACTATATGTATGCTCGAAGTTTTCATGCTCGTGTTCATTAATAATTGGAAATTAATTGCTTAATTGAAATGCATTAAAGTAAAGTGTATTAAAGGAAACATTAATCTATTCTTAGTGCTGCAAGGATTGTTAAAAGAGTTCATTTTTATTCCCATCACACTGCTATGCTTAGGTACATTAATTTTTGAACAAATATCCATACATACTTAGAATTCTACTATAGGAACTCAGAAAATATTCTAACTCTGAAGAAAACAAACTACAAAAACTTTGCTACTTTGACTAAAAAATGATATGATAACTGATTGGAAATCATGATCCCAAGCACTATATTTATAGGTTTGTGTATATCCTATGACATCAAATACCCAACATTGCATCTTGGATCTGACATTGGATAGCTAATGTTGTAGATGAAAAAATTTGTTTCATCAATAATTTATAGGAATGGTGGCTTAGATGATTTGGACATGTGCAAAGGAGATCAAATAATGAGCCTATAAAAAAAAGTTGCTACATCATTTATTCTAAGAAAGACATTAAAATCAAAGACCAAAAAAAGATATTAAAAAAAATAGTTGAAAATGATTTATTGTAATTACCGATAAACAAAGATCTAGCTCTTCATTAAAGTGCATGACTAAAAAAAATCATGTAGTCGACATAAGGCTAAAAGGATGATAACAATGATGATTAAAAAAGTTATAAATTTTGTACTTTTGTATGCACATAATATAATGATGTACCTACATATAGTTGAATCATATCAATATACAATGTAAAATTAGACAAAGGTAAACAATCTACATAGCCAACGAATTTTTGCAAAGATGATCAAAGTTTAACTAAGGTAATTAATATAAAACCAATTTTTGCACTTTACCATTGGTCTGATATCAACCCCAACTGAAAAATTGGTTGTGTTTGATGCTAGAGGGCGTGCTGACTCCAATGCTTTATTCCAGCGAAACCACACTCTTTTTTTTACAATTGGTGATGCGTAAATTTTGGACATGCCAACACTTGTGAAAACTCGTTTTAAGAGACTATCACCTAGGGCACCATCCATATGGGTACTGAAACTAGGAATAGTCTTTGGAAAGGGCTATGTGACAAAAATAAATAAAATAATATTTAAAAAAATATTAAAAATTTAAATTTAATAATAATATTGAAAAATTAAATAATTTGTGAAAATTTTTTAGAAACAAAAATATAATTAATAACCCAAAATAAAATGTAAAATTTCCCTACCACCTATGTGATGTTTCAAAAAAAAATATAAGTTAAATAGAAAGTTAGTGAATTTAAATTAAACAATTCCAAGACAAGACTTAATACATAGACATGTCTATTGTGGGTGCCCCTTGCCTCCAAAAAAAATTAGAGAACCTTGCTTGCTATCACTGCAGCCGCTGTAGGAGGGAGAGGCGTCCCTACTACTGTGCATTGTGCTGCACGCGATGCTGTTCCTTGCCACTACTGTTGGCCCTATCACCATTTGTCATGGGAGAGTTCTTGTCTGCATCTATGGTAACCTGCACTACAACTATGGCCATCACTATGATGCGCTATCCAGAGAAATTTTCTGGGACCACCACAGGTTGTTTGTTTATGAGCAGAAAGAAAGAATTTTTCTGGATCTGCCGTTTCGAGGTGCCAGGCATTTGCTGTTGCTTGGACACCTCCCACATCTGGGAAGAGGCTCTATGCCTTGTTCCCTTCTGAGTGCTGTAAAAGGATAGAACAAAGGAAAGATTGGTGTCTAAGAACACCACCCCTCAATGTCCGCGTCATTACCTATTGCTGTCTATGCGTGTAGATGGCGGTTGTGTGGTTCTCTGCCACCATTATCAGTGTCTACAGTGACAATCATTGGAGTATGTCGGGTAGAGAGAAAGGCTATTGGAACACATTGCTGGAGTGAGCAAAGGCCCTAATCGGTGCCCCTAGTACTGGCTGCAGGCTGTTGGGTGTTAGTTTCTACCATGCATCTCACTTGCCTGCAATGTTCAACCTTTGGTTGCACCTCTTACGGACCTACTGTATTCTACAGCACATCTCAAGTGACTGTAGTTGATGTTTCCTGCTACTGGCAGAAGAGAGAATGGTGGCTGTAGTCTCTGGCTCCATCCCCCGTTGCTTTTGGTTGGCTCTATTGTAAATAGTGACCTATGGGAGAAGAAACTCATGAACTACCGTTAACTGTCATTCTCATGGTATGTCAATGTTACAAATGTTTGTAAATATGTAATTCTTTTTAATGATTGGAGGAGTTTCAACTGGCACTCTTTGCGAATTCCAAAAAGGAGAATCTATTTGCTGATACAAAACAAATAGTTTTGAAATTTGTTTGTACCAACATACTTTATTTCAACATGCTGTATTTGACTTTAAGAAATATATATATATATATCTGATGAGTGGCGAGGTACCCCTACACTCAACCATATGAAACGAGCGTAGCACGTGTAATCCAGTTGAACTCCGCAGACTAAATGCCTAAATGCCCCATGGAACACTTGGGTTTAATCATTCGTTGTCTTCCTAGACTTACTTGTTGTTCTCACGGTGTATGGTTAAGTAAGTTTGAGGTATACGATTTTTTTGGTCTTTTATGGTTTTATGTATTCTATAATAAGAGCGAAGGGTTGAGAGAACTAACTAACTCTAACTAAGGACTACATCTAAATTAACTAGCATTAGCATCCGTTCCCACTTACTATACACACCCTGAACTATGCAACTGTGGCTACCAAACGCTAATCGTTACTGGGATCACCACGCATAATGCACGTGCTCAAAGTGGTCATACTGAGGCACCTAACTAGCCTAAGCGTGATGAACAGTCGATTCCTTGACTAGCTGTACACATCCGTAGATGCTCATAATCAAGTCGTACTCATCCTGCATTCTAGAAGACAAGGGTGAGAGAATCTAATCACGATGAGTAGCTGATTCCTTGGTTAGCCGTACACATTCTTCAATGCTCGTAACCAAGTCGTACTCATGCCGTGCTAATGCATGTAATAAATAACATGTTGGAAATAACAAGTAATAAACCTATTCCATGCACTACAAGGTTTATCCACAAAGCTCGTCTTTATTGCTGTACACAACTTGTGTTCAGGTACAAAGCTGCTCGAATAAAGATCCGTTCACTTGGGGACTCCTACTGTGGGCACATGGAAAATATTCTATCTTTGGAGTGACTAAACTACCAGAGCTTCGCTAATTCTAGCCTAGGATGAGAAATGAGGCGAGTGCCACCTCTTATTTATAGATTTGACGGCATACCACGATATCGCGATGGCCGTGATATCGCGGTGCATGCGATATCATGGTGCATGCGATATCGCATCTCATCATACCCCCATGACTGAATGAAAACTTGTCCTCNACATCATGCCTTAGTTGGCAACTGAGAAAGAGAGAGAGAAAGAAGTATTGTTGCCACCAATGCCAAGATTGTGCCTTCGTTGTCCATCCATAAGTGCACCATCGATCTTGCTCCTTGCATAGCTGCTTCAGTGCTGCTCCATTCCAAGTGTTTGCTCCAGATCCAATCTATTGTTTGCATGTCCACCATCTACACACACAACACAATCATATATTAGCAAGGGTAATTGAATCATCATGTAACTAATACCTTGCTTCAGTGTAAACTCATTGGCTAGGTTGTTGTATGGCTGATATGGATCTGGGAATATATTAAGGATGACTACCAAAGGTGTAGGGGTTAGTAAGAAAATCAAAAATTTTGGGGCTAGAAGAAAATTGAAAAAATCAGGCCCTGTACCCCCATGACTAATCGCGAACCTTCGGTAGCGTTAGAATGGAGAAAGAAGAGTAAGAAAGATAGATAAAAAGGAACAACTATGGCATCAATGAAACGGATGTCAAGATGGAAATCAATAAAAATAAAATTAATTACAAAATGTTAAGGGAAAGAATTTAACTAAGGCTCCAAATAGGATTGTTAGTGGGTCCTCCCCAAAGAAGGTTCATGCCCTTAATGCCTTGACAAACCCACATTCAAAGAGTCCGTAGACCCTGGGAATGTCATTTGGAACAAGAGTTAAAGTCTTAACCACAAGAATTTACCAAAAAGAAAACAGTTCATCAACCAAAATATATACACTAATGATACAATTGGCAATGAGGTGAATAATGGAGAGAAGGATGGAAAGAAGAGAAATGGAATGGAATCCCAAGAACAATGTGGTGTACAGCCCCTTGTGTGTTTGATGATTAATGTGACTTGGTAAATCTCATTCCAACTCTAGCCTCAAACCAACCACATCCAATGACTTCGCATCAATGCATTCGGTTAAACCATCCATGTGGGTGACAAGAATGTACACTCCAAGAGCCATCACCATTCCGATGAAACAAAGGAGAATGGGAAGCGAGAAGGGCCGTAGTTAGAGGGAACACTTTTGGTTCCATAACCAGTGCTTGTAGCCCAACTTTATTCATCTAAGGGGTGTGCTTTGAATTCTCACTTGGTTTTTTTTGTTTTGTGTTTTTATGCATGAGAACCACACCATGCAAAGACTTCTTATTTTTATTCTCTCAGCTTCCGATAATTGGATAGCATCGAAACGACAAGAAAACTCAAGAAGAAAAATTCAAGCACCCAAGAGAATGACCAACACAAAAGCATAAAGTTCCTTTGAAGTCACACCCTTTTCAATCCATGAGTCCTTCCTTAGTTTGAGAAATCCCCAGTCACCGATTCGTTAAAGTTCTTATTAGAAAGGGACTGTACATT
>MNCI01002085.1:0-17405 GCA_015680685.1 Gnetum montanum | reverse complement strand
ATCAACATTGTGACTTAAAGGTAAAAATCAAACATTAGCAATCAATATGAAAATAGTTCATACCATCATGAAGAATGCTTATTATGGTACAAACTTACAAGGTGGATCACACACACACACACAAATTGAAAAATTATAATGATGATGTAAAACAAAAATGAGAAAAGTTAAAAAAATTTGTAAAATAAAAAGTAGAAAAGTTAAAAAAAATTTGTAAAAAAAAAATGTCTAAAACAAAAACGTTGTAAAACAAAAACATGTAATAAAAAAATTAAAAGAACTGAGGGCCCCATATGATTAGCATAGGTGGCTATCTCCCCCATGATTGAGTTGTAAGGGAGAGATCCGAAATAATGAATGTTTGTTTGAATTTCTAAGAAGTGCCCAACTTCTCCCAATTGATGATTTTAGATGAAGGGGTGGAAGTTGGCAACGCTCATGTTCCAATGTATATATGCTTTCATTATGGTTTTTTGGTTTCTTCAGTTCATTTCATGCACATGTTTCTGCTCCTTCTAGCTATCAACCACGGGGTGTCTACTACTGGTTGTGTAGTTGCTACATATAGGCATCTTTATTTCAATGTTTCCTGGGCACACCTATTACATGGAGGAATTTCCTCCATGTCATCACCTGATGAATCACTGTATGTGATGCATGGAAATTTCCTCTTATTAATCTTTCCACATATGTTTATCTTAGATATTTCCAAGGAAAGATCGTGGATCTTAAGGCATGTGTGTACTGTGCTTACCCATGCCCTTCCCATTATAATCGGGAAGTCCCCTTTGTTGTTGTTAACTTCAATCACCAGGAAATTAGCTAGGTATGAGCAACCACACACAGTGGTGATGATGTCCTCCACAAATCCCAAGGGAATGGTGATGGAATAGTCTACCAGC
The DNA here is from genome assembly GCA_015680685.1 of Gnetum montanum. Classification (NCBI taxonomy): domain Eukaryota; kingdom Viridiplantae; phylum Streptophyta; class Gnetopsida; order Gnetales; family Gnetaceae; genus Gnetum; species Gnetum montanum. Next base: position 16,503 of record MNCI01002085.1, on the reverse strand, counting down.
TCTAGTTGAATGTTGCTCTTCTTAAGTTGGGATAGGTTCCAGGCATGATACATCTCTCGTGAAATTAAGTTAACTCCTAAACCTAAGTCAAGAAGAGCCCTATGTGGTTTATTTTTGGTGATCTACAAATAGATTAAGGGACTCCTAGGGTTAGTTAGTTTCCTGGGAAGGTGGCCTACCTTGATCCAGTTGGTTACGGTATACGTTACGCTCTGTTGGACTGAAGGGTTCTCCGAAGTGTTAGATGGTGATGGAGGAGTGTACATGGCCTCAACCTCTTGTTGTTGTGAGAGTTTGTCTGGGCTTTTGGTTCTGAAGTAAGGTCTTCTCTTTTTACAGTTGTCAGAACCAGTAGTAGGTTGGATATTTACAACTCTCGTAGCGTGACGTTGCTGCGGTTCAGGGGGAAGTTCCCCTTGCATTGTTGGAGTAGGAGGTGTTACGGGAACTACTTGTGGTGGAAGATGTGTGGATGGATTAGGAGGATGGTGTGGGTATGGAGTGTCTCTCGGAGGAGAAGGAGTCCTTCTAAAGTGCTCCTAAGCTTGGTAGTGATGGTTGGGAGTTGAGTGACTCATAAACTCGGAGAAATCAGCTACTGCACATAATAACCATAAGGGTCAGGCTACCGGTAAGGGTACTATTGTGTTGGCGGTGGCATTCCCTAGGACTGTGGATGTTTCCACTACTGATGCTATCCGATGGGCTATGGTGGAGTTCCACTTGGATAATACGTTAGTGGTTTGTGGAACTACCTTGGGTTACCTTATGGATAAGGTAACCTTCGGGGTGCTTGCCGTTGATTGAGTTTTGGATTTAGTGCATATACCCCAGACTCCTGTAGATGTGAGATAACTAGGCAACATCCCTTAGGATGTTCATAGTAGTAGACCTCACATCCACTATCATTGTCTATGTCATAATCTATAGCCACATTGGAGTTGGTGATTTTTCCCTTACCCTTGTTATGTGCAGGGCTTAAATCTCTCCACTTTTTCTTACCTTTGTCACTACTTTGTTTTACCGTAGACTCTTCTACAATTTTCAAGACAATTTCAATTTTAGAGTCTAAGGAACTCCATATGTTATCTACCTTAGCCACTATTTCAGTTGTTAGTTTTTGGATCAGCAAGGTTTTTTGATTCACCAACTCTTCGATTGGTGACTCATCCTCTTCATCATAAAATTTGACTCCCTTCTTTCAAAGGGAGGGATCGCGGTTGTACTCTTCTGCACTTTCCCTTTTGCATAGCTCACCCTCTTCTTTTGCTACTTGCTACAACAAGCTTTGCACTTCATGGGCTCTAAGTTTTGAGTGTCTCCCTTGGGCATAAGTTCCAAGGGTTCTTCTAGTTTCATTTCTTAGCCCATCCATGATGTGGCGAAGTTGATCCCGTTGAGTGTACCCATGGCTTAGGCAATGATGTAACAATGTGTAGTAGCGGGTCATGGTAGCATCCAAGGGTTTTTGATGACCTTGCTTCCAGCCTTGGATCTACTTACCTAAATTGGACACTCTCGAGTATGTTTGATACTTTTCGTTGAATAGTTCTAGCATTGTACTCCACCTCCTGATGGTTTCTGGTTCTAAGGACCAGTACCAGCTTTCTGCTTCTTTGGTGAGTGTCCTTAGGAACAAATTAAGTTTTTTCCACTCATTTTCTATATTTTTCAAGGCACAGGCATCGTGGAATTCCTGTAAATGATTTTGCAGATCAGCATTGTATCCCCCTTCAAACCGTGGGATGTTGTTCATGTCTAATCGTTTGATCTGGCTATCCTTTAAATGCCTTGTGGGAATCCTAATTGCCTCCGTAATGTCAAGAATACTTTGGGTTGCGAGTAGGGGTTCATCATGATCATCTCTTTCATGATGCCTATGATGTCTACGTTGTTCCCTACTCTCCCTACATCCTTGCCCTTGTCCTCTCTCTCGACTTTCCTGTCGAGGTCTTTTGTCCTTAATTGTATCCTCACCTTTATGGTCATGGTGGCTGCACCTAGATGTGGAAGGAGAGGATGAGTGATGTGAAGAAGGGGAAGAAGAAGGGGAACCATCACCATGACAATGTTTCTTGCCTTCTCTTTGGCTGCTACGGCCCCGATTGTGGTGNTGGGATAATAATCCCTCATGTCAGAGTCTTCTACAATGTATTCAGCAAATAATTCTTGTATGCCAATCTATGCCAAGGCATGGAAAAGCATGCGAGAGACTGATCGATCTGGGGGTAACACAATGTTACCTTGCAAGTCTCTCCACTGCAGCTATTCATCTTGATGGAGGATAAAAGTGAAGTCTGGAATATACTCATCAGGATGAGTATAAACTATCTTGTATTGTTTAGGACATGGCTGATTTTGGTTATGTTTTTTATGTTGCCGACTGTCTCGTGTGTGGTCCTTAGGTGGTGAGTTGCTCTTATGAGAAGAAGAAATTTTTATCGGTGTGCTAATTTCACCATTATATAAATTTTTATCTTGATTAACCCAAAGGTTCATTAAGGCTCACAACGATATGAGTGATATCCCTTATGTTCTATTTAGCACACAAACACTTAGTCCTTGGCAACGGTGTCAATGATGAGTGGCAAGGTACCCCTACACTCAACCATATGAAATGAGTGTAGCACACACAATCCGGTCAAACTTTGTAGACTAAATTCCTAAACGCCCCATGGAACGCTTGGGGTTAATCATTCGATGTCTTCCCAGACTTACTTGTTGTTGTCATAGTGTATGATTAAGTAAGTCTGAGGTATATGATTTTTTTGGTCTTTTATGGTTTTATGTCTTCTATACTAAGAGCAAAGGGTTGAGAGAACTAACTAACTCTAACTAAGGACTACGTCTAAATTAACTAGCATTAGCATTCGTTCCCACTTACCGTACACACCCTGAACTATGCAACTGTGGCTACCAAGCGCTAATCGTTACTAAGATCACCACACATAACGCACGTGCTCGAAGTGGTCGTACTGAGGCACCTAACTAGCCTAAGCATGATTAGTAGCTGATTCCTTGACTAGCTATACACATTCGTAGATGCTCATAATCAAGTCGTACTCATCTCGTGTTTTAGGAGACAAGGGTGAGAGAATCTAATTGCAATGAGTAGCCGATTCCTTGGTTAGCTGTACACATTCGTTAATGCTCATAACCAAGTCATACCCATGCCGTGCTAATGCATGTAATAAATAAAATGTAAGAAATAAAAAGTAATAAAACTATTCCATGCATTGCAAGGTTTATCCACAAAGCTCATCTTTATTGCTGTACACAACTTGCTTTCATGTACAAAGCTGCTTGAATAAAGATCCGTTCACTTGGGAACTCCTACTGCGGGCATATCAAAAATATTCTATCTCTGGAGTGACTAAACTACCAGAGCTTCACTACTTCTAGCCTAGGATGAGAAATGAGGGGAGTGCCGCCTCTTATTTACAGATTTGGCGGTGGACCGCGATATCCCGTACGCGATATCGCATGGGATGCGATATCATGACGACTGCGATGTCGAGTCTCATCAATATCTATATATGAAAATCAATTCATTAGACTTGCACAAATTATACAGTCATTAGCATGTTTTATAATTTAAAGATATGCTATTTTTTTGGAATTTTTTAGGTGGCTTATCTTTTCTCCACTCCCCTAAACATAATATAAATAGAAAAAATTCCTAGGCTTAGATATGTTAGTCCTTAAAAACTATAGGTTTGTTTTATCATGTTTCCATTTATTCATTTTTGAAAGATGTTTGATTTTTGAAAGGAATTTGGACTTTGTTATATTACCAGAAATGAATTAGATCCATGCAAATCAAAAAGAGATACACAACAACATGATCAATAACAAGTCAAATATTCATAAGGTTAGACGTGCAATTCCAATTATTAATATGAAATATAGAAACTATTTTTAGTGACTAATATATAGTAATCTTCATGCTATCTTTAATAAATAGGAATACCTTCGTTCATAAATATTATTAATAAGACCTCATTGCAATTTTGCAACAAAGAAATTCAACTTAGATTGAAGTCATCTTCTCTTGATTTTCTTTCTTTTCTTTTCTAAATGGAATTCCTTTAGATCACTTTCTCTCTCCAAGGGATAGTTGGTGCCAACAACATTATTGATAGGTTGCATTGAGGTCATCTTTTAGAGGTCTATGCAAAGCATGTGGTGCACTATTTATCATGTGTTGGTGTACTGCTTTCCACCTTGGTTCAAATGGAATGCTTTTAGGGAATTTGTATATTTTTTAGTTTGTTTAGTAAATTCATTATTCCATGCAATGGGTGATGCTAGATTTCTTCCTGGGCTATATATTAGTATATACTCATTTTTTATATTAGAACATGTTAAAATGCTCATTTAGCAACTGTTGAAATTTATACTTTTTATTTTATTTTATTTATGTGTGGTTGAGGACCTATTGTGTATATTTTGCTTTTACATAAAATTAGTATAGCATTTGTTGAATTCCCCTGAATTTGATTCGTGCATTTTGACTACTTTGCAACTATAATTTCCTACATGTGCATTGATAATGGCCCCATGCTTTGCATGGCAAGGTTGACCTCAAGACTTAGCCCCCAAAGTACAAATTGCATATAAGTGCAAGGATAGCAAAACTATAAAATTTTTAAAAGAAATGCAATAGAGGGTGAATCTAAAACGTCACAAAACAAGAAAATTAAAATTTAAAAGTAAACTATAGTGATCTAAACATGATTAAAATAATGAAATAATCAAAAGAGACACCAACGTGAACCATCCAAAACACCATTAAAATATAAATATATAATTTATTATTATTTTAACTAAGATCTATAGATATATATATGTAATTATATATATATCTGTCTGTGTGTGTATATATATATATGTATATATATAATTAAATTATCATTCTCAATATTCTCACAAGGTAACAGTAAAAGTATGTAGACTATTCTAAGCACGAGACTTGTACAGAGCTTTCAAATTAGTAAGCTCATGTTAGATCATAGTAAGCCACAAATTTCAAATTTTTCCTTGGTTTTTTTATAAATTTAAATTTAAAAGGGGAAATGGATGTTAGGATGAGGATTTCTCCTAAACCCCATCACACTAAAGAACCTATTACACTATCAACAAACATGGTCCTTATATATTTTTTAAATAATTTCTTTTTTAAGGAAAATTTGCTCATGGTGTACTTCATTCTTGAGGTAGGAATTACAACATGAGTTTGGACAATTCGTTGCATTTCCGAAAAGCATGGTCCTCTGAAAAAATTTGCCCCTAGTGCAGTTCAACCCAAATGTATGTGCCTTTGATTGGTGGCATCATAGCAGGTCTTCTAGTTGGCTAAGGATTCTCAAGTAGAAATGAACACACTTTACCCTGTTCTTCACAGGATAGCCATGGATCATCATACTTGAGGGTTAGGGTTTATGATAGGAAAGGATAGAATTTTCCAAGGTCACCTAGTGATATTGACTAACCATTTTCCAACATCACATATCCTACACTCACATGATCATGATGATAACATGATAAGTTTGTATAAATCCAATGCTCCATAATCTAGCATAACAAATAAACTGAAACCTTGAATCAATTGGAAAGAGTTATAGTATTTTTAAAATATAAAATATAAATCAGATTTTTATAGCATGATTGAAATATAATATTACAGTAATATTAAATTATATTATACCTATATTATTTTTCAATGGTGTTAAGATGACCCAATGTCTAGTAACTCAAATGGCAAATGATTATTAAAATCATATGATGAACACAAAAATCAAATCAATATGCTAAGAAAGAAATAATGAAAATGCAAGCAAAATATGGAAACAGAACTATATACATATGAAATGCAAAGAAAACAGGAAGAAAACATGCAACTAGGAATCTACCAAGTGCCCACGTGGGGTAGCTAAGTAGAAATGCTTCAAATGAAATGCATTAAAATTCCTATTCAACCTATGTCCTTGCAAATCAGCAATCTTGAACAAATTTGGGGAATGATGTCTACAATTTGGAATGGACCTGACCACATAGGTGAAAAATTAGTTTGAGGGCGAGTTTGACCAACCACTCTATCTCTTTTAAGGACTAGGTCACCTAGTTGAAAACTTTTAGTTGCATATTTCTTACCAAACCATATCTTAATAATTTTTTGATGACCACACATATTTTCAATTGTTTTAACCCTTTTAAGCTCTAGGTTCAAAATGTCACATGCTCATGATATTATATGCTCATTAGTTGGTAAGTAGTCTAAGAAGAATTGATATGTAGGAATTTGTAAATTTATTGGTAATATAGGTTCCTATTCGTATGCTAAATAATATGGTGTAGTCTTGATCAATTCTTTGTAATGAATCCTATCAGCCCAAACTACCAATTTTAGTTGTTCATGCCAAGTTCATGGATTTTGGGCTACCAACTTTCTAATCCCATCTAATATAATTTTGTTGGAAGATTCAACCAAACCATTACCTTATGGGTAATATTTGGTTATTGCCTTAACAATGATGTTATGGTCTCTATCCCAAATTGTAAACTCTATAGAAATGAAGGCGGGCCCATTATCAACTACTAAAGCATAAGGATAACCATATTTGAAGATTATATCTTTTTCTAAGAAGTGAATGACCTCACAAGATGATGCAGTTTTGGTTGCTTTCGCCTCTAACCAGCCTTTGCAATAATCAGTGGCTGTCAAAATGAACTTATGAAGGGTAGTAGATAAAGGATTAGTCACTACAATAAAATCTAAGGCCCATTGGGCAAATGGTCTTGTTTCTATTATAGGTTGTAATGTGGCCGAACTCTTGGAATCTTTACCATTAAATATCTGGCATTGGACACATGTCTTAACAAGGTTATAAGCATCATTAATCATAGTAGGCCAGTAATAACCAACCCTCAAAATTTTATGAACTAATGACCAGTATCCTATATGTCCTTCATTGTAAAGTTGTTTTAGAGCATCATTAGCTTGCTCTTGGTTCAAACACTTAAGGTATATCCCTTGAAAATTCTTTGTAAATAGTTCACCACTTATTATAGCAAATTTAGAACATTTTGATATTAAAAGCTTTCTTTTATATCTAGGTAAATTTGAGGAAGAACGACGGAATGTTAAATAAAATTTGATATCTCCATACCATGGATCATACAACTGATTGGGAGAAAATGGGATATCATTTTCCTCATTAATGGACAATATATGACGAGGAATTGATTCTTTATCTATGTATGCATTACAATTTTCTAAGGTTGAAGCTTTAGCTATCAATTTAGTAAGACCAATCCCTCTAACTCATATTCTTGAAGCCTCATAACCCATTCAGTGTGTTTCTCACTAGGATCTTGTAATTTGGCTAAAGCAATTGTGGTTGGATCAAGGACAGTGACAAAGACTTTCAAGTTTAACAAGTAGTAGTAGAATTTCTTTAAGGCTTTTATTATAGCATACAATTGCTTCTCTACAGGTGAGTATCTTAATTTAGCATCCTTTAAAGGTGCATACATGAAAGCTATGGGTCTTTCACGTTGATCATTTATGTATTGGGTCTAGATAGCAGCAACAGTAACATCGCTAGAAAAGGCATATAAGTAGAAATCATTTTCATACCAAAGAGAAGCTAGGATAGGTGCATCTATTATAGCTTCTTTAATAGCAAGAATCACATTCTTTCTATCTTCTATCCAATGCATATTACTATATTTCTTAAGCATATTATTCAATGATCTAACTAATTCAGCATAGACTAGGATAAATCATCTAACAAAATTAATCTTACCAAAGAAAGCCCTTACATCAATCTTGGATAAAAGGTAAGGTACTTCTAAAATTTCATTTACTCTCTCAGGATCAATCACAATCCCCTCTTTGGTCACTATATAACCCAAAAATTTACCACTTTGAACACCAAAGATGGATTTCTTTGCATTCAAGGTGATGCCAAATTGTCCGCATATGATAAAAACATTTCTAAGGTCTTTAAGGTGTGTACCTCTATCTTTAGAGAAAATAGTTAAGTCATCAAGGTAGATAATAATACACTTTCCAATTAGCCCCTCAAAATTTTTGTCCATAGCTCTTTGGAAGGTCAAGCCAACATTTATGAGGCCAAATGAAATTTTAGCAAATTGAAAGGTTCCCCACTTTGTTGTAAAAGCTATCTTGTATTGGTCCTTCTTATTCACTAAAATTTGGTTATATCCTGAATACCCATCCAAAAAGGAATACATCTAAGCACCATTCACAATTTGCAATAACTCCTCCATAAGAGGGAGTGGATAATTATCCTTGATGCAAGAAGTATTAAGGTTACGAAAATCAATACATAACCTTAACTCACCAGTTCATTTCATAACGGGTACTAAGTTTGAGATCCAATAGGAATGTCTTACTAGATACATTATTTTGGATTCTAGGAGTTTATCAATTTTTGCTTTCATAAGGATTTCAATTTTTGGATTCACAGGTCTAAGCTTTTGCCTGAATGATTTTGTTTCTAGCCTTAGGGGGAATGTTATGTGTCATTACTAATGGATTAAAAGTCATAATGTCTTTGTAAGTCCAAGCCAGAACATGATCAAATTCATGTAATAGGTCAACAAAGCTTTGTCCTTCATCTGGATGTAAGCAAGCTTCTATTCTAATAGAGTATTTTTTTCAGTTTACTAATATGAATTTTTTTAGTTTGAGCTAACGTTTGCCAATTAGTGTTTTTAGATAAATCCATGGCTTTGGTTTATAGGTCATCAAATAAGTATTCCCTAACTGCAGTTTCAGGAGATATCTTATTTAAGAACACAACATCCTTGGATGTATCTCCTTGATCGCTAAATTCTCCTTTAGAAAATAAGAATTTACAAATATGGTCATCATCATCAAACACTTGAAAAGAAGAGATATTATTATGGATAGAATAGGAATTTACCTTTTCGATAATGATTTCTAAATCCCAAGCATTAAATTTAAAAGGGACATCCAAGGTGGTAGCCATTTGGGCTAGTGCATTGGAAATATAATTTTGTTTCCTAGGTACATGTTCAATGATTACATGTTTAAATTCTTTATAAGTTCAAAAATGTAAGCTTTGTATGCTTTCATGGTGATGTCTTTATCATCAAAGATACCATTGGCTTGATTCACTATTAGTTGGGAGTCACTATGGATTTTAAGTTTGGACAAATCATAGTATTTAGCTAGTTTAATTCCATGAATTAGTGCTTCATATTCGACCATGTTGTTGGTCATTGGTTGAGTGAAATTAATAGCTTTAAGAATAGGAGCTTCACTAGAGGGAATAAGCATTATATCAACTCAACATCTTTTCTTGTAAGAAGCACCATCCACTCTAAATATCCAAGTATTCAAGTTCATAAAATCTAAAAAATTATCCCTTTGATCGAGGTAATAGTGATCATCATCAAATTTTGGTCCATCATCTAATATTTCATTAGTTAGAATCTCACTTATGTCTTTATCATTTCCTAGTGGTGGTGGATCACTGAAAACAAAGGTTTTTCCATCATGTTGGTGATATGGCAAAGTATCTTCATACACCTTCTCACATTCCCTTAAAGCTTGGTAATATTGAGTAGAATATGTGTATGCAAAATGGTTTATGTATGTAGCTTCACCTATATAATCATTTAAGGAATATTTTCCAAGTCCTAGTTCGACAACTCTAATGAAATGATTGTTGTTTTGATTTCCTAGAGATGTAGTTTGTTGATCAAAAGTTGTTACCACTTGCTTATAAAAGGGTTCCCTAGGTATAATCATATATTTAGATTTTCCTTTGATTGGGATCAATAATTCTAAGAAATCCAGCCTAAAGAAGCCCCCACACTTAGCTCCAAAAGTCCTAGATAAAAGAACACCATATGTGGGTGTCATGTCAACTACTAGGATATCTGTATAACATGTAAATATAGGGTATTGCTTAAGTTGTATCTTTTCTTCTTTTAATAATCCTACCATAGGTACATTAGATCCATTGAGTTGAATCACACTTTTTTTTTTGTGGTATCATTTGTGCTCTGAAGGCATTACAAGATTTAAGAGGCATAACCCTAATAGTTGCATTAGAATCCATTAAATAGTTGTGGACATTCTTTTCTAAAATAATCAAAGTGGTTAGGAAAGGGAGGTGGTTCTTCTTGCTAGACATGGAATTATTCACGTTTTGTATTGATAGTGTGATAGGACTTTCTGCAAAGTGAAATTGCCTTTTGAGGATTAAGGATTTCTCTTTTTGGGCTTCAAGTATATGAACCATATCCTGAATCACTTCTTTCATTTTGTTGAAGGGTAGGAGGTCATACATCAAAATGTTGTCTTTAACTCTTTTTAAGTCCTCAACCAAATCATAATTCTTATGTTCATATTTGGCTTCTTGTTGAGATGAGGCTCTTATAAGTATAGAAGGAGGGTTTGTTCATTGTGAGGCAGTTACTTGGGATGACCTGGACTAGTTGTTTGCATTCTTTTGACTAGGAACTCTTTTGTTTGGAGGTGTATAGGAGTTGTTCCTAGTTTGTTGCTATGTACCATTCATAATGTTGCTAATTTTGTACTAGCGAGTGTTGTGTGGGTTAGGCTTGCCTACCATAACTTATTCTAACAAGGAATCCTCTTCATTTCCTATCTCATGAAGTACATTAAGGATTGATGAGATGCAATATCGTAGCACGCCACCAAATCTATAAATAAGAGGCAGCTCTCCCTTGTTTCTTCATCTAGATCTAGACCATAGCCAAACTCTTGCAATATTTCCATTCCATAGTTAGAATAATTTCGATGTGCCCGCAGTAGGAGTCCCAAAGTGAACAGATCTTTATTTGACCAAATATTGTACCTAAGCACAAGTTTGTGTACGGAAATGAAGAAGAACTTTTGGATAAACCTTGGAGTGCATGGACTAAGCTAAATAGGACTTTAATTACTATTATTTATTGTTCATCATTTAAATTATTTATTAGTTAATTAAATATCTCTCAATCCTTCTCCCATAGTTAAGTGCATTTAGTACGACCACTTCGAGCACGTGCATTATGCTTGGTAATCCTAGTAATGACTAGAGTTTGCAAATCCCAGAAGGTTGCATTGGTTCAGGGCGTGAACAACAAGTGGGAATGGATACTGATGCTAGGCATTAGAAATTAGTTAGTTAAAGTTAGCTACTTAGTCTCTTCACCCTTTACCTCATCAGCATAGGAGATAGAAACATAAAAGATATAAAAATCACATACCTCAGACTTACTTAGCCATACAACCATGACAAATACAAGTAATTCTAGGAAGACAACAAATGATTAACCTTAAGTGTTCCATAAGGCATGTAGGCACTTAGTCTGCAAAGTTCGACAGGATCATGTGTGTAACGCTCGTATTCGTATGGTTGAGTGTAGGGGTACCTCGACACTCATCATTGGTGCCATTGTTGAGGAATAATTTGTTTGTGCACTAAGTACAACATAGGAAATCATCCACATTGTTGCGAAGCTTAAACAAACCCTTAGGATTAATCAGAAGAAAATTCAAACAATGGTCAATAGCACACCGAAAAGATAAATAATGTCTTCTTCTTCTCATAAAATCACTTCACCACCTAGGGATCACACAAGAGACCGTTGGTAGTCTAACACATAACCTAGATCCACCAGTTCCTCAAGAGTATCAGGGTCGTGTATACTCATCATGATGAGTATATACCTGATTTTACTTTTATCCTCCATCAAGATGAACAACTGCGTTGGCAAGATTTGCAAGGTAACATAGTGTTACCCCCAAATTGTGTTGTCCCTAACATGCTACTTCATGCTCTTGCATAGATAGGCATGACATAACTATACACTAAATATGTTACATGTGATCACGACACAAGGGATTACCATCCCACCGTAGCACAAAATTTAAGGGACTCACGGCAAGAGAGCTACCATACATCGTTGAAGGATAACCCTAGTTCTGATACCCATGAACTTACACTCCACAATTCATAACCCTAGTTCTGATACCCATGAACACCAAGTGTTCACTGAGGGAACAAAAACACATGAAAAGGATGGGCATTTCTATCATCATCACGATCAGGGCCATAGCCATCAAAGAGAAGGTAAGAAACATCATCATGGTGATGGTTTCCATTCTTCTTCCCCTTCATCACATCATTCATCCTCTCCTTCCACATCAAGACGTAGTCACAAAGAGCACAACAGTGAGGATAAGGGTAAGTAAAATGAGAACCCTTGATGAGAGAGTCGAGAGTGAGGATGAGGGCATTTTAGAGAGTTAAGGCATAGAAGGGAAAGTAGGGAACCACGTAGGCATCATAGAAGTCATGAGAGAGATGATCATGAAGAACCCCTACTAGTAACCCAGAGTATGTTAAGTATTATGGAGGCTATGAGGATACCTACAAGGCATCAGAAAGATAACTGGATCAAAAGACTAGACATGAATAATATCCCCTGATTTGAGGGAGGATACAACGCTAATCCAAAAAATCACTTACAGGAATTTCATGATGCTTGCTTCTTGCAGAATATCAAAAATAAGTGGTAGAAGTTAAAGTTGTTTCCTAGGACACTCATAAAAGAAGCTAAAAGTTGGTACTGGTCCTTAGAATTGGAATCTATTAGACAATGGAGTACAATGGTAGAATTATTCAACATAAATATCAAATGTTCTCCAGAGTGTCCAACTTGTATAAGTAGATCCAAGGATGGAAGCAGGGTACTCACGAATCCTTGGATGCTGCCATGGGCTGATATTATGCATTGCTACATTGTTTCCCAGGTCATGGTTACACACAACGTGATCGACTCTGCCACCTCGTAGATGAGCTAAGACACAAAACTAGGAGAGCCATTAGGACATATGCCCAAGGGAGATTATCTGAACTTAGATCCTATGAAGTTCATAGATTGTTGCAGCAATTAGCTAAAGAAGAAGGGGAGCTACGGAAAAGAGAAAGTGTGGAAGAGTATAACCGTGATCCTTCCCTCCAGAAGAAGGGAGTAAGATTCTGTGAGAAAGAGGATGAGTCACTACTCGAGGAGTTGGTGAAAAGAAAAACCTTGCTACTTCAAAAGTTAACAACCGAAGTGTTGGCTAAGGTAGATCAAATGTGGGATTCCTTAGACAGTAGATTCAAAATCGTCCTAAAAATCATAGAGGAGTCTAAGGAACGAAGTAGTGACCATTATAAGAAAAAGTGGAGAGATTCAGACTATGCACATAGTAAGGGTAAGGGAAAGATGACTACCACCGATGAGGTTGTGGATTCAGATATAGACAATGACAGTGGATGTGATATCTTCCAATATGACCATCCTAAGGGATGTTGCCCAATAATCTCACAGCTACAAGAGTCTAGGGTGTATGCACTCAACCCAAGACTTAACAAATGGCAGACCCCCTAAAGGTTACCTTATCCCCAACAAACTGTTAACATATTATCTAAGTGGAACTATTCCACAACCTATCCGGCAACACCAACAGTGGAAATACCCACAGATATGGAGATTCCACCACCGAGATAATAATACCCTTACTGACAATAGGACCCATATGGTTATTTCATGCAGCAGCTGGTTTCTCCAAGTGATTTTATCTATCATGAAACTCCACAATGTCACTACCTAGTTCAGGAGTACTTTAGGACTCCCTCTCCTGGAAGAGATGTCCCACATGCATACCATCCTCCAAATCCATATGCAACTGTTACACTGGTAGCTCCACCACCAACTGCTCCAACAATGCAAAAGGTATCTCCCACTCAACTGCAACAATCCAACATCACGAGGGCTTCAAATCCCTAATTGTCCATTGGTTCTGATAATCTTATGACAAAAAGACCTTTCTTCAAAACCAAAAATCCAGCTAAGCCCTCACCCTTACAAACGGTTGAACATCTAAATACCTCCATACCAAATAAGGTTTCGGGACCTTCTTCAGCCCAAAAATTGAGCTTAATGCACATGGTTATGTTAACGCTTATCATCACGGATTGGATTATGGTGGGAAATCTTCCCAAGAAATTATTTAAGCCTAGAAGTCCATAAATTTATGTCAAAGTCACTAGGAATGAACCTTGTAAAGCTCTTCTGAACTCAGGTTCCAGAGTCAACCTAATATCATAAGAGATGTACAAAGTTTGGAACCTGCCTCCATTAAGGAAGAGTAACATTCAACTTGAGCTTGCTGACCAATCCATCACTATTCCCTTGGAACTAGTGGAGGAGATTGTTACCACTATTTGTGGGTTGTCATATCCAATGGATTTCCTAGTGATACAAGTAACAAACAGTAAGGGGAAATTCCCAATAATAATGGGAAGAGCGTGGATAAGTACGATAGATGCACATATAGTCATCCATGATCTTTCTCTAGAAATATCCAAGAATTTTTTTTTGGAAAGATCGAGAAGAAGAAAGTTCCATGCATCACATACAGTGACACAAGGTGCCATTGCGTGCAAAAATCATGGGTAATGAGAAGTTTAGCATTACCTACATGTAATTGGTGTGCACAAGAAATTAATATAAAAAAGTGCCTATATGCAGCAGCCACACAATAGGAAGACATCCAGTGGCTGATGGCTGATCAAGAGAGCAACTCGATAGCATCCATGGAACTAACTAAGGGGATAACTAGTACTTACATTGAAAGCATAGACGCACTTGAGTAAGTTCATTGCCAACTTCCAACCCTTAGCTATGAAAACATTAACTGGGGGAAGTTGGAGATTCCTAAGGAATTTAAATAAGAGCCCCTAGATTTTAAATCATTGTGCATCGGTCTAGAATACATGATCCTTAAAAATGGAAAACTGGTAATCATCAACGCAAAGCTTGCTCCCAAGAAAAAAGAGAGTTTGCTAAAGATGATAAATAAATGGTCAACAACCTTTGCCTAGTCATACCCTAAATTAACTGGAATAGATCCTACGATATGCTAGCATAGGATTTACATGGACCCCTCCATGAAGCCTCGAAAACAACTATAGAGGCAATTGAATTCAAAATTGAAACAAATAGTGAAAGAAGAAATAGAGAAACTTCTCAAGGCTGGGTTCATTTATCCCATTGTTGATAGTGAATGGGTTAGTCCTCTAGTAATTGTACCTAAAAAAAGGAGGCAAATGAAGGGTATGTATAGATTTTAGGCTATTAAATATGGCAACATTCAAGGATCACTTCCCATTGCCATTTGTTAACCAAGTCTTAGACACTATAGCGGGGCATCGCTACTACAGTTTTTTGGATGGGTATAGTGGGTACAACCAAATACGAATTGCACCAGAAGACCAAGCCAAAACAATGTTCACCAGTCCTTAGGGAACATTTGCATATAAAAAAATGTCATTTGGCTTGTGCAATGTCCCTACACATTTCAACGATTAGTTCTAAGCATATTTCAATAGCAAATAGGTAATGAAGTAGAAGTATTTATGGACAACTTCTTCACTTATGGGACAAGCTTTGATCAAGCCCTAGACCAGTTAGAGTAAGTGCTAAAACGATGCATTGAAACCAACCTAAAGATCAACTAGCAAAAAAGCCATTTGATGGTTCAAGAGGATGTAGTACTAGGGCATAAGATTTCACAATCAGGAATAGAGGTAGACCCGGAAAAAGTTAAGGTCATCCAAGGAATCACTTGATAACTAGAAATGGTCAAAGACATTCGATCATTCCTTGGACACACTGGCTACTACAGGAGATTCATTGAGAACTTCTCCAAGATTGCCAAACTATTGGTAGAATCAATGAAAAAATATGTACCCTTTGAATGGACCAGGGAATGTGAACGAGCATTCCAAAATCTAAAACAAAGGCTTGTGGAAACCCCTATTCTACAAGCCCCCAACTAGTCCAAGCCATTTCATATAATGAACAATGCATCTAATTATGCCTTAGGAGTTGTACTAACACAGTTATTTGAAAAAAATGCCGTTATTACATCCATTGTGTGAGTAAGAGTATTACCGGTGCACAACTCAACTATGCAACTACAGAAAAGGAATTAATGGCTGTAGTGTTTTCACTGAAAAAATTTAGGCACTATGTATTAGGCTACAAAGTGTACATTCATAGAGATCATAGTGCAATTAGGTTCCTTATGAACAAGCCAATGGTTAGCCCTCATATTATACATTGGTTGGTAATCCTTCAAGAGTTCGATCTAACGATAGTAGATCAAAAGGGCACCAAGAATGTAGTTTCAGATCATTTATCTCAATTACGCTGGGACAACAAAGAGGATGAATATGCCATATCTGATCATTTTCCTGATGAAACCCTATTTGCTGGTGTAGTGAATAACCAACCCATGGGAGCAAATTGANAGTTTCAGTTCATTAGTATTCTGTACCTCACCATTTGCAAATAAGTCCACCTGTTCCATGAAATGGTAAAAATGTGCCAACACCAACCCCTGTGGTGTTTTTTGGGAAAGGAGATAAGTAAGAATGC
>MNCI01002082.1:25444-55878 GCA_015680685.1 Gnetum montanum | reverse complement strand
AGTAGAATGAAATATTTTACCTTAACTTCTAATCTCAAGTCCAAGAACGGAAATTGAATGATTTAACCAAATTGAAATCATATAATTTAGCATAAATAATAGAAGATTACAAGGGAGATTTCATCTAAACTATGATCCTACCTTGTTGTCTCTACAATGTAGCAACTTCATAGTCTCTTAAGGGATTCCACTGGTTAATGATTTCCATAAGGTTTCAAGAATCTTCCTTGATAATTTACAATGAGGAAAGTTTAGAAAATGGATTCAATTTGGTGTGTGTTTCTGTTGGTATTTAGTCTCCTCCCCCTTTGGGTATCAAGATCCTCCATTTATAATGGAAGAGGTTTGATTATAATTGGGAAAATGTTATTATTTAGGTAAATCAATCTTCATTGAACATTTCAATAGAGATTAGTTATACAGAATCAAATTGTATCAAGGTGGCTATGTTCTTTGATAGCTGATTCATATTGCACTAGTAGTGAAAATCGATATCTTTTTTCCATGGTAAGGCATATGATCCTATAATCAAATGATATCGATCCTTGTCATGAAAGCTATATAGATTGACATAAATTGGTTGATCTATATCCATTTGGTGATGAAGGTTAATGTTATCTTTTTTTAGCATATGTTGAAGTTCATGATTCCAATAAATATCCTTATTAATTTAGATAGATGTAATGATAACCTATGATACATAGGTTTATCAAAGTAATTAGCCCAT
This sequence comes from Gnetum montanum, assembly GCA_015680685.1. NCBI lineage: Eukaryota > Viridiplantae > Streptophyta > Gnetopsida > Gnetales > Gnetaceae > Gnetum > Gnetum montanum. Next base: position 55,151 of record MNCI01002082.1, on the reverse strand, counting down.
ATGAATAGGCATCAAAGAAATTGATGCACTTTGATATAATAAAATAGTAAAACAATAAAACGATAGGAGTTTAACTCCAAAAATAGCATTATTGAGGGCTTATCACTTCCCCTTAGTAAACTCCATGTTACCAAGTAGAATAATGAATATGTATTCATAAATTGAATACTTATTAAATTGGTAAACTTAGTAAACAAAAAAAATTTCCATTCAAATTTGGATAAGATAAGACTTCAGGAGGTAGGAGAGTAAATACCTATTTCAAAAATTATCAATAGTAAGGTCTATGCATTGGATAGCAAATGAATCTTTGCCTACAAAAAATTTGACCAAAGCTAATTTGAGTAAATGAGAGCACTTCATATGATTGCATTTCTCCTTTAAAGTGACCATTCTATTAATTATTGATCTACAAGGCTCATCCTTTTCATTGAGATGTTTAAAACACATCTCCCTAGAGAGGATTATGTCAGCACATTTTTCAACCTCATGTAAGCGAAGTCCCTGTAGTGGATAGAAAAGATTAACACTTAAATTCTTCAGGTTGTTCTCCTTAGAGTTTTCATTTAAAGAAATCATAGGAAAACATTCCAGGATATCATTCTGATACATTGTGAATATTTCATTCCACTTCTTGAATATTGCATGATCTATATGAAGAAATACATTTCTTTTCTATAATTCCTTGAATGTTAGAACACTGTAGGAAATGAAAATATTAATATGAAATGATATAATTTACAATGTAAAACAACATAAAAATGAGACAAGTAAATTAACTTACTTGAATATAAATTTAAGGCTATCATAAATTGGTTTAGGCTCTTTAGATATTCTCCCAGTTGATAGCTTACGAATGTTATTTTGTGTGAGATATCTTCTGGCATGTCTTACCATCTCTATATATGATGGATAGTATTTCATTTCTTGTATTTGATTATGAGAATTACACATATGTGTAATTATGGAGATTGGGATCTCTAACTTTACTATATTAGCATAGTGAACTCTATAAAGATTATTTACACCTTGCTCCACATTGTCTCTCTCCAGTAATTTTATTTTTATTACTTGAATTAAGTGTTATCCATCAAGAATCTAGAACTAGACATCATCAACATGAAGATCAAAATCATTTACTAGAGTAAACCCCTCTAATCTACAAAACCATCTCCAAGCTTTCCAAGATGCATGTGCCTTGCAAAACTTAAAGAATGATTGGAAAAAACTTAAGTTGTTCCCCAAGACACTCATCAAAGAAGTAGAGAACTAGTACTGATCCTTAGAGCCAAAATCTATCAGATGATGGACTACCACGCTTGAGTTGTTCAATGATAAATATCAAACATACTTCAAAGTGTCTAACTTGAGAAGGAAAATCCAAGGATGGAAACAAGGAACACACAAACCCTTAAATGCCATCATCAACTGATATTATTCCTTGATGCACAAATGTCTTGGCCATTATTATTCTCAACTAGATCAACTTCACCACATAGTAAATAAGCTTCAATCAGAAATGAGGAGAACCCTTGATGTCTATGCCCATGGATGACTATCAAAACTAAGTGCCCATCAAATACAATAATTAATCAAGCAAGTAGCCAAAGAGGAGGGTGAATTAAGAAAAAGAGAAAGTGCAAAATAGTACAACTGTAATCCTTCCATTTGCAAAAGGGAGGCTCGATTCTGCGATAGTGAGGATGAGTCCGTACTTGATGTGGGGGTAAATAAGAAAACCTTGCCACTTAAAAAAATTTAGTTTAGACTTACAGCCAAGGTTGATCAGTTATGTGATTCCATGGATAGAAAATTTCAAGTTGTCCTCAAAATTGCTGAAGAGTCAAAAGAACAAGGTAGTGACCATGAGTGCAGGAGGCACAAGGAAGTTGAACATGCTTATCACAAACGTAAAGGCAAGATTGCTACAATAGAAGAGGTTGCGGAAAGTGAATCAGATGATGGTCATGGGTGTGATGTCTACCAATATGTACATCCTAAGGGATGTTGCCCCATTATGTCACACTTGCAGGAGTCTAGGGTGTATGCCTTAAATCCACTACTAACACAAAGGCAAACATCTAGGAGATTACCTTATCCTCAAGGTAATTTCAGGCAATTCCACCAACAACAACAATATTATCTAAGTAAATCTCCACTACAACCATATGTGCAGTATCAATAGTGGTAGTAACCACAATCTTGGGTGCTTGCACCACCAAGGCACCAATACCCTTATCGATAGTGTAATCCATATGGTTACTACATTTAGCAACCACTATCTCCATGCGACTCCTCCAGTCACATCTCTACTTTCTAACCTCACTACCACCCTTTTGATTATTAGCAAACATACTCTCCACATGAAAGAAGGGATGCCACCTCTTCTCCTTATCCTCCTCCTATCCTTGCACATGCTCCTCCTCCACCCACACAACTACCACCTACTCCACCTATGCAAGGTGAACTACCATCTTAACCAAAATAATGCAATACTACGAGGGCTGTTAACTTACAACCAATTCATTAATCGAATGGGTTGAATAATCGATCAAAGAAACAACATTTCTTTTAACCTTGCAATCCACCTAAGCCCTCACATACACCTGCGATTCATAATCCTATCCCTGCATCATCCTCTATATCACATACCTTTGAGTTCCCCTCAAACCAAAGTATACCCAAGATCCATATTGTAATGCTTACTCATACTATATTTGATTGGATCCATACTAGAAACCTTTCCAGGAAATTACCTGATCTTGGAAGTCCTCTAATTTATTTGTAGATTGCTGGGAATGAACCATGCAAGGCTCTTCTTGATTCAATTTCTGGTGCTAATTTGATTTCCCATGATATGTACACCACATGGAACCTACCTCCACTCAAGAAGAGCAACATCAAATTAGAGTTGGTAGACTAGTCCATCATTGTTTCATTGGAATTGGTAGAAGACATCGTGACCACTATCTGTGGGTGGTCTTATCCTATTGATTTCCTAGAAATCAAAGTGGATAACTGCAAAGGGGATTTTCCAATCATCATGGGATGAGCATGGCAAAGTACCATTGATGTAAGAATGGGCATCAAAGATCTTTCCCTAGAAATATCTAAAGAAAATGCATTTGGAAAGATTGAGAAGAAGAGAGTTCCATGCATTGCGTACAGTGATACTAAGTGCAAATGTGTGTAGAAACAATGGACCATAAAGTAAGCATCTATCTTTGCATGCAAGCAATGTGCACCAAAAGTAGAAATCCAAAGGTGTCTATACACAGCAACCACAAAATAGGAGGGCACGTAGTGGTTGACAACTAATTCTAAAAGTAACACACTTTGCATGGAATCGACTAAGAGCCTGACATGTGCATATTTCATAGGCATAGATGAACTAGAGCAAGTTCATCACCAACTCTCTAATGATACAAATGATGATACTTGTGATGTCCAAAAATGTCAATGGCTGGAACACCAAGAGGTTAGTGAGCATACAACCTAAACCCGAATCTATGCGAGGGTTTTGCTAGGAAGTAGAAACGAGGCACCCTGAATGGTCTTGTTAATCAAATAGGGACTTACGTGGTGTTAAAATAACCATATGTGAGAAAGGTTTATACTATGTTACACACCGACACCAGGATCGGCTAAGCCAAAGCATCACAAGCGGTCCCAGCGTTAAAATAGAGATGTGAGCATGCAAATATGTATCAAATAGAAAAACGTGCAAGAGTTATGCTTAATATCAAAGAAAAATGCTTGGAAAAGAAATGGAACAAAGCTTAAGAATGAAAAAATCCACCTCCCCAAAAAGGGGAAGTGTAACTATTACTAGATAAGAGGTGAGAATCGAACATGGCATTAGGTAGGCACAACGGTAGCGTAGCAGTGTACTCACAGTCTCTAGGACACTCAGGACATGGAGCTAATGGCTACAGTGGAGATTGAACCTACTAGGTTGGCTATTTTCATGTTCTATGGGTGCAATGATGGACAACATTTTGGGAGGTGCCAAGGTGCAAAGCCCAGGTGCTCAAGTGCAAGAATGCCAAGGATGCTCTTTAATTTACCCATTCCTAGAGTGGTAAACAACAGGATATTTATAGGGCTAGGTTTAGCATGAAATGCAGAATGGATGCTACATGGAATGGGTGCCATGTGGCATGAGCGTAGATGGGGTTATACTTACATCTTATGCTCTCATGAAAGTAGCAAAGTCTTAGACTCTAAAGAATAGTAATGGGTTCCCAGAGACTACTGAACTATGACTACACTACTCAGACTACATGTGTTAGAGTTTGAGAGACTGCAATGTATTTGCAAACAATGCAAAATAATACCACTTGGAGCCTACACTCTGGGACTACATCTTTCCCCCTTTTGAGTAGCATTAAGCGTAGGAACAATTTTGGGGACTAATGAGGGTGCAAAAGAAATGCAAATTGTTGATCTTAGTTGCCAGAGGAATGTCAAAGTTGGGAAAAAGTTTGATGCTGAGTTCTGGAGGCTTTTGGAGGCTTTTCTCTAGTGTCAAGCTAGCTACACTCTAGAGCATAACACAACACTTAGTGGAAATATGCAAAATTTTAATGTTTCATACTAGTTATGTTGGCTATGCTGGGAAGCATAGTAGAGTGTAGTAGGGACACTTAGCTAAATTTTGACAAAATATGTAGTCTCCCTTCATGGTATACTCGCTACGCTCTAGGGCGTAGAAAGAGTGGTAGCCTCAAAAGTTAGAAAATATGACAAATGTGTCTTCCATGTCGAGCTAGCTTAACAAATCCTTATTCAACACTTAGGCAAAATTGGGCACTGGAACTTGTGCTATGCTTGCTACGTTGGGAAGCGTAATAGAGCATAGCAACCTGAGAGATCGAAAATTTTCCAAACTATTTTTTCCATCCTAAGTAATCCTTGATCCCTTCTGGCTGGGAACTTGGGCAAACTAACCATGGAAGTGTATGTTATGCTGGCTATGCTAGGAAATGTAGCAAGTAGATCCAGAGCATAACAAGACACTTAGAAAAATCTTCATGTGACTACAACTAACACTTAGAAAAATTTTGCAAAATAGGCCTCAATGTGTGCTACGCTGGCTACACTAGAGAGCATAGCACCAACACTTAGAAAAATTTATCAAGTTTTGACACTTAGATAAATTTGCTGTCAAACTATAGAAGCCTGAAATTGGTGGTGTTTCATTGGCCCCTCTTTGTTGACATCTAGAGAAGTGGCCTGACAACCATCAACAAAGAAGACAAAATGCCATGATGAAAATGACACCAACATGACTCATCAGTGCCCGATTAGACAATGCTTCATTGTGCTTGAGAGTGCTAAGGGAATAGAGTATGGCAAAGAATAAGTTAGGGAGATAGGTCAAGGGATAATAAGAGGGAAGGATGTTCATTGTGCATGTCGTTGTACGATGCAGCATTATGATGGCTTGTTTCCAAAGCATGATCCCTTGTTCAAGTGCTTGTGAGGGAGTTAGCATGCAGAGATGGCATTCCCCTAGGATTTTGACCTCTCATCGAAGTGCTTATGAGATGATTGATCCGGAGTTGAACTAGTTGCAAAATGACAACTGTACTATTTTTATTTGGGCACTTATTTCATCCCATTTTCCTTTTGCTCTTCGTTTTATTTTTCTCTTTTCTTTTCTTTTTCTTTTTTTTTTGCTTTCTTGTTTCTTTTCAAGCAAACAATGTGCTACTTAACAAAATTTCCTTATAGGCAACCATGTAGCATCTATAGAATAGGTGTTTCCTCCCTAGGATGAGTTCTATTACATTCGCTTGGAGATTTGACTAGCCCATAAAGGCTCCCCATGAGATGAGTTGCATTACATCCATCATGGGTTCTATGGTTGACTAAAAGAAGGGTGTTATGTGCATCAGAGAATATTGCAAGGAATGTGAGAAAATGTAAAGAGAAGGGGTAATGCAAATAGGCTACAATGGATAATAGGGATGTGCACTCTTGAGTAGCTTGGTGAGTCAAAGTAGACACATTGGAGTACTGCGGTGACTTGCCACCACGATGAAACACATCCTTGAGCAACATCGCTAAGGCTTCATCTTGCAAACACAACATAGAGAAAACAAGAAAAACAACCACACCATGTGAGATGAAGGTGAAGGCCTATTTGCAAGGGCACTACAAGGACCACAAGTGTTGTGTCAGTTGCAAGTGCATGCAGTGTCCAAAGTAGGAAGGCCAATGCTGGTGCTGGTGGCGACAGGCTAGCATCCAAGTGGCTAAAGGCATTGGTGATGTAGGTGTTCGAGAGTTCTCACCAAAGACAAGAGCCAAGAAACCTAGCATCATGGTGAAGAATCATGTTATTGGATGCTCTTCTAAGCTCAGGAAATGCTAAGGGCCAAAGGATGGTAGTGCTGTGGTTGGGCCATAGTACCTTTGGTTCTCCAGAAAGTGATGCTGACGATGAGAGCTCTAACCAATATGATTGGTGATGATGGCGATAACTCTAGAAGGTTAGCAAGATTCCTAAAGGCATCTCCAGAAGATCAGCAAGATGCCGAGGATGGTGAAATTGCAAATGTTCTAGAGGATTTTTCCTTGGCAATGTGAACTTCATTCTAGAAATACAACACCCCATCCCATCCTACCCAAAAGGTGTGAGTAGGCCATAGATGGTTGGAAGTATTTATGCTCTCTTGTTCGTATAACTATGTGTGTTGAACTATGAATATTGAACTGTGAACCCAGTTTTAGGCCTTGGTAGATTGCATGTTATATTAGTTTAAGATCCTAGCAGATCATGAACCTAGTTTAAGATCTAGGTAGACCATGATGTGCTAGTTTAAGGTCCTAGTAGACCACTGTGCTAGTTTAACGTCATAGCAAATGGTGGATGGCCAATTTAAGGTCATAGCAGACCATGCTATGGGTGCCAATTTAATGTCATAGCCCAAGGACATTCTGTGCCAATTCAATGTCATAGCGGACATTCACTTACCTTGCTTTGTCATTAGTAGTGCATTGTGTACTAGGCAGAGTACAACTTCAGGCACAAGTGGTTAATTAGATTGGAAAACTCATTTCCATCTAGATAAGTAAGCTTGAATGCTCCAATATCATAGGCCTTGATGACCAAGAAGGATCCTTCCTAGTTAGCCAAGGATTTTTCTACAGGCTCGCAAACAACCTTGAGGATTAAGTCCCCCTTCTTGATTGGGTGTTGATGCTAATTGTGATGGTGCTTTTGCCATTACATTTCCTCGTACCACTCAATGAGATCAAGTGTTTTCATGTACTTCTCCTCTATAGAGTTGAGGTCAATGGTTCTCAACTCATTATTTTGAACCTCATTAATGAAGCTTGAGAGGATCATACAGAACGATGGAACCTACAATTCAAGAGGCAACATTGCTTCAGATCCATCCATAAGACTATATGGTGTCTTACCTGTTGCTATTCTACATGTTGTGCAGTAGGCCCATAATGCATAGACTAGCTATTCATGCCATCATTGCTTGCTATTGCTAAGCATCCTTTTCAAAAGGTTGATGATGCCTTTGCTCGTGGCCTCCACCTTGCCATTCGCCTGTGGGTAGTACGATGATGAAAAGGAATGTTTAATACCAAGGTGTTCATAGAAGGCTTTAGTTTCTACACTGCTAAATTGTGGCCCATGTCTGTGACTATAGTCATGGGTAGATCAAATTGGATCACTATGTTGTCTAGAACAATTTTGCAAACTTGTGATGTTCTCTTCCTAAGGAGCATGGCTTCAACCCACTTTGAAAAGTATTCAATTGTGGTAATGATGAAGCTATGTCCTATAGAAGACTTAGGTGTTATGGATCCTATGATATCCAAACCACAACGTTGGAATGGCCATGTCATCTACGTAGTATGTACTTCAGTGGGTGCCATGTGCATTAGGTTACCATGTCGCTGACACACATCACATGTTCCGACCTTGGAAAAGCAATCGTTTTCCATGTAAGGCCAATAATAGCCTAGGCATATTATTTTCACTATCATTTCCTTGATGTTATGTGGCCTCTGCATAGTCCCTCATGGACTTGATCGATGATTGTTTGCACTTCACTACCACTAACACAAGTTAACAGTATTCCATCTTAGGATCTACGACACAAGGTGCTATCACCTACAAGGACATACTGCCATAATCGCTTTTTTATTACATCTTTTTAGGTAGAGGTTAAATTTTGTGGAGGTTCTCCCTATTGGAGGTATATCTTAATATTTTCATACCACTCCTAGGCGTGCATTATGCTTGTCATGGCTATGGATACAATGCTTGTTGTTTGAGTGATAGGTTCAATGCAATCCAATATCGAAGTGAGCAAGGCAAAAAACATGTTGGGTGCTATGCTTAAGGCTAAAGTGGCTAATGCATTAGTGATGGCATTTTCATTACAGGGAATGTGTTGGACATCTATAGTGGAAAATTGTTTGATCAAGTGTTTTGCCAAATCACAATAAGGCTGTAAATGTTGTGTCTTGCAAGCATAAACCTTTGTGACTTAGTTGACAACAAGCTGCAAATCACCTCAGATTGCTATGTTTTGGATTCCTAAATCATGAGCTGCTAAGACACCTTTAAGGAGACCTTCATACTCTACCACATTGTTTGTGCAAGGAAATGCAAAATGATATGTGAAGGGTTGGATCTCCCTAGAGGAAAACATGCTAACAGTAGTGGCACTACCACCTTGTGTGGTTAAAGCATCATCAAAGTGTAAAACTACCTCAAACTTTGTAGGCACTTGACTTATGCTATTAATGTGCTCATATGAAAATTCTAAATCTATTGTTTCTTGATCATCTATGGGTGAAGTAGTGAGTTATGCAACTATTACTTGACCCTTTGTGGATGCTTGTGCTATGTAGTGTAAGTCAAACTCCACAGTTATTTCCTTCCATTGTGCAATTTGACTACTTTCATACATGTTCGTAGTAGTCACCTGGAGTACGTTGCTTTTGCATTAACATTAACCTAACTGCAGAAGAAATAGTGTCTTCATTTTTTGAGTGTAAAGACTAAGGCAAGATAGTTCTACTTTACATCATTGTATTTTGCCTCGTGGGCCACTAACACATGGCTTAAGTAGTAAAAAGGTACCTCCAAGCCATCGTCTTGATTTTGGCAAAGTAGAGAAGCAATGGACATGTTTCAGTTTGCAAGGTAAATGTAGAATGGTTTATCTCGTTGCAAATGGTAGACTATTGGAAGTTGAGCTAGCTCCTTTTTGAGGTTGTCAAATGCCTCTTGGCATTGAGCTGTCCACTCAAAGTGAATCCCCCTTTTAAGCAAATGTTGCATTGGCTGCAACTTATTAGTCAACCTAGTGATTAACCTATGTATGAATTGTAATCTTCTTTGTAATCCACCTAGCTCCTTAAGGTTTTCCAGTGGCATTAATTTGGTGATAGCCTTAACCTTATAGGAGTCTACACATATACCTTCTTCTTATACTACAAAGCCTAACATGTGACCAATTTTGATGTCAAAGACATAGTTCTTAGGGTTTACCCTAAGGTCACGTCTAAGGCAATGTTTGAGGATACGATCCAAGTCATCTATGTGGTTATGAGCTATCTTGGACCTAACTACTATATCATCAACGTAGTCATTGAGCAAGTCTAGTATATAATCACTAAAGATATATGTCATCGGATGTTGGTAGGTTGCACCTATGTTCTTTAGTCTAAAGGACATCATTGTATAGCAAAATTTACCCCAAGGGGTCATGAAGGTGGTGCTCAGCTGGTGCTCTAGGTTGATCCAAATTTGGTTGTACCCCAAGAACTCATCCATAAAGGACAACAAGGCATGACCATCCATAGTATCGATGAGTTGGTCAGTACTAGGTAATGGAAAATCATCATTGATGGTCACCTTGTTTAGGTCCCGGAAGTCTATGCAAGTGCATATACTTCTATTTTTCTTAGGAAAAATTACGATGTTTGAAACCCAGTCAGTGTAGTCAATTGCTCAAATTAAACCAGCTTTGTAAAGCTTAGTGATTTCATCATGAACTACCAATGTCATCTCAGGTTTAACCTTATGGGCCTCTTATTTGACTGATTTTATGCAAGGATCAAGGATAATGTTATGTTGTATTATGCGAGGGTCCAAATCCAACATGTCCTTGTAGGATCATGTAAATGCCTTAATGTTATCATTGAGAATTTTTGAGATGCTCCATTTGATTTAAGACTCTAATAAAAAACTAAGTTTCAATGTCTTCACATCACTTTTACATGTTACTACAGGGAATTTTATTAGAGGACCTTCAGTTACATCACATGACTCTAGGTCTAGAGCTCTAACTAGATGATCTGGCCAATCTAGAGATGTCTCTAGGGATGCTACGTTTATGTCATGATTCATAGGCTCAAAGTCTAGAAGCTCAGTGTTTACATGTCTCATGGAATTGTTGTAAAGCCCAGTCAAGACCAAGGCTGCATGAAGATGCTCGTATGCATTCATTCTGTGATCTTGCCAAACATCCTACAAAACAACCAAAAAAATGTCAAGCGGAACCTATCTTAATAAGGAAAAATTCATAAAATAAGGAAGATAATGTTATGAAAATTTGCCTAACTATGTAATTGTTGGATCAGATAAGCAAGTATGTACAGTAATTTTGGGGCCTCAATTGGCCATGAAATTGCTATTTTAAGGTCATAGTAGATCATGGTTTATGCAGGAAACATCGATTTAAGAAAGGCTTGGAAGGTTTTAAATGTGGAGCTAAGCTGGGCATTTATTGGATAATTAAAAAAATGCAAAATATTTTCTAAGTATAGGGATGTTGGAAAAGTTAGAAAACTTTTCTAACTTTGGGTGCTACACTCATCCTGCTTTATGTGCGAGAGATGGGATAGGCCCTAGGTGGGTGATGTGTCCTTCAACCTGGAAAGGTATAAATAAGAGTTTTACCAAAGTCAACCTATCATTTTCAAAGTTGAAACAAATATTCACTCAGCATAGTGCAACTAAGGTGAAGGGAGACAGAGCGTAGTGACGAAAGAGAGGAAGCTAGAGCATAACAAAGAGGAAGAATAAAGTAGAAGTGTGACAATCAACCATGATGTGCCATAGTGAATACCAACATCCTAGCCTAACCAACGTGGATGAAGGAGAATGCACACTAAGGAACCTTCCTAGGGCATGCATAGAATATCGAAGGGAGATGATGTTGACAAGGTAAGGCACTATGCTCTTATGATTTCTTTCCCTTCTTCTTGTTCACCTTGAGGATTTGAGGTTTTGAGAGTAACTTACCCTAGACAAAGATCTCCACCATCGCCATGGCCAGGAGAGGGAGTGTGCGTAGTGGGTTTCATGGGTTTCTAGGTTTTTTGTTGCAAGGGTGTTTCTTTCTCATTTTTATTTTTTTATTTTTTTTTGTAATGCATGCAATGTAGGACAAGGGTTTTTGGTGTCCCACACATAATGCAGGATAGGTGTTTTTTGACATCTCCTAAACAATGTAAGACAAGGGATTTCGATGTCCCATGCATGATGCAGGACAAGGGTTTTTGGCCTCCCACATGTGGCATGGCATAGGGATTTTCAAATTCTCACACACAGCATGGAACAAATATTTTTTGGCATCCCGCATGCAGTGTAGAACAAATGTTTTTTGGTATCCCATGTGTAGTGTGAAATAATGGTTTTCAGCATCCTACACATGCCATGGAACAAAGCTTTTTTAGCATCTTGTGTGTAGTGTGACCATCACGCCAAGGCACACTCCTGAGAGTGTGAAAAAAAAGTTAGAATAAATTTTGATTTTCTAGCATTATTCTCTGCTGGTAGCATAGCAGTGAACATAACCAATAGTTTAAAATTTTTTGACACTTGAATGTTTTTTGCTATTGTTACGCTCTATGGAGACCGTAGCCAACACTTTGAAAATTGTTTTGCAATTGTTACACTCTACAGGGAGTGTAACCAATACTTAGAGGTTTTTTTTTCCATATTTTTTGAGGGTTACGCTCTACAAAAAGTGTAGCCAACAATTAGAAATTTTTTTGACATTTTTCAAAATTTTGTAAATGTGAACGTAGTCGTTGGTGCTATGCCCCATCAGAAACTAGGCACGTTAGATGGGTGTGCCAACTTCCCTTTCACGTGGAGCTTGTTGAAAAGTTAAGTATGTTAAGTATAATTTTCGTACTTTTTTTTTGTTTTTTTTCATCTAATGCTAACATTTTCCTCTTATTGTTATTGTGGCATTGCAGGGTATTGTTAAAACCCATCCTCGTCATAGTCAAGCTAATGGGTATCTTGTGTTGTATGAGCAAACTTGTGCCAAATGTATCAACACCAGACACACGTGTGCGTCACCAAGTGATATGGTTCAAGTCAAGAGTGCAAGAATTCCTGGAATTTTTGCTTTGCCACTTTAGTGTGATGATATGGTCACACTTGGTGATAGAATCAACAAGCATCATAATGGAAACGTTGTTTCCTAGAGTAAACTGAGGTATCCTAAGGTTCATATCCGATGAGCTTGCTAGTAATGAAGGAGTAGGGAGTTCAATCAAGGACCATAAGGGCCTTAGACTTTTGTCTAGGATCTGGGAGATACCAGAATTTTAGTGCTACAACAAGAACAACACATTGTTCATTATCTGATGCATACATACTGTTTTCCAGAACCCACCTAGGATGGTTTATTGTGCTGGAGGGTGAGTCCTCCTATGATTTCTGAACAATTCACTTGATTATGACTCATATTAAGATGCTAACCACTCATTTCCATTACCAGGTTTACCATTGATGTAGACGCCCTCCATGATGAGGAGGGGCCATTGAATTTGACTCTCACTACCCTATAGGAATTCTCATCTTTTAAGAATGTTCATGTAGCAATGATTGAGTAGATTAGAGAAAACCTAGCAAAACTCCCTCAATGATATTCTAAGTCTTATGAGAGGTGTCAAGATCTTGACTAGTTTGATCCTAAGTGGGTGATTGGCATATCGAGCATGGAGGAGGTTTCAACCCCACCACTACCATCTTGCATACCCGTTGTGTTGCGTGAGTCATGTATCACTCATTTTTATGTGCTTTTTACTTTATTTTTCTCATGTTACTAGTTTTACCTTTGCTTATTGTAGCTGCAGTTAAGTTAGGAGAAGTCAAGGTGGTTGCCACAAGTTGCACTAAGGCAACTCTCATCATGAAATATAGTAAGGTTGAGAGTTCACAACGTTGGTTGTGCTATGAGGCTTCAATGGAGATAACAAGGAATCTTTAGCAGGCTAGGCTCATGGACCTTTTCTTGGCTATTAGCCCAAATATCCTAGTGGCTGAGATGATTTCCATCATTGACTCCTTTACTGAGAGCACCAATCACTTTAGCACATGGGCTTGTGGTGTGTGGGTGACCTTTGAAATTACAAATGAATTCTTTGTGGACCTCTTTGACATCCCCTCTAAGGGCCTACCAATTGTAGAAAAGATTGACAAAGACTTAGACCACAGAGGGGACGTTGAGAACTGGGTGGACACTTCTAAGGTCCGCAAAGGAATACTAGTTAAGGAAGTGAGGGTACTCATGGTCCACCACCTCTACCTAGTCTTTTGTGCTCATGCATTCCCAAAGTTGGTTTCCCAAGGAAAGATTCTTAGGGTGGAGTAAGCTTGGATGATAAGGGATGTAATAGAGGAAGGAACATGGTATAACTAGGCCTCTCACCTTGCTAGCAGCCTACATGCTGAAATTGTTAGGTTGTGCCACAACCTTCAAACAAGATCGCATATGCATTTTGTGTTCTTCATAACATTCCTACAAAGATGTAAGAAGTTTTTGGTGGTTCATGAGGATGGATAGTGGGTGGTGAAAAACCGCAATCAAATCTCTAGGCCATAGATTTTTCACCTGTGCAACACCACGTAGTCATAAGATCCTCTAGAGGCAATTGATGAGTCATTTTTAGTAACAACCAGAGGCAATGTGGGATAATCCTACCACACATGTGATAATGTCAAGGAGGTCCCACCAGCCAACATCAAAATTGTAGTGAGAGGGGCACAACTCATTACTAAGGCAATGGGATCGTCCAAAATAAAGATTAAGAAACCATGCCCCATGGAGGAGCCCATGTGTGAAGTAAAGGAGGGTGGCAAAAAGCTTTGGTTTAAGCTTCATGATGTGTGCTTAGGAATTACAAGTATGCATTATTGGGTACTCATGTAATGTGCCATGCTATATTATACTCATTATTGACAATTCTAAATCTAACTTGTGTGATGTAGGCAAGAGGACCCCTACAATAGTAATAGAGCTCGTAGAGGATGATGTCCCTCAACCTAAGGGAAACATGACAAATGAAGAGGAATGAGAAGCTATCGAAGTGCTGAGGCAACTCAAGAAAGAAGGGTTGTAGTTCAAAGAAGGTGAGTTTATAAATTTCTTTGATGGCGTGTAGATGAACGATTCCCCCACTCTCACATCTGAGGGCTTGATGGGTAGGATCTTTGCACCACCATCCTTTTCTTTTATTTTCTTTTCTTTTTTGCATGCTTTACACCCTTGGCTATTGGTTTTCTGATAATCACTAAGTGTGTTATGTTGCAGCCACCAGTGTTTCAACTGAACACCTAGCATTCACATCCATCTTCCGTATGCAACCATGGATGGAGGCTCCAAATAAGTTTTCCTTCATGCAAGGCTTGGTGGATGACATGATAGATTGTATATAATAAATGGACCCTAAAATTTTTATGTCTATTTTTATTATTATTATTTTTACTGATTTACTTGCTTGGTTTGTGGCTAACATTATCTTGCCTATTATATGATGACAAGTTGACAACTTAAGAGGGACCAAAATAGGGTGGTCTAGGTTGATGTTGTGCTTAAGTTTTCCCCTGAGGTAGAGTAATTGCCTCACCATATGTATGATGAGACAAGAAAATATGTGCTATACTCTGTGAGAGTATTGTGGGAGTGCAAGTGCATTAACGAGCACCTATGGAAACATGTGCAAGAGCTTCAGGAGAAGGGGGAAATCTAGGATGCAAAATTAGAGGACTTGCAGTCTCATTATGACTTCTTGGTAGCACATGAGAACCCAGATGGTAGCTAGCGCATAGTTAAAACTACTTATGCTAGATTTTAATTAGCTATTCAAGGTAATAAAAAAGCTACTCATGAGGTGATTGAGCAACAATTACAGATGGACCTACTAGCAAGGAAGAATCAAGGCTAGAAGGGTTACAATGCCAAAGTGTACCAATGGGGCCAAACTCAAAAGAATCACAAGTACCACTATAAGTAAGAACGTTAGGCATACCGTAAAAAGTACAAAGATGAGTTCATGGAGCATTGTTGTCGAGAGATATTTCTTGATGCAATTGGTGCAACACAAACTTACAAACTATTTTGCCAGCAACATAGTGGTGAGTGGAACCCTGGAGAGACACATCATTGTACCTTTGGAAGAGGTCACTTCTGCTAGGTTTTCACCAAGGCCACCTCATGACTAGCTATAGAGAAAGGGAAAACCCTCATAAGTATTGACCTTGGCAAGGAGGATTGGACACAGTTATTGGAGGACGAAATCCTCTGATGCCTAGAGGTAGGCCTTGACAGGATGCCCCAAAACATGGATGCAAGTGCTTTTTAGGTTGGTCTAGTTTGCATTATTTTTATTTACTTTATTATAATGTTTCCTATCACCTTATTTGTTACCTAATTTATTTTTTTATTTTCATTTAATGCAAGTTCCAGGTGATGGCACAAGACCAGCAAGGCAGTGGATGAAGAAGAAGAGAAAGAACCTTAGCTCGTACCACACACTGTAGGCTAAAATACCCAAAATGTAGCCCTGCTATTGGGAAATTTTGTACTTTTGGAGATTTTATGTTTTGGATGTAAACTTGAACTATATACCTTATTATTAATTTAATGGAAATGTGATGATTATTTGCTTGTCATTTTGTTGTATGTTATGTAATGTTGTTGTAATTTTACCTTGCAATTTGATTGATACAATTAGGCCCCTTGTGGGCCTCATTCCAGTTTAAGGCCATGGCAAAAGGGCCATTGCTAGTTTAAGGCCATTTTAGGCCATAGCATGAGAAGGAAGTTGGTTGTCAGTTTTAGGCCTTAGCAAGCCATGTGATAGTTTAAGGCCTTTCCAAGCCATAGCATAAAAGGAAGCAAGTTTCCAGTTTTAGACCTTAGTGGGCCATGCAATAGTTTAAGGCCTTTCTGGGCCAGTTTATATATATATATATATATTTGAAAAAGGCTAAATGAAATCACATGAATTAAAGAAATGAAATAACTAATGCAGGATGAAATAATAATGGAATTGTGATGGTACAAGTGAAGAATAAAGGGTGAGTGAAACATGCAGGAAAACTAATGGCATGCCTTAGTCATGTAAGTGTTTTCTAACCTAATATGGGCTAGGAGGCACGTAAGGCCTAGGAAGCACAAGACAGTATTTGACTATACCTTTGTCTGTTGCACAACAAGGTAATTCTACCTAGAGAGCTCCCTCAAGGAGGTTGCTTGCTTCACTTGGTTGTTTAGGATTTGTCAGACAACATTGACTTTCACCTTGAACAGATGGTGTGTCTTCAGAAAACTCTACTTCCAACCCATGTCTTGTATCCACGTTGTTGATGGTCAAGGGGGCTACATTATCACCATAGATCACTACCTCTCCACCCTCATAGGGCAAGTGGACCTCTTGCTGAATAGGTGAAAAAATAGCCCATAGTTGGGCTAGCCAAGACCTCCCCAAGATTAGGTTGAATCCAAGAATTTCCTCAACTACAATGAATTTAGTATTCATGGGAAATTTCTCTCCTACCATGAAAGCTATCATGACTATTCATTTTACAACAACACGTACTCCATTACAGAATTTCAAGCATGTTGTTTTTGTCAGCTTGACCTAATCAACTAGGCCAAGCTTGTCAATGACAAGGAATGGGATGACATTGGTTGCCACCCTGTCGTCAATGTGCACATTGCAAATTTTATATTGGCCTACGTGAATATAAACATGGGCACACTAGTTACCTAACCCTTTTCAGGGTCAACCTTAACCACCTCATCACAAAACGTTAAGGGTGTTGACCTTGATTCTTGGGTTGTGTGGGAAAGCACTATGGTGTGAATGGCCTCTTTGTTTGTGGGCATATCTTCCCTAATAGGGATAGATGTCAGCATGTGAACCAATGCCTCATGATGAGCAAAGGAGGTCATTATTAGGTCATATAGGCTCAACATTATGTTCTTTTTTTTGAGGGCCTGTTTAATTTGTGCCATTGTGTCCAAGAAATCTTTTCCATCATCTGTTTTTTTGGTGGCCTTTACCTCCTCCATATGACGTAAGAGATGAATCTCTTGGGGAGGAGATTTAACCTTTGCTTGCACAATGGACTTCCAAGCCTTAGCACTTGTCTATCAATTGTTTGCACTTGTGTTGGTAGTCTGAGATGATGAGGCCATGGGGATGGTTGACAAGGGGGTGGGCTTAGGAGGATCCAACTTCATGCATTCCCTAATCATTTTTTCAATGAAATGCTCATCAGGTCTCTTAGGGTATGACCTTCCCACCACTGGACCTTAGGTAGTTGAGGGGGTCCACACATCTTAGCACCCTAATGACAAAGGGTGTCTAAGTTCCTATTGCTACAACATGTTGTGGGGCCCTAACCATAAAGGGTGTTGTGGACTCCTAAGGTGGCACTTTGATGACAAAAGGGGTTTGTGCTCTAGTCAATGTTGAGGCCCAACATCACCAGAGGTCACACAAACCACAAATGGTTCATGTGCCAATTCTACATTGTTATCAATGCTAATAGCATTGATGATGTAACTTGCACCGCTAGCATTGAGGGGGTCCTTGTAGACTTTCATTGATTGATTTTCTGGTCATACAGGATTTCTTTCATCAAAGACCAATTTTCCTTGATCAATCATGCATTGAATGTCATATTTTAATGCCAAAAAATAATCTGTGTCATGGCCATGCAACTGATGATAGTTGCAGAATCAATCCAATCTAAAGTTTTTAGGGACCTGGGGCTCATTTGGCATAGCTACAGATGGGTTTCTGAGGACCTCACAGTACCTCTCATGAAATTTTTATGCATCCTTAGACATTTTTTTGTGTTGGATGCACCCAGCACTAAGCAACTAATCCAAGAGCTCAAATAGCTTAGTGGGAAATGGGGTATACTTTGAGTGATCCTTATGCTCAAAGCTTGGCCTTTTGAGGGCTTTCCCCATAGCCATCGATGGTGCGGGCAAGTTGGTATCCATAGTGCTAGAACCTGATGCCTTGTTGTTATTAGCTGGGGATTTAGGCACCTTGGACATTGGCTAGTGTTGGTGGGTTTGGCTTCATCGACCACAGCTACAACAGTTGTTGTTACCCTTCCCTTTTCCTTGTCCTTCTTCATATGCACATTTTTATAGGTCACATAGGTTGTATCCTTACTAGCTTTTGTCATGTCTTGTATGCTCTTTGTTTGAGCAAAAGCTTGGCTGAGAGAGCTAAGGCTAGGTAGTACATTTTTGACTTGATAAAGTCATTTACTGTGCCCTTAAAGATAGCTAGAAGGTGAGTTTCTACTATCGGCTCATAAATTTGATTGAGGAAAGCACTCCAACTTTGTATAAATTTTTGTACTGGCTCTAGTGCTCCTTGCTTGATGTTCATTAATTGGTCTAGGATGGCCTCATGCTTTAAGTTGTACTTGAAGTGAATTATAAATTGGCTAAGCAGGTCCTCAAAAGTTGATATAGAAGCTCTAGGGAGCGCACAATACCAATCAAGAGCCTTTCCAATCATAGACACAGAAAAGATGTGGATGATTACGTGTGGCCATGCTTGCAAAAGCAAACATTTAGAATGGAAAGTTACAAAGTGGGTGATGGGGTCCCTCTCACCATTATATTTTGTGAATTGAGTAAGTTGGACCCTAGGAGGTAGAGTTAGCAGCAAGACCATAGGACTGATGGGGTTATTTTGATAGAATTCCATCACATGAACCATTTTTGAGTTAGTCGCTTTAGGTCACCTATCCTCCTTCATGAGAGTTTGAATGAGTTGGAACACTTGGTCCAAACTTGGGGATGGCACAGTAGGTTACGCTAGTTACATTGCCTATGGTGTCATCTGAGCGGCCCATAGCCCTATTGTGGGCTGTGCTACCACATGGGATGCTTTTTGAGTTTGTTGTTGCATGTATTGTAGAATGTGTGACAACTATGCCATAGGCACAAAGGTCGCGACCCACCATGCAGTTGTGGCTTGGGTTGTTGTTGGAGGTGCTACTGAGATGATTGGGATGAAGGACACTTGACTTGTTTGTGGCTAAGATATAGGCATCACGTGCACATACGACTAAGTTAGCATCATAGATGCTGGTAAGGAAGGCTGCACAAATTGGAAGGAGATGAAAAAGGGGAAAGTTGTAGAGGGTCATGCACTTTTTGTGCATGTAGTACTTGGTGGCTAGCTACCACAAGCATGGACTTGGATGGTGGAAGTGACGTCGTTGCCTTAAAGAAGGCAAATGACTATGACTGATGTAGAAAAAAAGTGAAGGTGGGCTATTGAACAGAGGCATACAATGGGACACCACTCTCTAAATGAGACTCAAGCTCCTCTTGTCCATCCTACCGGGGCTCGTTATAGTTTGATGCTGCATCTTGCTCTTTTGGCCCACTTACCCTAATGAGTTGGTCTACCAACCACCTAAAGGTCTCGATGAGTGGGATGAACATGTCAAGGGTAGGAAGGAACTCCTTCCCATTTTGGTAAATGATTTCAAAGGTACACTTTGCTTCTATTTCTTGGCAGTCTAAGGACAGGCCCGCCTAAATCTTCACACAAAAGAAGTTGTATCCTTCATCATCCAACACCCTATATTTAGGCAATTCGTTACGCAAGCTAAGTAACTGCCATTTTGGTCGTACAAGACTCAATGATGGCTTAATGTTTACCACTTGTTGAATGGGATGAGCTACCTCCATGCTCAGAGCAGAGGTTGAAGTGTTAGTAGGATTCATGTTGCTGTGTTGAAAACATAAGAAAAGAAAACACTAATAGAAAACATTTAAGTGGAGAAAACGTTGAAAAAAAAATAGCTAAGCATGCAAACTGTGAAAATAGGCTAAAAATGACTAACTTTACAAATGCTACCAAAAAGTGACTAACTCTGGCGTTATGCTTGTTATGCTCTGAGGGATTGTTATGCTTTCCAGAGCACTCAAAGCTTAACACAACTGACACAATTGGGCTTTTTGTCCTACAAGGTTCTAGGGGAACTTACAATTGGGACCAATCTACACCAACTGAAATGCAAACAACTCCTACGCTAGCCTATGATCTAGCTACTACCATGGTAGGTCCACAGGGATGTTACGTCTACGCTAGCTTGCAACTAGTAACAAAGGTACAAAAAGCACATGGGACTACCTTTGAACATAGAAGGAATGGGAGCACATAGCGCCAAAAACTATGACATTCGAAAATGTTAGTGGCTGGAACACCAAGAGGTCAACAAACATACTGGCTAACCTCGAATCTGTGTAAGGGCCATGCTGGGAAATGGAAACGAGGGACCCTAAACAATCTTGTCGATCAAACAAAGACTTATGCAGTGTTAAAATGACCATATGTGAGAAGGGTTTATACTTCATTACACGCAAACACTAAGACTGGCTAAGCCAAAACATAGCAAGGTTTCTTAGCCTTAAAATAGTGACATGAGTGTGCAAATATGTATCAAACAGTAGAAAAGTGTAAGAGTTATGTATAATATCAAAGAAAAATTCTTGGAAAAAATGGAATAAAGCTTAAGAATAAAAAAATTCACTGCCCTAAAAAGGGGGAGCGTAACTATTGCTAGACAAGAGGTGAGAATGGTACGTGGCATCAGGTAGGCACAGTGGTAGCATAGTAGTGTAATCATAATCTCTGGGACACCCGAGACATGGAGCTAACGACTATAGTATAGACATCAAGCTAAAAAGATAGCCACAAAGGCAATTGAATCCCAAGCTATAGCAGATCATCAAGAAGGAAATCGAATAACTCCTCAAGGTAGGGTTCATCTATTCCATTGCAGATATTGAGTGGGTTAGTCCACTTATAATTGTACCAAAGAAAGGTGGCAAGTGGTGGGTCTACATTGACTTTCGACTGTTGAATATGGCAACATTCAAAGATCATTTTCCGTTGCCATTTGTTGACTAGGTGCTTAACACAATATCTAGGCATTACTAATACAACTTTCTAAATGGTTATAGTGGCTATAACCGAATTCAAATTGCACTAGAAGACTAAGCGAATACAACATTCATGAGCCCCTGGGGGACTTTTGCCTATCACAAGATGTCATTTGGTCTATGCAATGCTCCTGCCACATTTCAGCACCTGGTTCTAAGTATTTTTCAACAACAAATCAGTAGTGGTATCAAGGTCTTCATGGATATGGAGCTACATTTGAGTTAGCCCTTGACCACCTTGAGTAACTACTTAACTGATGTGTTGAAACCAACTTGCAACTTAATTGGTAAAAAAGTCACTTAATGGTCCAAGAGGGCATTGTATTGGTGCACAGAGTATCGCAAGTGGAAATTGAGGTAGATCCTAAGAAAATAAGGGTCATCCAAGGAATAACTCGCTAGCTAGAAACAATTAAAGATGTTCAATCATTCTTTAGACATACTAGCTACTATAGGTGATTCATAGAGAATTTCTCTAAGATTGCAAAACTATTGGTAAAGCTAACAAAAAAAAGATGCTCCCTTTATCTAGACCATGGAATGTGAAAAAGCATTTCAACAGTTGAAATATAAATTTGTAGAAACTCTAATTCTACAAGCACCTAATTGGTCCAAGCCATTTCATATCATGACGAATGCATCAAATTATGCCTTGGAAGCAGTGCTAACATAGCTAGATGATAAGAAATATCCATACTACATTCACTGCACTAGTCGAAGCATTGTGGGTGCACAATTGAACTACACCACCACAGAAAAAGAGTTGATAGTAGTGGTGTTTTCTTTAAAGAAGTTCTGACATTATGTGCTTGGATACAAGGTGTTTGTACACATAGACCACAGTGCTATCCACTTTTTGATGAACAAGCCAATGGTGAGCCCTTGTGTCATATAATGGTTGCTGATCTTGCAAGAATTCGATCTTACAATGGTAAATAGAAAGGGCACTAAGAATGTGGTCATTGATTTCTTGTCTTGGTTGTGATGGGACAACAAAGCGGAAGAAGATCTATTATCTGATATATTTCCGAATGAACTCCTCTTTTCTAGGGCTATAATTGAACAACTACCCAATGAGCCAAAATGGTATGATGGCATTCTCACCTATCTTCTCACTCAGGAGATGCCACAAGGGTTGAACCACCAGAAGAAATAGTAATTTCTTCACCAAGTAAAACACTTCATAGAGATCAACAAACACCTCTACAAGGTGTATGTCGGCTGGTGTGTCCCTAATGCTATACAACTATGCATTCTCCAAGATGCTCACAAAGGTCCTTATGGAGGACACTATGCTGGGAGATGCATAGCCATTAAAATCTTGATGGCAGGGTACTATTGGCTAACAATATTTAGGGATGCTCATCATTACATCCTCTCTTATGAATGATGCCAATGAGATGGTGGAATGACTACTTGAATAGACGAACCTCAATAATGGATTTAACCATTGAAGCCCTTCGACATCTGGGGCATTGATTTCATGGGTTCCATCAAGTCCATGTCAAATGAAAAGGCATATATCATAGTCACTATTGATTATTATACGAAATGGACAAAATTAGTAGCCATCATCGACTATCCATCTTCTACTGCTACTCAGTTTGTAAAAAAAATGTTGTAAATAGGTTTGGTGTGCCATGTGCATTAATTTCTGATAATGGAACTCACTTTACAGGAACCACCTTTCAAAAGCTCATGCAACGCTTGGGGGTTGAACATAAACTCACAATACCTTACCATCCCTAAGCTAATGGTCAAGCTGAGGTTACCAATAGGGAAATCACAAGGATACTAACAATAACTATTAGCAAGTATAGGAAGGACTGGAGTACAAGACTCAACAATGCCCTTTGGGCCTACCGCTCAACATGGAAACTTCCTATAGGCTACTCTCCCTATGAGCTTGTGTATGGAAAATTATCAACACTTCCTATTCAATTCAAGCTCTATACACTTTCAACTACGTGTGACCTTGACCTTAACTTAAGTCTAGCCCAAAAAGAAATACTAATGAATCTCAACCTACTAGATGAAAACCAATTGGTAGCCCTATCATCTAACAAGTTGCACAAGGCCTACAACAAAAAGTGTCATGACTTAAAAATTAGTAAAGTGAAATTTCAACTAGGAGATAAGGTTCTCTATTGGAACCTGACCCACCTACCTCAACAAACTA
Organism: Gnetum montanum; assembly: GCA_015680685.1. Taxonomy (NCBI): domain Eukaryota; kingdom Viridiplantae; phylum Streptophyta; class Gnetopsida; order Gnetales; family Gnetaceae; genus Gnetum; species Gnetum montanum. Next base: position 31,694 of record MNCI01002082.1, on the reverse strand, counting down.
AGTTTCAAATGTTATGGAAAGAACCTTACATCATTTACAAGTCTTTTCCTTCTAGGGCCTTGATGATCTACAAACTTGAGAGCCTAAACAAGAAACATTTGGTTAACATCCAACAAATTAAACCTTTCCATGAGCATAAGTTAGCTAATACAACAAAAGCCTTATCAGATGGGCAACCATGCTCAATATTTCGAATCTCCTCCTTTCAACATAGTCGTGGGGAAGATGACCACCCATGTTAACCATATAAGCAGCTCCTCAGTTTTTCAACCTTTTTGTTTTACACATTCTTTATTTTGCATCTTTTTGTTTTCATGTATTTAATCTTTTCTATTTTTTTTGTTTTACACCATAATTAGTATATTTGATATTTCTTCACAATTTTACACTTTCTTTTATATTTTCTTCTATTTTATTATTTTTGTGATTGTCTAACTTTTTATTAATAAGTGTTAGGTACAATGGTAATGTGTTGCTTTATGGTGGTATGTACTATTTTTGTTATTTGATTGTTGGTTTTTGGTTTCTAGCTTTGAATTTCATTATGAATAATTAGGACATGGTTTCTTTTTCATGCAACAGGCAATGAGTCCACAACATCTGCCCATCCACAAACTTTATGGTTTTCCTTATTTTGGAAATGTGTAGTCCCTTTTTCATTAACACAACTTTAATAAATTTGTGACTTTGGTATTTTCTAGAATTGTAAAGGATTCAAAGGCTTAAATAGGGTGTAGCTTCAAGAGAATTGGGTATTCTTTGTGCCTTTCTATTTGCTTGGATGCATGTGTGTTTTCATAAATTTTTTACCACTTAGTGTCAACTAATAAAAGGAAGTTAAATAATTCCTTGGATAGTGTGGTTCTCATCAGAAAAAAAAACAATGATGAGAATTCCAAGCACATCACTTGGATAACAAATGCATGTGTCCTTGCTTGCTGTGGTTCTCATAAAAAAAGAAAAGAAAACAAACAATGAGAATTAAAAGCATACCCTTTGGACAAAATAAATGCATGTGTCTTTGCATGGTGTGGTTTCCATTTTAAAAAAACAATGGAAATTCAAAGCACACCTCTTAGACAAAATAAAAGTGCTACAAGCACTGGTTATGGGACTCATCCCCTCTAACTAAGGCCCTTCCTCACTTCCTACTTATTTTCTAATAAGGAATGGTGGTTGTTCTGTGGGAGCACTCTTGTGTCTCAAGGGATGGACTGGTATTGGAATGGCAATGTGAAGTCATTGAACATGGTTGGTTATCTAGAATAAGGATGGATCCTATCAAGTCATTTAACCATAAAATCCACAAGGCAATCCATGTGACCATAATTAGGAACTCCATTCCACACTCTCTCTCATCCATCTATGCTTTCCATGTCTCGCCTCACTGCCAATTTCATGTTTCAAATTGATGTCCTGGTTTGATGTGTTGGGATTCATAGTTAGTTTCTTCCAAATTTTTGTACTTAACCTTCTATAACCATTAATCATCCACGGAGCCCATAAACTCTTTGGTTTGAAGTTATGAAAGGGCATAAAAGGCCTGTGCCTGCTTTGGGGAGGACCCACTTGTATATCTTTTGGTTGGGTTAGTTAAGTTCTTTACCCTTAGACACTTTTACAATCAAATTCTTTTTGTTTACCCCATTAATGACATCCAATTCTGACACCCTCTGCAAATATTTCCTTGTATTAAACATTTTTTCAAATTAATGAACCACTTATCTAATTTACCCTATTTGTCAATCTTCTCGCTAACACTACTCAAGGAACCAATCAACCATAATCACAACCTAGCCAAGTGTAACCATTAATGAGACAAGCCATTTAATAGTTATGTGTTACACATTACATACTAATTCATGATTCTATTGTGATTGCAGTAGAAGGCATGGACTAGAAGCAAGACTATCTTCACTAAGGATGATGCAATAGTACCACACAATGAGAACTATTTGTGATCATAGGATCTCTTCTCTCTCTCATTCTTTTGCTACCAAGAGGTGTTGGATGTAAATGTTATCCAAGGTCTTCACTTCTCTTATCATGAACATCTTATTTTGTAAAAATTTTAATTCTATACATTTGGGCACTTAGGATCTATATGTTCCATCTAAGTCAGTTTGTATGTCAATCAATAATCCCATACCTACCCAATATATTATGTTGTAAAGAACTTGTTCCTCTTCTTCTTCACTTGAGGATGAGTTTTCATTCAATCGTGGAGGTATGATGAAACATGCTTCTGCCTACTCTGACATTGGGCACACAACGTCAAAGCTACGATGTCGCATATGCAACATCAAGGTCTGGATATGACATTAGGTATCTAACATCGGGGTATATACCCTGGCCTATAAATACAGTGCTTGTGCTCTAGTTTTTGCATATTTTTTGGTCATTTTTCAATCAAAGTAGCGAAGCTCTTGTAGTTTATTTTCTCCAAAGTTAGAATATTTTTTGAGTGCCCATAGAAGAAGTCTAAGTGTGTACGGTTCTTTGTTCAAGCACTAATGTACCTAAGCATAGTAATGTGATGGGAATAAAATGAACTCTTTTGACAATCCTTGTAGCACTAAGACTAGATTAATGTTTCTTTTAATGCACTTTACTTTATTTCATTTCAATTAAGCAATTTAGTTCTAGTAGTTAATGAACACAAGTACGACCACTTTGAGAATACATACAGTACTTGGTAACCTAGGAACGCTTAATGTTTGGTAGCCTAGTAGCACTATATGTGTTTAGGCAAGTGGGATGGTTGCTTGTTGATGGGATGCGATATTGCATGAGCCGCAATATCGCATCCCTCGCAATATTGCATACGCAATATCGTGTCTTCCCCTACGATATCACGTACGCGATATTGCGGTGCGCCGTCATATCTATAAATAAGAGGCGGCTCTCCCTTGTTTCCTCATCCTAGGCTAGATAGTAGAGAAACTCTGGCAGATTGATCACTCCAAAGATAGAATATTTTTCATGTGCCCACAATAGGAGTCCTAAAGTGAACAGATCTTTATTCGAGCAAACATTGTACCTGAACACAAGTTTGTGTACGGCAATAAAGACGAGCTTCTTGGATAAACCTTGCAATGCATGGAATAGGCTAATTATGATTTTATTTACTGTTATTTATTACCTATTATTTATTATCTGTTCTTTACTGCTTTCTCTCTCAACCCTTCTCTCCTAGTTAAGTGCCTCAGTACAACCACTTCGAGCACGTGCGTTACCGGTGGTGATCCCAGCAACGACTAGCATTTGGTAGCCACGGTTGCATTGGTTCAGGATGTGTACGGTAAGTGGGAACGGATGCTGACGCTAGGTAATTTAGACTTAGTTCATTATTTAGAGTTAGTAATTAGTTTCTCAACCCTTCAACTTAATAGCATAGGAGATAAAACATAAAAAGCTATAAAAATCATATACCTCATACTTACTTAACCATACACCGTGACAACTACAAGTAAGTCTGGGAAGACAATGAATGATTAACCCTAAGTGTTCCATGGGTGTGTAGGCACTTAGTCAGCAGAGTTCGACCGGATCGCTTGTGCTACGCTCGTATTCGTATGGTTGAGTGTAGGGGTATCTCACCACTCATCACTTGTGTTAGGATAGATAAGCAGTAAAGGAATTAGATTTTAAATTACTCTACTCTTCATTCTTATTGTAGGCAATCAAACTTATAAAACATAAAATGATAAAAATCATATACCTCAATTACACTTAAACCATACCCTTGAGTCTCATAAGTGTAGTTGGGAAGACAACGAACATTCTCAACACTCATTTCACTTCCTAGAAGAGCTAGTGTACTAGAGAACTATAGGTCCACGAAATTTGACCAGATCACACATAAACGACTTAGTGATTCATATGGTTGGATGTAGGGGTACCTCACCGCTCATCAAAGATGTTTGCTATCTACCCATGTCACTTGTGATTATCATGTGGCTAGTTTCTTGATGAAAAATGATAGTGGTAGGTGATCCACATGGGTTTGCTTCTAGAGTTTCTTCATTTAAGATTAGGTGAGGTTTGGTCAACTAGTCCTTGAAGAGGATTATTGATTGCATCCAAGATAGTTGAGAATTTTGTGTACTAATAGTTCTTATGGTTGATTAATTTCTAGAGCATTCTTAGGTTACCTAGTTTTTGACATTTTGTGGACATTATGGTTTTGGGTATGGTTTTTGGCCTCTAATCTTATGAATCTTGATATGGTTCTTTGTGCAAGATGTGGCCCCATCCTATACATTGTTCTAGGTGTATAGAAGTGGTTAGCTCTACTAAAAGGTTTCTGATACTTCTTGCATATTTGTATGGATATTCAGGTGGTAGGAGCTAGGAACTTGATGGTGAAGGAGCATGAGCAATGGAGTTTCTTTCTTCCTATCAAATTTAGTTTCCTTTGAGCTCTATCTTATGATGATACAAATTCATAGATATTATCAACTCTTCTTGAGATTATGGATTTGCCATGTTATGAGATTTTAATTATGAATTATGATTTATGGTTATGGAATTGATGCTTTAAGTACTCCAATGTGTATTTCAATTTGACCTTGCACTTTGAGTAAGTTTTATAATGCATATGATGATTATTTTCTTAAGATGTAAGCATTATGATGCCACATACCCAAGTAATAATTTGTTGGTGATTTCAATTTGGATTATCTCAATTATAATTTTTTGGGTGTGACATAAATCAAATATTTTGAGAGAAATTCAAACTAAATTTTGATTGCCAACATTGTAAAGTATTACATCTTGTTTAAACTCTTATATTTATAGGAAATTATGGGGCCATAGTAGGGAATGATAGGCAAAACTTTTCCTATTAACTAAAGTATTATAGAATTAAGAGTCATGAATTATGCCATAATAGGATTACATCCATTCCTTAATTCATTTAAATCAAAAATATATATTTTAATTTCCTAATTTGTTTTCTTGTCTCACTAGATTACGAAAAAGATATACAAGGCTTTGTCTCCTAAATTACAAGGAAATCTAATGGAGTAAAAAATCTTCAAATTTGTATTCATCTTCAATCTTTAAACTTGTACATGCTTCATTGCATATTAAACTAGCTTTATCATCTTGCTAATAACTTGATATTTTTTAGAGGGTAACACTACTTTATAGGGGGTGTTGGAACCCAAAATAAGTGAAACATAGCTACACCCCAAGATATATAGTCCAATTAAAACTTTATATAACTCAACATTACTAATGAGCAGCGAGGTACCCCTATGCTCAACCATATGAATCACAAGCGTTTACACATGATCCGATCGAATTCCATGGATGGGACTAGTTGTGGCATCTAGATCATTATGCTTTGATCGCAATTCGTTGCCTTCCCACATAGACTAGTGGTGGCTTTGTCATGTATGGTTTAGTCCAAAGTGAGATGCATGATGTTGTCTCTAATTCTATGCTACTCCTGATGACGATAAAGAGATGAATTAACTAAGCTACTGAACAATGGAAAGTGAAATCTAACTAGCCTACGTGTAATGGGTATCCACCCTTAATCGTCCGTATATGTCTTGGACTTCGTGAGGCTACTCCTAGGGTTGCCAAGCATATGGCACTGGTTGTGTCAAACAATACACTTCTGGATTACCAAGTATCTACACTTAAACGCTCGTGATTAAGATATACGCATTCCATTTAATAACAAGAATAGTAAATAGCAATAAATGGAAACATGTAACTAAAGAAAGTAGTAAATAATTAACAATTCAAAGCAATAATAATCTAAGTGAATGCTACAATGATGGGAGTAATCTCGATCTTTATTGCCAATCATGTAACATGTCCAAGTACATCACACTCAAACAAAGGTGCGATATGATTACAAACATCACACTGTAGGCATGCACTAGTGATGGGACGCGATATCGCATCCTCCCCCGTGATATCGCGGTGCATCGTCATATCTATAAATAAGAGGCGACTCTCCCTTGTTTCCTCATCCTAGGCTAGATAGTAGGGAAACTCTGGCAGATTGATCACTCCAGAGATAGAATATTTTCCATGTGCCCATAATAGGAGTCCTAAAGTGAATGGATCTTTATTCGAGCAAACATTGTACCTAAACACAAGTTTGTGTACGACAATAAAGACGAGCTTCTTGGATAAACCTTGCAGTGCATGGAATAGGCTAATTAGGATTTATTTATTGTTATTTACTATTTTCCATTTAAATGCTTTATTAGGCATTAAATCTTTCTCA
>MNCI01002082.1:0-25396 GCA_015680685.1 Gnetum montanum | reverse complement strand
ACAACGAATGATTAACCCTAAGTGTTCCATGGGGTGTGTAGGCACTTAGTCTGCGGAGTTCGACCGGATCGCGCGTGCTACGCTCGTATTCGTATGGTTAAGTGCAGGGGTATCTCGTCACTCATCAACTAGGAATAACAAAACTTTAAGAAAAACTACCAAAAAATGAAAACTAAAACTAAAATGGAACAAAGCTTAAGAACAAAAAAATGAACCACCCTAAAAAGGGGGAGCATAACTATTGCTAGACAAGAGGTAAGAATGGTACGTGATGTTAGGTAGGCATAGGGGTAGCATAGTAGTGCAGTCACAATCTTTGGGACACCCGAGACATGGAGCTAACAAATGTAGTGAAGATTGAGCCTGCTAGGTTGGCTATTGTCATGTTCTGTGGGTGCAATGATGGACTACATTTTGGGAGGCATTAAGGATCGATGCTTAGGTGCTTAGGTGCAAGAATGCCAGTGATGCTCAAAAAGCTAAAATGCCCAATGCTCTTTTAATTTTCCCACCCATAGAGTGCTAAATGTCAAGATATTGTTAGGGCTAGGTTTAGCGTGAAATGTGGATTGAACGTCATGTGGCATGAGTGTAGATGGGGTTACACTGACATGTTACACTCTCATGAAAGTAGCAAAGTGTTATGCTCTAAGGAACAACAACGGGTTTCCAGAGACCTCTAAACTATGACTACACTACCCAAACTGCATATGCCAGAGTTTGAAAGACTACAATGTACCTGCAAGCAGTGCAAAATAGTACAACTTGGAGGCTATGCTCCAGGACTACGTATTTCCCCATTTTGATTAGGGTTAAGCATAGGGATAATTTTAGGGACTAATGGGGGTGCAAAAGAAATGCAAATTGCCAATCTTTGTTACTGGAGGAATGTTGGAGTTGGGACGAAGGCCGATGTTGAGTTCTGGAGGCTTTTGGAGGTTGTTGGAAGCTTTTCTCTAATGTCAAGCTGGCTACACTCTACAGCATAACACAACTCTTAGTGAAAATTTACAAAATTTTGATGTTTCACACTAGTTACGCTGGCTATGCTGGGGAGCATAGCAAGGACACTTAGCCAAATTTTGACAAAATATATAGTCTCACTTCATGGTACACTAGCTACACTCTAGGGCATAGCAAGAGTGGTAGACTCAAAAGTTAGAAAATGTGCCAAATGTGTCTTCCATGTCAAGCTAGCTTGATAGATCCTTATCTAACTCTTAGGCAAAATTGGGCACTGGAACTTATGCTACACATGCTACGCTAAGAAGCATAATAGAGTGTAGCAACCCGAGAGATAGAAAATTTTCCAAATTGTTTTGTCCATCCCAAGCAATCCTTGATCCCCTCTGGCTAGGAACTTGAGCAAACTGACCACGGAAGTGTGTGCTACGTTGGCTATGTTGGGAAGCGTAATAGGTAGATCCAGAGCATAATAGGACACTTAGAAAAATTTTCATGCTACTACAGCTAACACTTAGAAAAATTTTGCAAAATAGGCCTCAATATGTGCTACACTAGAGAGCATAGCACCAACACTTAGAAAAATTTATCAAGTTTTAACATTAGACAAATTTGTTGTTGAATTACAGAAGCCCGAAATTGGTGGTGTTTCAATACTCACTGGGGAGAGTTAGAAATTCTTGAAAGTTTCAAGCAAGAGCCCCTTGAACTAAAAACATTACCAACGATAATGGAATATGTGTTTTTGAAAAATGGAAAGCCAATCATTATCAATGCCAATCTTACTCTAGAGCAGAAAAAGATGCTATTGAAGGTAGTTAAAAAATGGTTAGCAACTTTTTCTTGGTCATATCCTAAACTCATAGGGATTGATCCTAGGATATGACAGCATCACACCTACACCAACCTAACCATCAAGCTAAAAAGATAGCCATAAAGGCGATTGAACCCCAAGCTAAAGTAGATCATCAATGAGGAAATCGAATGACTCCTCAAGGTAGGGTTCATCTATTCCATTGCAGATATTGTGTGGGTTAGTCCACTTGTAATTATACCAAAGAAAGGTGGCAAGTGGTGGGTCTTCATTAACTTTTGACTGTTGAATATGGCAACATTCAAAGACCATTTTTCGTTGCCATTTGTTGGCCAGGTGCTTAACACAATATCTAGGCATTACTAATACAACTTTCTAAATGGTTATAGTGGCTATAACTGAATTCAAATTGCATTAGAATACTAAGTGAATACAACATTCAAGAGTCCCTAGGGGACTTTTGCCTATTGCAAGATGCCATTTGGTCTATGCAATGCTCCTACCACATTTCAGCACCTAGCTCTAAGTATTTTTCAACAGCAAATCAGTAGTGGTATGGAGGTCTTCATGGATAACTTCTCCACATATGGAGCTACATTTGAGTTAGCCCTTGACTAGCTTGAGTAAGTGCTTAAATGATGTGTTGAAACCAACTTGCAGCTTAATTGGTAAAAAAGTCACTTAATGGTCCAAGAGGGCATTGTATTGGTGCATAGAATATCGCAAGTAGGAATTGAGGTAGATCCTAAGAAAATAAGGGTCATCCAAGGAATAACTCACTAGCTAGAAACAATTAAAGATGTTCGATCATTATTTGGACATACTAGCTACTATAGGTGATTCATAGATAATTTCTCTAAGACTGCAAAACTGTTGGTAGAGCTAACAAACAATGATGCTCCCTTTTTCTAGACCATGGAATGTGAAAAAGCATTCCAACAATTGAAATAGAAACTTGTAAAAACTCTAATTCTACAAGCACCTAACTAGTCCAAGCCCTTTCATATCATGACGAATAAATCAAATTATACCTTGGAAGCAGTGCCAACATAGCTAGATGATAAGAAAAATCCATACTACATCCATTGCACTAGTCAAAGCATTGTGGGTGCACAATTGAACTACACCACCACAGAAAAAGAGTTGATAGTAGTGGTGTTTGCTTTAGAGAAGTTCTGACATTATGTGCTTGGATACAAGGTGTTTGTGCACATGGACCACAGTGCTATCCACTTTTTTATGAACAAGCCAATGGTGAGCCCTTCTGTCATATAGTGGTTGGTGATCTTGTAGGAATTCGATCTTACAATGGTAAATAGAAAGGACACTAAGAATGTGGTCATTGATTGCTTGTCTTGGTTGTGATGGGACAACAAAGAGGAAGAAGATCTGTTATCTGATATATTTCCTAATGAACTCCTCTTTGCTAGGGCTATAATTGAACAATTTCCCAATGAGCCAAAATTGTATGATGGCATTCTCACCTATCTTCTCACTCAGGAGATGCCACAAGGGTTGAACCACTAGAAGAAACAGTAATTTCTTCACTAGGTAAAACACTTCATAGAGATCAATAGACACCTCTACAAGGTGTACACTGATGGCTTGGTTCGCTGGTGTGTCCCTAATGCTAATCAACTATGCATTCTCCAAGATGCTCACAAAGGTCCTTATGGAGGACATTATGCTGGGAGATGCATAGCCATTAAAATCTTGATGGCAGGGTACTATTGGCTAACAATCTTCAAGGATGCTCATCATTACATCCTCTCTTGTGAATGATGCCAATGAGATGGTGGAATGACTACTTGAATAAAGGGACTCAATAATGGATTTAACCATTGGAGCCCTTCGACATCTAGGGCATTGATTCCATGGGTTCCATCATGTCCATGTCAAATGAAAATGCGTACATCATAGTCACTATTGATTATTGTACAAAATGGACAAAAGTAGTAGCCATCATCAACTATCCATCTTCTACTGTTGCTCAGTTTGTACAACAAAATTTTGTAAATAGGTTTGGTGTGCCACATGCATTAATTTCTGATAATGGAACTCACTTTACAAGCACCACCTTTCGAAAGCTCATGCAACGCTTGGGGGTTGAACATAAACTCACAACACCTTACCATCCCTAAGCTAATGGTCAAGCTAAGGTTACCAATAAGGAAATCACAAGGATACTAACAAGAACTATTAGCAAGTATAGGAAGGACTAGAGTACAAGACTCAACGATGTCCTTTGGGCCTACCGCTCAACATGCAAACTTCCTATAGGCTACTCTCCCTATGAGCTTGTGTATGGAAAATTATCAACACTTCCTATTCAATTCAAGCTCTATACACTTTCAACTACATGTTACCTTGACCTTGACTTAAGTCTAGCCCAAAAAGAAATACTAATGAATCTCAACCTACTAGATGAAAACCAATTGGTAGCCCTATCATCTAACAAGTTGCACAAGGCCTACAACAAAAAGCGTCATGACTTAAAAATCAGAAAAGTGAAATTTCAACTAGGAGATAAGGTTCTCTATTGGAACCCCACACACGTACCTCAACAAACTAAGTTTCAAATGTTATGAAAAGGACCTTACATCATTTACAAGTCTTTTCCTTCTAGGGCCATGATGATCTACAAACTTGAGAGCCTAAACAAGAAACATTTGGTTAACATCCAACAAATTAAACCTTTCCATGAGCATAAGCTAGCTAACACAACAAAAGCCTTATCGGATGGACAACCATGCTCAATATTTTGAATCTCCTCCTTTCAACGTAGTCATGGGGGAGATGACCACCCATGTTAACCATATAAGCAACTCCTCAGTTTTTCAACCTTTTTGTTTTACACATTCTTTATTTGCATCTTTTTTTCATGTATTTAATCTTTTCTATTGTTTTTACATCATAATTAGTATATTTGATATTTCTTTACAATTTTACACTTTATTTTATATTTTCTTCTATTTTATTCTTTTTTTGATTGTCTAACTTTTTATTAATAAGTGTTAGGTACAATGGTAATGTGTTGCTTGATGGTGGTATGTACTATTTTTTTTATTTGATTTTTGATGTTTGGTTTCTAGCTTTGAATTTCATTATGAATAATTAGGACATGGTTTCTTTTTCATGCAATAGGCAATGAGTCCACAACATCTACCCATCTACAAACTTTATGGTTTTTTTTATTTTGGAAATGTGCAGTCCCTTTTTCATTAACACAACTTTAATAAATTTGTGACTTTAGTATTTTCTAGAATTGTAAAGGATTCAAAGGTTTGAATAGGTTGTAGCTTCAAGAGAATTCGGTATTCTTTGTGCCTTGCTATTTTCTTGGGTGCATGTGTGTTTTCATAAATTTTTTACCGCTTAGTGTCAACTAATAAAAGGAAGTTAAATAAGTCCTTGCATAGTGTGGTTCTCATAAAAAAAACAATCATGAGAATTCCAAGCACATCCCTTGGATAACAAATGCATGTGTCCTTGCTTGGTGTGGTTCTCATAAAAAAAACAAACAATGAGAATTAAAAGCATACCCTTTGGACAAAATAAATGCATGTGTCTTTGCATGGTGTGGTTTCCATTTTTAAAAAAAAACAATGGAAATTCAAAGCACACCTCTTAGACAAAATAAACAAGATACAAGCACTGGTTATGGGACTCATCCCCTCTAACTAAGGCCCTTCCTCACTTCCTACTTATTTTCTAATAAGGAATGGTGGTTGTTCTGTGGGAGCACTCTTGTGTCTCAGGGGATGGACTAGTATTAGAATGGCAATGTGAAGTCATTGAACATGGTTGGTTATCTAGGAAAATGATGGGGCCATAGTAGGGAATGATAGGCAAAACTCTTCCTGTTAACTAAAGTATTATAGAATTAAGAGTCATGAATTATGCCATAATAGGATTACATCCATTCCTCAATTCATTTAAATCAAAAATATATATTTCAATTTCCTAATTTGTCTTCTTGTCTCACTAGATTACGAAAAAGATATACAAGGCTTTGTCTCCTAAATTACAAGGCAATCTAATGGAGTAAAAAAACTTCAAATTTGTATTCATCTTCAATCTTTAAACTTGTACATGCTTCATTGCATATTAAACTAGCTTTATCATCTTGCTAATAACTTGATATTTTTTAGAGGGTAACACTACTTTATAGGGGGTGTTGGAACCCAAAATAAGTGAAACATAGCTACACCCCAAGATATATAGTCCAATTAAAACTTTATATAACTCAACATTACTGATGAGCAGCAAGGTACCCCTATGCTTAACCATATGAATCACAAGCGTTTACACATGATCCGATCGAATTCCATGGATGGGACTAGTTGTGGCATCTAGATCATTATGCTTTGATCGTAATTCGCTGCCTTCCCACTTGGACTAGTGGTGGCTTTGTCACGTATGGTTTAGTCCAAAGTGAGATGCATGATATTGTCTCTAATTCTACGCTACTCATGATGACGATAAAGAGATGAATTAACTAAGCTACTGAACAATGGAAAGTGAAATCTAACTAGCCTATGTGTAATGGGTATCCACCCTTAATCGTCCATATATGTCTTGGACTTCGTGAGGCTACTCCTAGGGTTGCCAAGCATATGTCACTGGTTGTGTCAAACAATACACTTCTGGATTACCAAGTATCTACACTTAAACGCTCGTGATTAAGATATATGCATTCCGTTTAATAACAGGAATAGTAAATAGCAATAAATGGAAACATGNTTTTGTTATTCCTAGTGCATGCCTACAATGTGATGTTTGTAATTGTACCNAATGATGGGAGTAATCTCGATCTTTATTGCCAGTCATGTAACATGTCCAAGTACATCACACTCAAACAAAGGTGCGGTACGATTACAAACATCACATTGTAGGCATGCACTAGGAATAACAAAACTTTAAGAAAACTACCAAAAATTGAAAACTAAAACTATTTTGTACTACTACTCTTCTTGATCTCAATTGGGTGCCCAAGTGTTGTATTTATAGGCCAACCCAGAGGAGACATCGCTTCTTGGCTCCAACATCGAGGCCTGACAAATGATGACTCATCAATTACCCATCGTAATATGCCTAGAATATGCCTAGAATAACATGACACATGAGTATTACCAAAAACTACTTTATGGTTGCCCATGTTTTTAAGTGAGAATGTTCAAATTACTCCAAAATGGAAACCAAAATTTTCCATTCAATATCAGGGAAAAAAATTAAAGCCATTTAAAATTGATTCGTCATGTAAAATAAAGTAGCTTTAAAAAAATCAACTCTTACCTTAATGGGAAAAAATCAATTAACATTGCATAACTTATAAATACAATTAGAATTGTGCAACTTATAAAAGGATCATGTTAGGCTTGAACCTAAGTCATTCAGCTTGAAGGGAGTCATTCAACTATTTCACAAATTAAAACAACGCACCATCGCACAACCTACAAACACGAATAAAAACTATTTCATGTGGAGACCAAGATTGATGGCCTGAACAATACCCAACGGAGCCAGAGAATCCCCGAAGCTAGAGCATTATGAGTGGCCTTGGTACCATACCATGGCAATGGAATTGGCATTCAGAATATACCAACCACAATAGAAGTAGACAGCCAAAGTAACCAGGCAACGAAAAGGCAGCTGTCTGTGTGGTGATGAACGAAATCGTAGATCGCCTTCGTATCAATGCGACCGTCCAAATCCGCATGTCAGTTAGCCAGTTCAGCGCGTTTGTCACGTGGTGCAGTCAGATCCTCAATTTGTGTATGATGATGCAAATACATGAAGTGCTGTCGCGTCTAATCTTCCAAATATCAGATGGTGGGCCCACCATCTGATGACGTCGCCAAGGTTGGACGGCCCGCGCGATGGTTCATGAATGTAGCTGGGCCGCGTGCTTCCTTTGCTCGGTTGGTTGGCTTTGTCTTGTTACACAGGCCTTCCGGTTTTTGAGCAGGAATGTCCGTTTCATAGCTGTGTCCAAATTTGTGATAGTACACTACTTTAAACAAGTTGTCCAGACCTGAAATGGCACATGGACAACTTACAAGAGGTTATACGCGTTGAAGTGTTAAGTCACCTGGTACGAAACCTCACCTACCGTGCCGTACATCTTTTGAAATTTTAAAATATAACGCTTCTTCATTTTAAAAAGAAATGTCAAACCACTCTACGTTTCATTTATATTTCGAAATAATGCAAGAAGAAAAGATCTTTGGCCAACGTTGGTGATCATCGTGGTTGTCAGATCATGAAAGTGTGATCATCATTGTTGTTTCCAAGCTGCAAGACATGATTATAATATAGTGTTTTGTAATGGATTCAAAGCCACCTTTATCTTTATTTGTCCAAAAGTAAGAAATAGTACTTAAAAAGCATGATAAATAAAATTATACAGTACTTAAAGAAATAGTATGTTATTATTTATTATTTTTAATATAAAAATTAAAATATACTTTCTATTAATTTAATGTTACCACTCATTTTCTTTATTTAAATTTCAAAACCTCAAACTTATACCTTTTAAAAATTTTTGGTATCTTAATGAGAAATCAATTTTAAAGGGTGACATATTTTACACCAAAATCAATCAAAAAGTATTAAAAAAACTAAATTCTAACCTTGATTAGAACTCAGTAGGGGGCTTATAACAATTGAAGTGAGTTTTTGCCATTGAAAAAATATCTCACATTAAAATTTTCAATGCAACTGATGAGCGGTGAGGTACCCCTACGCTCAACCATACAAATACGAGCATTACGCACGATCTGGTCGAACTCCAAGGACTAAGTGCTTATGCACCTTTACATAACAAGGATGGGTTGGGCGATCGTTGTCTTCCCAAGCTTACTCGTATGGCACGATTGTATGGTTAAGTAAACTTGAGGTATATGATTTTTTATGCCTTTTTTTATGTTTTATGTCATGGTGCTAAAGAGGAAAGAAGTGAATTAATTGAATAACTAATTTAAATTAACTAAGCAACTGGGTCCTAATTAGTCCTAACACCAGCATCCGTTCTCACTTTTTGTACATATCCTGAACCAGTGCAACACTACTAGGATTACCAAATGCTAATTGTTACTAGGTTACCAAGTGTTCCACACATGCTCAAAGTGGTCATACTGAGTGTGCTTACTTGCGAAAATTAACGAATTAATAAAAGCAACATTAATTAACTAATGAAAGCATTAAAGAATTGTAAATAGCATTAAGGGTGAGAGATAAGCTATTCTGAATGCTATAAGGTTTATCATAAAGTTCATCTTTATTTCTGGACACAAGGTGTGCTCAAGTACACAATGCTCGAATAAAGATCTATTCGCTTTATGACTCCTACTATAGACACTCAGAAATAATTTTAACTTTGAGAGGGAGAAACTACAAGAGGTTGGGTAAGGGACTAAGAACTAACTACCAAACCAAGTGCGCCCACCTCTTATTTATAGGCAACAAGATAGGTCCCGATATCAAATGTCTGATATCGCATGGCAAAATCTGATATCGTGGACCTGATATTGCAGCTCATCATACCCCCACGACTGAATGAAAACTCGTCCTTGAGTTCCCTACAAAATATTGGAAAGGCATGGGATTATTGACTACATGACAACTGACGATGACATGGGATGATAGACTCAAAGTGCCCAGAGAACGGATTGACAAATATATTACAACATTGGTGTTCATGCCCATTGTGGTAAACATTGTACATATATGACATCTAGACCCTCATTCGATAGCTTGGAGAGAGAGAGAGAGAGAGAATGAGAGAGAATGAGATGTGTTGTTACCGATGTCAAAACTGTGCACACCGTTGTTCATCCATATCTACATGTCCAAACTTGTTCCTTGTGTAAACGTTCTAGCTCCAGTCCATCTTGAGTGCTTCCTCTTATCCCAATCCATTGTTCGTGTAATCACCATCTGCACATACAACACACTCACGGATTAGCAAGGGTAGATAAAACCTAATGCAGTTGATACCTTGCCTCAATATAAAGCATATTGGCTAGGTTGTGGGTATGGCAGATACTAGGTTAGAGGTTTATGACTGATAACTACCCAAGGTGTAGGGGTAAGATAATTATGGAATGGAAAAATTTGTCACATGACCGCCACGACTAAGAGCAAACCTCCAATAGCAATAGGGTGGAAAACTTTTAAAGAATAAGAAGGATATGAGAAACAACAATGGTGAAGCCAATAAAAGAAAAGCAAAAACGGATGTCATTGATGGGATGAATGAGAAAGAGTTGATTGCAAGAAATGTTGAAGGGAAAGAGCTTCACAATTGCACCAAAAAGGAATGCCAGTGGGTCCTTCCCAAAGCAGGCTCATTCCCTAAATGCCCTAACAAACCTACAAACCAAAGAGTCCGTAGGCTCTTAGAATGACATATGGAAACGATGGTTAAAAAAAACTTACCCACAAGTGTTTTACTGAAGACTAACAGTGCGTCAACTAAGCTATAGACTCATCATAAAACTGGCAATGAAGTGGAATGTGGAAAGCAATATGGAAAGATAGGAAAGAATGGAATGGAATCCGAAAAATTTAGGTTGTGTAAAGTCTTGTGTGTAATATGTGGTTAAGGTGACTTAATAAAATTCTATCCAAATCCATATTCACCTATCCACATCCAGTGACCTCGCATCAACACACTTGACCAACCCATCCTCCTGAAGTAACAAGAATGCACCCACAGAGCCACCACCATCCCAACAAGAGAAGAAGTAGGAAGTAAGAAAGGGCCTTAGTTAGAGGGAACCTTCAAGTATGGGTAACATGTCTTTCCAGTGCCATAACCAGTGCTTGTAGCCCATGTTTCTTTATTATGTCTAAGGGGTGTGCTTTGAATTCTCACCAGTTGTGTGTTTTTTTTTAATGTGAGAACCACACTAGGAAAATACTTATTTGATTTAGTCAACTCCCTGAGATTTGGTTAAGTGGGATGGTGGAAAACCTATAAAGAACATCCAAGATCCCAAGAGAATAGTCAGCACAAATGCGTCAAATCCCCTTGAGGTCACACCCTTTTCCATACATTTGAATCTTTCCTTGGTTTAAAGAGTACTAAGGCATGAATTCATTAATAAGTTTTCTTAGAAAAGGGATAGTACATTTCCAAAACAAGGGAGACCATAGAGTTGCATGGATAATTGGGTGACATGGACTCATTGCCTGTTTTATCAAAAGAAACCATATCTTAGCATCAACATTGAAAGTCAAAGGTAAAAACCAAACATTAGCAATCAACACTTATTATAATACAACCCACCATCGTGAGCACTTACTATGTGATGAATAAGAATAAATCAAACAAAGAAACAATAAAAACGTTAATGATGGTGTAAAAAAAATAAGTAAAGATAAAAAAATGTGTAAAAAAAAATGTGTAAAAGCAAAGGAACTAAGAGCTTAGAATGGTTAGCATTGGTGGCCATCTTCCCCACGACTAAGTTGGAAGGAGGAGATCTGAAATAATGAGCAAGGTTGTCCATCAACAGAGGTAGTATTAGTATTGGCTGTTTTAGGCTTATGGAAGGGTTTGGTTTGCTAGATGTTGACCAATAACTTCTTATTCGAGCTTTTAGGTTTGTAGATCATCATGGCCCTTGAAGGAAAAGTTTCATGAATGATATAGGGTCCTTTCCACAGTGTTTGAAATTTTTGGGTACATGTGTGGGATTCCAATAGAGAACCTTATCTCCCACTTGGTATTTGACTTTCCTAATCCTTAGGTCATGATGTTGTTTGTTAAAGGCCTTGTGCAGTTTGTTAGATGACAGGGTGGCTAATTGGTTTTCATCTAACAAGTTAAGGTTCATTAGTAGTTCTTTTTGTGCTAGATTGAGGTCAAGGTTAAGGTCACATGCTGTGGATAATATACAGAGCTCTGCTTGAATAGGAAGCATCGAAAGTTTACCATACACTAACTTGTAGGGAGAGTAACCTATAGGGAGTTTCCATGTGGAGTTGTATGCCCATAGAGCATCATTCAGTTTGGTGCTCTAGTCTTGCCTATACTTGCTAATGGTTCATGTCAATATTTTTGTGATCTCCCTATTGGTAACCTTGGCTTGACCATTCACCTGAGGATGATATGGTGCAGTCAGTTTGTGCTCAACTCCTAAGCATTGCATTAACTTCTCAAAATTCGAACCTATAAAGTGTGTACCATTGTCAGAAATAAGTGCACGAGGCACACCAAACCTGTTTACGATTTGTTGTTGAACAAATCGTGTAGCAATAGATGATGTACAATCCGTAATAGTAGTTGTTTCTGCCCACTTGGTAAAATAGTCAACAACAACAACAACATAGGATTTTTCATTGGACATCAGTGTAATAGGCCCCATAAAATCAATTCCCCATATGTCGAAGTGTTCTAAAGTTTGAATCCATTGTTGCAGACCCTCCATTCTAGTAGTCATTCCCCCATCACATCGGCAGCACTCACAAGATTAGACGAAATGATGAGCATCCTGAAACAATATAGGCTAATAATATCCTACAAGAAAGATTTTTATGGTTGTTCATCTCCCTGTGTAATGACCCCCACAAGGGCCCTCATGAGCATCTTGGAGAACTCGCAATTGATCTACATCAAGAACACACCATCGAACCAAGCCATTGGGACATACCTTATAAAGGTGTTCATTGATTTCCATGAAATATTTGGCTCGGTGAAGAAACTATTGTTTCTTTTTAACATCTAACCCTTGTGGTGTCTCTTATGTAAGCAGATAAGTGAGAATGCTACTATACCAATTTGTATTAGTGGGTAAGTGATTATTTATCACACCTGCAAAGAGGATTTCATTAGGGAAATGGTCAGAAATTGGATATTCATACTCTTTGTTGTCTCATCACAACCAAGATAAATGATCCGCAACAGCATTCTCAGTGCCTTTACAATCGATTAGCGTAAGATCGAACTCTTGTAAGATCACGAGCCATCATATAATGCGAGGGCTCACCATTGGTTTATTCATTAGGAACCGAATTGCACTATGATCTGTATGTACAAATATCTTATTGGGCATGTACAAATATCTTATAGCCCAATACATAGTGCCTAAATTTTTCTAGTGCAAACACCACAGCCATTAACTCTTTTTCCATTGTGATGTAATTGAGTTGTGCACTAGTGGTACTTCGACTTGCACAGTGGATGTAATAGGAATGTTTTTGGTCATCTAATTGTGTAAGTACAGCTCCTAGGGCAAAGTTGGATGCGTCAGTCATTATGTGGAACAATTTGGACCAGTCAGGAGCTTGTAGAATAGGCATTTCTACAAGCTTCTATTTTAAGGTTTGGAAGGCTAGCTCACATTCCTTGGTCCATTCAAAAGGTACATCCTTCTTTGTTAATTCTACCAAAGGTTTTGCAATCCTTGAAAAGTTCTCAATGAAGCGTCTATAATAGCCAATATGTCCAAGGAATGATCAAATGTCTTTTATAGTTTTAGGTTGTTGAGTGATTCCTTGGATGACCTTAATCTTTTCAGGATCTACTTCTATCCCTATTTGTGAAATTCTGTGCCTTAATACAATGCCTTCTTGGACCATTAAATGGATTTTTTGCCAATTGAGCCTTAAGTTGATTTCTACACATCATTTTAGTACTTGCTCTAATTGGTCCAATGCTTGTTCGAAGTCCACTCCATAGGTGGAGAAATCATCCATAAAGACCTCCACACCATTTCCTATTTGCTACTAAAAGATACTTAGAACCAAATGTTGAAACGTTGCTGGGGCATTGCACAAGCCAAACAACATTTGCTTATATGCAGATGTCCTCCAAGGACTTGTGAACATAGTCTTAGCTTATTCTTCTAGTGCTATTTGAATTTGATTATATCCACTGTAGCCATCCAGAAAGCTATAGTATCAATGCCCTGCAATGGTATCTAAGAATTGGTCGATGAATGGTAATGGGAAGTGGTCTTTAAATGTTGCCATGTTTAGTAGCCTAAAGTCTATACACACCCACCATTTACCTCCCCTTTTGGGCACAATGACTAATAGACTAACCCATTCACTATCAACAATGAAATAGATGAACCCAGCTTTTAGAAGTTGTTCAATTTCTTCTTTAACCACTTGCTTAAGCTTTGGGTTTAGTTGCCTCTATGGTTGTCATCGAGGTTTCATGGAGGGGTCAGTGTAAATTCTATGTTGGCATATCCTAGGATCTATTCTTGTTAATTCAGGATATGACCAAGCAAAGGCTTTCGACCATTTGTTTATCATTTTCAGCAATCTTTTTTTTTTTGTTGAGAAGTGAGCTTAGCATTAATGATTACCGATTTTCCATTTTTGAGAAATGTATACTCCATACCCATGGGCAATATTTTTAAATCAAGGGGCTTTTTCTTGAACTTGTCAAGGATTTCCAACTTCCCCCAGTTGATATTTTCGAGGTTAGGACTTGGAAGTTGGTGATGGACTTGCTCTAATGTATCTATGCTATCAACATAGGTGCAAGTCAAGCTCTGAGTTGGTTCCATGCATATAGTTGAATCATTTTCTTGGTCAGCTGTCAGCCACTGGGTGCCTTCCTGTCTTGTGGCTACTACATATAGGCATCTTTGTATGTTAGTTATTGGTGCACATTGATTGCATGCAAGGAATGTTAAACACTGTACAAACCAAGACTTATACATGCAATTACACCCTATGTCACTATATGTGATGCATGGAACTTTCTTCTTCTCAATCTTTCCAAATGTATTTTCCTTTGATATTTCTAGGAAAAGATCATGTATTTCTAGGTGTGCATCAATTATGCTTAGCGATGCTCTTTCCATTATGATTGGGAAGTCCCCCTTACAATTGTTGACTTGAATCACTAGGAAATTGGCTAGATACAACCACCCACAAACAGTGGTGACAATGTTCTCCACTAGTCCTAATGGGACAGTGATGGATTGGTTAGAAAAATCTAAATGTATGTTACTCTTTTTTAATGGAGGTAGGTTCCAAGCTTTGTACATTTCTTGAGAGATTAAGTTAACACCAGAACCTGAATCTAAAAGAGCCTTGCAAGGTTCGTTCCCAACAATTTGCAAATATATAAGAGGACTTCTAGGATTAGAGAATTTCCTAGGAAGGTGGCCATCTTTAATCCAATTAGTAATTACATGAGTTGACATGATCGTATGCATTAACTGTGATCTTTGGTTCAAAGGAAGCTCCAAAGATTCAAATGGTGGTAAGGCATTTTGAGAATTTGTTGCTTGTGGTTGTAAGGAGTTAGTTGGATTGTTGGTTCTAAAGAAAGGTCTCTTCTTTATGCAGTTGTTTGAACCAACAATACGTTGAGGGTCGATAGCCCTTGTAGTGTTATGTTGTTATGGTTGGGTAGGGAGCTCACCCTGAATAGCTAGAGCAAGTGGTAATGGGGTTAAGGCTGGAAGAGGTGCAGTCAAATGAGAAGGATAGTACATTTTTGAAACCTCTCCTATAGGAAAAGGAGTTCTATAGTACTTGTGGGTTTGCTGGTGATACTGAGGAGTAATGTGACTAGTAGACTCACGTGGAGAGATTGGCTATTGCACGTAGTATTCATATGGGTCACGTTGACGATAAGGGTACTGTTGACATGGTGGTGGCATTCCCCATGATTGTGGTTGTTGCCACTATTGATACTGTTTATGTGGTTGTGGTGGAGTTCCACTTGGATAATATGTCAAGGGTTGGTGGAATTGTCTTGGGCTACCTTAAGGATAAGGTAACCTTCGGGGTGTTTTCCATCTATTTAATTGTGGGTTTAGTGTGTACACCCCAGGCTCCTGCAGATGTGAGATTACTAGGCAACATCCATTAGGATGGTCATATTGACATATCTCACATTCACCATCATTGTTTGTTTTTGAATCCACAACCTCTTTAACAATGGTAGCTTTGCCCTTACCTTTGTTACATGCATATTTAGTTTCTTTCTTTTTTCTCCTTTCTCAGTCATTACCTGGTTCCCTAGACTCCTCTACTATTTGATAATGGTTTGAAATTTATTATCTAGGGAGTCCCACATTTGGTCCACCTTTGTTGATACTTCTGATGCAAGTTTTTGAATGGGCAAGGTTTTCCTACTCACCATCTCTTCAAGTGGTGACTCTTCTTCATCCTCACAAAATCTAACTCCCTTCTTTCGGAGGGAAGGATCTCTATTGTATTCCGCCGCACTCTCTCTTTTCCTTAACTCACCTTCCTCCTTGGCAACTTGGTCCAACAATCTTTGTACTTGATGGGCTCTAAGCTCAAATAGTCTTCCTTGGGCATAAGTCCCAAGGGTTCTTTGTGTTTCATGCCTAAGTCCATCTACGAGATGGCATAGTTGTTCCCTTTGCGAGTAACCATGGCTAGGGCAATGATGTAATAATGCATAATATCAGCCCATGGTAGCATCCAATGGGTTTGTGTTCTCCTTGTTTCCATCCTTGGATTTGCTTTCACAGGTTGGACACTTGGGAGTACGTTTGATACTTATCATTGAACAGTTCTAATATGGTACTCCATCAGGGAGTGGACTTTAGTTCTAAGGACCGATACCAACTTTCCGCTTCCTTGATTAGTGTTTGTGGAAACAACTTGAGTTTTTGCCACTCGTTTTTTATGTTTTGCAAGGCACATGCATCGTGAAATGCTTGCAAATGATTTTGAGGATCGGCGTTGTATCCTCCTTCAAATCATGGGATATTGTTCATGTCCAATCTTTTGATCCTGCTGTCTTTTTGGTGCCTTGTTGAGATTCTAGCAACCTCAGTTATATCTAGCATACTTCGGGTAGTGAGTAGGGGTTCATCGTGATTGTATTCTCTATGGCGTCTATGATGCCTACTCTCCCTCCTTTCACAGTGTGTTTCTCTAGAATGCCCTCATCCCCTTTCTCAACTGTTTTGTCTATTATTCCTATTTTGCCTACCATTATCCTCAGGGTCTTTCCCTCTATGACTACATTTCAATCCTAAAGGAGAGGGGGAAGGAGATGATGGAGGTGAAGAGGGAGGAGGACCATCACCATGATGGTGCCTGCTACCTTCTCTTTGGTGGTCGTGACCTCGATCACGGTTACGATCAGAATGTCCATCTTTTTCATGTGCTCGTATTCCTTTTGCGGACCCTTTGCGTCCATTGGTACCAGAATCTAGGTTATGGATAGTTGAGTGAAGATTCTAATACACAACCCCTTGACCGAAGTCAACAAGAGGAACATCATTGTGTGGAAGACCTCCTGAGGTAGGCTCACCACCCTCATTTTCACCTATGACATATGGGACATCCTGCGACCACTTCCCCTTCATAAATTTATGATGTCTCTCATGTTGTAAGTCTCTTTGACGTTGTGCCTCCATGGGTCAATACTCTCTCGAGTCGTGTTCATGCATGACGTACTTTGCATGTAAGTGCTACATACCAATTCATGTGAGAGCACAAAGAAGCATGCTTGGGACTGAACGATCAAGAGGTAACACTATGTTACCTTCTAAATCACGCCAACACAGTTGTTCATCCTAGTGAGGATAAAGATAAAGTTTGGTATATACTCATCGGGATGAACGTATACCACATGAAATTGTTGGAGCACTGGCAAGTCATCATGTGTACTACGCCTTCGATTGTTCGTTGTGTTAGACCTAGGCAGTGAAACACTCTTGTAAGAAGAACGAGACATGATTAATTCTTCAATGTGTGACACTTTTCTCTTCTCTTTTCTAAGAATTGTAAGATAATCAACCCTAAGGGTTCGTTCCAATGATGGGAAGATTCCTAAGTTCTAATTAGTGCACAAACAACAAAGTCCTCGGCAACGACACCAATGATGAGCGGTGAGGTAACCCCCTATGCTCAACCATATGAATACGAGCGTTATGCACGATCTAGTCAAACTCCAAGGACTAAGTGCTTATGGACCTTTACAAAACAAGGATGGGTTGGGCGATTGTCGTCTTCCCAAGCTTACTCGTATGACACGATTGTATGGTTAAGTAAACTTGAGGTATATGATTTTTTATGCTTTTTTTTTTATGTTTTATGTCCTAGTGCTAAAGAGGGAAGAAGTGAATTAATTGAATAACTAATTTAAATTAACTAAGCAGCTAGGTCCTAATTAGTCCTAACACCAGCATCCGTTCTAACTTTTCGTACACATCCTAAACCAGTGCAACACTACTGGGATTACCAAATGCTAATCATTACTAGGTTACCAAGTGTTCCACGCATGCTTGAAGTGGTTGTATTGAGTGTGCTTACTTGTGAAAATTAACGAATCAATAAAAGCAACATTAATTAACTAATGAAAGCATTAAAGAATTGTAAATAGCATTAAGGGTGAGAGATAAGCTATTCTAAATGCTGCAAGGTTTATCATAAAGTTCATCTTTATTTCTGGACACAAGGTGTGCTTAGGTACACAATGCTCGAATAAAGATCTGTTCGCTTTATGACTCCTAGTGTGGGCACTCAGAAATAATTCTAACTCTGAGAGGGAGAAACTGCAAGAGTTTGGGTAAGGCACTAAGAACTAACTACCAAACCAAGTGCACCCGCCTCTTATTTATAGGCAACGAGATAGGTCCCGATATCGGATGTCCGATATTGCATGACAAGATTCGATATCGCAGCTCATCAGCAACCAACAAAAGTCAACTTAGATAACCTACTCATGTCCACAAGGAGGATATTAGCATAAAATTTAGGTTAGGTCATCCTCACATAGAGTAAGAAAAAAGTTTAAGGTCATATTGCCTAAAATAGCTTGTATAGAGTCAAGCTAGACCAACGCATTACAATGAAATAACTATGGAAGATGCAAAGTCAACAATTATTAACTTGTTAACATTAACAAGTGGAAAATGTTATCATCATGTGTTATACCAATAACAAATTTATAAATTTATGTAGGCATATGTTTATTCTTAGGCATTAACATAGGTGTAAAAATAATGAAGAAGCACTAGTGACTTTAATTTATAATGTTAAATAATAGCATTCACGAGTATCCTATTACAATTGTAAAAGATATTTGTGACATGACATTGACAATGGTTCACCATTGAAATTATGTGTAGAGACCTTGAATTATGAAAGGTTTGACATGTGAGAGTTGCATCATATAAACTCTCCATGTATCCACTGTACCTAAACGTGTCCTATTGTGCATGTATTATTTAGAAAGTATACCATACTACATCCAGCTAATGTGTCAACTATGTGTTGCTATTTATATTTATGAACTACCAATATACTATAATATTACTAACAAACTTGATTGAATTATGTTCTGTCTTTTTAAATTCCTTCTCACTTCACAAGTTAGTTAATATTACATTTTTTTAAAAGCTAATGTGTTACATTGCTTCAAAACATTGATGTTTTTAATTTAATTTAAATAGTTGTAAAGGGAAACTTTGAAAAGTTATTGAAAAACTATCAAATATTCTAAGATGATAGCATAACAATCTTTTAAAAAAAATAGTAGGTATAGCATGTTATACACTTTTAAGAAATGTGAGTAATCACGATTATTATTAAGTTGAACATAAAAAGGAAAAATATCGATAAGCCTAATCAGGTCGAGAATGTAATTAGGATAATTCACTTCACAAAGCGATTGCTTTTTTTTTTTACTAAGAAAAAGAGGATAAAATTTGGGATGCTCATAGCAAATTCTAACGCAGCCACCCATTGTTAAATCCGGGACCAATCTTCGATTTTGAAGGCCAGTTCTTTCAATTTTAAGGTAGCCCATCAATGGGTGAATGGCTAGGAGATAGTTGGTGGTCACTGTTGCTTGCCCTGGTCCTATCACTGTTGGAGCATGGGCGAAAAACCAATCAAGGCCATTTATAGAGCGAAACGAGATAATGGTAAAAATGAGGGAACAGAAAAATAATTACATGTAACTAAATCGCTACTTTAGAAAATCAGTTGCCGAGGGAGAAAATAAAGAACAGATTAAATTAAAACATAAAGGCTGGTTTGGCCTCTCGATGTTTCAGGGCACGTCTTTTACCAAAAAATATTCTACCGTTTTGTAGATTTTTTAGGACACTATTTTACCACCAAATTATTCAATAACTTATTTTCCCACCAAATTATTCAACAACCAAAATAAACTTTGGCAGTTTGGCATTTACTTGGCAGTAGCACGGACAGGCAGCAAGAAGTCTGGACCAGACACTATTTTGTCCGCGTGTTCTATGCTTTTCCGTGAAGTGGCCTCTGGGCACGCCAGGCGTCTGCATTTGGGCTATAAATTTGGGTTTAGTTACGCGTGATGCAAACATTATCGGAGCTTCTTTTGCTCTAACGATATTCCTGTCTTTCTTTGTTGTTGACGTTTCTGCTGTTCAAAATGTGTGGGATTCTTGCTGTGTTTGGTTGCCAGGATGACTCCCAGGCTAAGCGTGTTAGAGTTTTGGAGCTCTCCCGCAGGTAAAAATTGAATAATTGATAGGTTTCATTTTGTTTATAATTAGGAGACCAGATGCCAATGATAAGGTTTTGGTTATTGTTTACTGAGCAGAAATTTGGGCATTTTTTATAACAGTGGCTAATGCTGTGGATTGTTAAACAAATGACAAGTTTCTTGGTTTTGCTGTTTTTGTTTTCGGTAGAAATTCGCTCGTTACGCATGGCTACTTTTGGTGGAGAAATAGAATCATGATTTTGAACTATGGTGGGTTCCGAATATCTGATTGCTGTTCCTTTTTGGGAATTTGATTTTCAGACTGACGCACAGAGGCCCAGATTGGAGTGGACTGTATAAGAGGGGAAACAGTTTTCTGGCTCATCAGAGGCTGGCCATCATCGATCCCGATTCAGGCGACCAACCTCTGTACAACGAGGACAAAACCATCGTTCTTACTGTGAGTTCTTGTATCTTAGATCTGCGTTTTGTAAGATTTATGACTTCAGGATTATGAGGTGATAAAGGTTGTAATTTTTGCAGGTTAATGGCGAAATCTACAACCACAAGGAGCTGAAACAACAGCTCATGTCGCACAAGTTCAACACCGGCAGCGACTGCGAGACCATCGCTCATCTTGTGAGCTTCTTCACGTCATTTCTTTTTTAATCTTTGCCTGTGTTACGTTTATCGGACTTTCGTTTGTCTTTCTTTTGGTGCTGGGCATCCAATGCCTGTGATATGATTTTTTTGGACCGGCAAGATGACAGAGGAATGAGGGCAATTGGCATTTAATTCCAAGCTTTAGATCCTATGCTTCGTGTGTGTTTAATTATGTTGGCTGTTATGGCAGTACGAAGAACACGGGGAAGAGTTTGTGAACATGTTGGACGGCATGTTCTCTTTCGTTTTGCTGGACACACGTGATAATAGCTTCATAGCAGCTCGTGATCCCATCGGAATTACTCCCCTCTACATCGGCTGGGGCATCGATGGTGAACCTTTTTATCACGTTCATGTTCAACATTAACAATCAATTTTTATTAGAATTTTAGGTCTATTATTAACAGGAATGGCAAGCTTAAGTAATGAAAGCTTTGCTGTACGCGGCAGGATCGGTGTGGTTTGCGTCGGAGATGAAGGCCCTCCACGATGAATGCGAGCGTCTCGAGATATTCCCTCCGGGTCATGTCTACTCCAGTAAACACGGTACGTAACCGGTCTCTAGTAATTTAATCGCTGACTTACCCTAAACGTCAGGCCTGAGGACTAATTTAATCAAGTAGCAAATCACGCTTATCCATTTTTAGTTTGACATGATTTGTGGTTTTATTTGATTTGCAGGAGGCATGACAAGATGGTATAATCCTCCATGGTATTGTGAGGAAAGGATTCCAACCACGCCCTACGATCCGCTTGTTCTTAGAGAAGCCTTTGAACAAGTATATACTATATAATAAACTAAATTTGACGTATGAGGGAACAGTACATACTATATAATATTGAAACGAACTAAATTCGACATATAAAGGAACAGGACCAACGAATAAGAACTGTTTTATTATTTGTTTTAACTTGTGACAACTTGACAGGCGGTGAAGAAAAGGTTGATGACAGATGTGCCGTTCGGAGTGCTTCTGTCAGGTGGCCTCGATTCGTCGCTGGTGGCCTCCGTTGTAACTCGCCATCTGTCGCAGTCAGACCTGGCTCTCGAGGCCGGAGGCCGACTCAATTCGTTCTGTATAGGCCTCAAGGTTCTTTTCTTTTTTAATTTTGTGAGCCAAATTTCAAAAATTAAGGGAAAAAAACCAAAAAAAAAGAAAGAGCATGAAGGAGGTATGGTATGTCGTTTGTGGAATCCGCGTCGTTGATGTTGAGCATTTGTTTTGTTTGGTTCTGGCTTTGGCTTCGGCAGGGGTCGCCGGATCTGAAGGCGGCCAGGGAAGTCGCTGATTTCCTGGGAACAGATCACCATGAGTTCTATTTTACTGTGCAGGTAGGTAGTCCGTTTTTTGGTCTGTTCTATTCAATCATTTTCAATCTATGATCGGTCATCCGAAGGTTATCCGAATCTGTGCCACAAAATCATATTGTAGGACGGAATAGACGCGATAGAGGATGTGATTTTCCACACGGAGACTTACGACGTGACTACAGTGCGGGCAAGCACGCCAATGTTTCTGATGTCGCGCAAGATCAAGTCCATGGGTGTGAAGATGGTATTATCTGGTGAAGGATCGGACGAGATCTTCGGCGGCTATCTCTACTTTCACAAGGCTCCCAACAAAGAGGAGTTTCACCAGGAGACCTGCCGAAAGGTAAGGTTGACCATTATTTTAATTTAATTTCCTTGCTTTCTCTAATGTAATTTGACCATATCCTTTTTATTACAAGGTCTACATTCTAACTTATCCTACGATACTTAATTGTATACAGGTGAAGGCGCTGCACATGTACGACTGCTTGAGGGCGAACAAGACGACCTCGGCGTGGGGTGTAGAAGTGAGGGTCCCGTTTCTAGACAAGCACTTCATGGATGTAGCCATGTCCATGGACCCCGATTTTAAGATGGTTAAGCCCGATCTCGGCCACATTGAGAAGTGGGTTCTGCGCAAAGCATTTGACGATGAACGCAACCCATATCTCCCCAGGGTCAGTATCACAAACATATTACATGTCAATGTTATTGATTCAACCTTGTCTTTATACAGATGGATGAATGTATAATGGACGACTGTACTGCAGCACATTCTGTATCGGCAGAAGGAGCAGTTCAGCGACGGCGTAGGCTACAGCTGGATCGACGGTCTCAAGGCGCACGCCGCTGCACGAGTAAGCTTGGCACTTTTACTACTCCAAAATAAAATTAGATGCCTTTGCAACTTTGGCAGTGCCGTTTAGCAGTACCAAAACTAAACGATACGGAGGCAGCAGGTATAGAAATGAATGAATGAACGAACGAATGGTAAGTAATGGCTGTGATGTGGGTGTTGGGTTGTGTTGCAGGTGAACGATCTGATGATGAAAAACGCCAAATACGTGTTTCCGATAAACACTCCAACGACAAAGGAGGCGTACTACTATCGGATGATATTCGAGAGATTCTTCCCGCAGAGCTCGTGCAGGATGACAGTGCCGTCGGGGCCCAGCGTGGCCTGCAGCACAGCCAAGGCCGTGGAGTGGGACGATTCCTGGCGCAGTAGCCTGGACCCATCGGGACGTGCAGCCTTGGGCGTTCACGCGGCCTCCTACACCAACGCAAATGCAAATGCAAATGGAAAAGTCGGACGAGTACACTCCACTGGGAAAATGCCAGGGCTGACAACGCAGCCCCAAGTAGTGGTCTCTTGAGGCCATTCCATCCACTCATCCCTGTATCCCGTAGTTGTATTAGTAGTAGCAGCGGAGTAGTAGTAGTACTAGTAGCGGATGTGCGGCTGTATACGTTACTGTAGTTGAATTTGGCATGCGTGTCTTGTTTGTTTGTTTTGTGGGTTTGGTGGTGAGTGTGTGAGACTGATATGATGCGTCTGTGGGACGGGTAAAGATGCCCTGCTTGTTGGCTACGTGTGTGTATCTTATGTGGTCATGCACGCCCAACCCGTCGCAACTGTAAACCTTGTCTCATTATTTGTTAAGGTGATACTTCAATTTCCCCCCCTGCAATGTATTGCATCCGTCAACTTCGCGAGTATGTATAAAGATTATATGGTGTACCTCAAATCGTTGTTATTTTTTTACTGCTATTCCCTTAATCGAATACGAGTGACATGCATTTTCTGTGCACTTTTTTTTATGGCTTATGGTGCATCATTTCATAGTCAGTCATTTTCAACGCATGCGTGAAAAATGATACGCTTTATGTTCTTCTCGGTGCTTAATTAAATTTATGAAGTTTATCTTTATTTTTCTCATGTAATATCTATCAAATAAATTTTATAAGTTTTTGGATGTAATAACGTTTCTTTATAAAAATGTAATATTTATTCAATAGGGTTTTTGGATGTAATAACGTTTCTTTATAAAAATGTAATATTTATTCCATAGGGTGAAAAATGTAATATCTATCCTTAAGAGTTTTTAGGCATAATAAAGCTTTATTTCATTTCTAAAATGAAGAAAAAAAAAAAAAAATTATCATTTACTTTATAATCTTTTGTGTACATTTTTGTTTTCTTCTTTTGTATACATTTTTGTTTTCTTTAGGCATAATAAAGCTTTATTTCATTTCTAAAATGAAGAAAAAAAAATAAAAAAATTATCATTTACTTTATAATCTTTTGTGTACATTTTTGTTTTCTTCTTTTGTATACATTTTTGTTTTCTTATCACGGAAATAAAAGTAATGGACTAGTCTAACAAGGGNAGTAGATGTGATCTACTAGGCACAAGTTTTGGACATTGGGGCTAGTAGCACAACACCTACCTACATACAAGTGTCCCACCATCATACACACATGTCCCACCATAAAGCTACTATCCCAACATCATACAAGTTTTCCACTTAGGCACAAGTTTTCTGCCACAAGGCTACTCTACTTTGTTACACCTATGAACAAACATACAAGTGTCCCACCATCATACACACATGTCCCACCATAAAGCTACTATCCCAACATCATACAAGTTTTCCACTTAGGCACAAGTTTTCTGCCACAAGGCTACTCTACTTTGTTACACCTATGAACAAAGATACAAGTGTCCCACCATCATACACACATGTCCCACCATAAAGCTACTATCCCAACATCATACAAGTTTTCCACTTAGGCACAAGTTTTCCGCCACAAGGCTACTCTACTTTGTTACACCTATGAACAAAGAGAGGAGAGGATTTGAATCCACAACCTTCCAACCATGAGAAAAGTGTATTAACTATTATGTTACAAACATGGTTGCATTTTTTAAAGAGTTGTAATTACCCATTTGATGAGTGGCGAGGTACCCCTACACTCAACCATACGAATACGAGCATGTACGCGCGATCCGGTCGAACTCCGCAGACTAAATGCCTTAACACCACAAGAAACACTTGGGGTTAATAGTTCGTTGTCTTCCCAGGCTTGCTTGTAAGTGTCACAGTGTATGGTTAAGCAAGTCTGAGGTATGTGATTTTTTTGGTATTTTTCGGTTTTATCTTCTAAGCTATCAAGGAAAAGGGTTGAGAAACTAACTAACTCTAACTAATG
>MNCI01002075.1:3036-71639 GCA_015680685.1 Gnetum montanum | reverse complement strand
CATCTAGACTAAACCATACGTGACATATGCAAAACTAGTCTAGATGGGAAGACAGTGAACTGCGACCTAAGGCTAACTATCTAGGTGCCACAACTAGTCCATCTGCGGAGTTCGACCGAATCGCGCGTGCGACGCTCATTTTGTATGGTTGAGTGTAGGGGTACCTCGCCACTCATCACTTATAAAATGGTTCCATAGGTATAATCATATACTTAGATTTTCCTTTGATAGGGATCAACAATTCTGAGAAATCTGACCTAAAGAAGCCCCAAACTTAGCTCCAAAAATCCTAGATAAGAGCACACCATAAGTGGGTAACATGTCAACTACAAGGATATCCGTATAACATGTATATGTAGGGTATTTTTTAATTTTTAGCTTTACTCCTTTTAATGACTATACTATAGGTACATTAGATCCATCAAGTTGGATCACACTTTTCGTTTATGGTATCATTTGTGCTCCTAAAGCCTTACATACATCAAGAGGCATGACACTAATAGTTGCACTGGAATCCATTAAACAGTGGTGGACATTCTTTCCTAAAATAATCACAATGGTTAAAAAAGGGATGTGGTCCTTCTTGCTTGACATGGAATTATTCACGTTTTGTATTGATAGTGTGTTAGGAATTTCTGCAAAGTGAACTTGCCTTTCAAGGATTGGAGATTTTTCTCTTTGGGCTTCAAGTGTATGAACTATATCCTGAATTACCTCTTTCATTTCATTAAATTGTAGGAGGCCATACATTGAAATGTTGGCTTTAACTCTTTTTAGATCCTCAACCAGATCATAATTCCTATGTTCATCTTTGACTTCTTGTTGAGGTGGGATCCTTCTAAGTATCCCAAATTGGTTGTTTACTTGGGATGGCCCAAATTGGTTGTTTGCATTACTTTGGCTAGGAACTCTTCTATTTAGAGGCATGTAGGAATTATTCCTAGTTTGTTGTTATGTCGTGTTCACAATGTCATTAAGTCTACGATAGAGAGTGTTGTGTGGGTTAGGGTCACCTACCATAACTTATTCTAATGAATAAACCTCTTCGTTCTCTATTTCATGAGGTACATTTAAGGACCATAATAGGGGTTTTTCCATTTTATTTCCCTTGGATATTATCATCATGTAATGCCAAGAATTGAGGACAAGTCTTTTCAGAATGTTACCTCATGTTATGAAGATGACAATAATCATTGTTAATTGATGTACTTGGCTTTTTTGGTTGTATAGGGTCTTTGTTATTATTTCTCTATAGCTTAACCACTTTATTGGAAAGTTTCTATAGTGAAGTCAGTATCTGAGTCATTTGGTTTTGGGTTTAAGTTGGAGGTTCAACAAAATTCAACATCTCATTTGGATTTATGATGGATTGGATCAAGGCTTTTAGTTGGTCATCATTCAAACTAGTGTTAAATGGTAGGAATGAAAAGGACGTGGGGCCTTGAGATTTATTACTTGAAGGTTGAGCCAATTGAAAAGGGGAAAGAGTCTGAGGCATAGCATTGCCAATACTCATCATCCAAAATTGGGTTGGGATGATGTTCATAAGGGTTATTTGTTCTTTAGCCATCGCTTCTTGTATTTATGTTATGTTGGGATCAAATTTGATGGTATAAGCAAAGAATGGATCAATGGTAGAGAGGTAGAAGTTGAGGATACCATCGGGTTGTGCATGCATCTCATTTGGCACAGAGGCAAGCTAATGAAGGAATCTAAGGTTGTAATCCCTAACATTCTCCCCAAGTAACTTTATTAAGTTAGTGAAGTTGCTAGATGCTATGGCAAGGCTTGTGAATTTGTCAAACTGAATTAAAAACTTATTTTTGAATTCTTGCCATGAGTTAATGAAGGCATTGTGGAGCATCAAGAACCATTGGGTTGCTTTAGTCCTGAATGTAGTCACAAAAACCTTGCATGCCACATCATTTTGTACAATGTTGTGAATTCCTAGTAAGGTTTCAAAACATTATATTTGTTGGAAAGCATCACTTGTAGGGATTGTGGGATCAAAGAATAGGTTTATGTTCTACAAGGATTTTGGGATGTTATGGTAGTTAGTAAAGTTAAAGGGATTACTCACCAAGGGAGTTGCGGGTTGATGGGCTACCATCCTAGTTCGAGCTCTCCTAGGAATAGAACTTGCAAAATATGAAGCTTGTTGTTTCTTTAACGCGAAGAGACAGGTGACTAGTTGGTTTGGGGTAGGGGTAAGTAATTCTTGTTGGGAGGGTGTGCTCATAAAACAAGAATTTTCAGATTATAAA
The DNA here is from genome assembly GCA_015680685.1 of Gnetum montanum. Taxonomy (NCBI): domain Eukaryota; kingdom Viridiplantae; phylum Streptophyta; class Gnetopsida; order Gnetales; family Gnetaceae; genus Gnetum; species Gnetum montanum. Next base: position 69,375 of record MNCI01002075.1, on the reverse strand, counting down.
CGTTAAAGTAAACTATAAAATTGAGTACAAGAAATAAATATTGGAATAATAAAATATTTTTTTAAAAAAACACTAAAATGTACTATATTTTTTAAAAATAATTTTTTTGACAAAAGAAAGAAAATACTAAAATATTCTATATATAAAAAATGATTTAAAAAAATAAAAATAAATGCTTGAAATTTAAAAGGAAAATAATTTCAGGAAAAAAAAATTTAAGTTGAATAATTAAAACTACCTTAACAAAGTCGGGACTTAGGTACGAATTGCCAAAATTAGAAATTCAAAAATGGAATTGGAAAGAAAAAGATTCGGGCAACAACAATTTTTTTTAAAAAAAATGGGAAGCATAAAAATTAAAGGTGTAAAGACAAAGATTTTTATAAAAATTTGACAAGTTTGAAAACCAGATCAAGAAATGAAATGGCCACAACAAAATGGCAAGAAGAGCTGAAACCAAAAGGTGAAGGTTGAAGCCCTCCTTTTAGCACCAAAAAGGTGTTGATGCATAAATTTTGGTCACATTAACTCCTGGGAAAACTCATTTTTGGAGACTATCGCCTAGGGCACCTCCTATATGGGTATAGAAACTTGGGAATAGTCTCAATTGGAGAGGGCTATGTGACATTTTAAAAACAATAAACCAAGTAAAATAATTGAGAATTTAAATTGAATATATTTTTAAGAGGGCTATGCGATGTTTTAAAAATAATAAACCAAGTAAAATAATTGAAAATTTATATTGAATGTTTGTTCAATTTTAGAATATAATAAAGAATCCAAAAGAAAAATTTAAATTTTCCCTAGTCTTGCTACTGCCACATATTCACTGCGAGTTCGTTGTGGATGCTACCGCAATGTTGCCCGTAGCCGCTATTGGATGAGGGAAAGGGAAGATGGATTCTATGCATGTCACGTGGACTAAGGGAGAGAAATGTAACTACTAGTGTCACCTTTCATTTTCACATCTCTATGTGTAGGAGAGAGAAAAAAAATGTAGAAGTTGTCTACCACCTTGATGTGGCCACCACCATCACTTGCCCACTATCTTCTAGTGTCTCATCCAATGTCCCATCTGCATGTTGGAGAGAGAAACCACCATCCACCACCTTTTATGGTGTTCATTGCTGATTCTCCATTGTCCATTGGGAGAGGATGTCTACCATTTATTTAAAGGCAAAGAAAGATTTAAAAAAAAAGGAACAATGTTGATGTCGTATCAATGTTACTACTACACCATCATTTTTGGTAGGAGTAGCCATCCATCCGCATGTCCGAGAGAGAAAACATACATCTATTTATGTCTGGAGTAAAAAAAAAAAAGGAACATAGAAACAAAATGTCATTCTACCCTTGCATCGTTCACTACCACTGTTGGTGTCTACAACAAGAATAAGAGAGAGAGCTTGTTGTTTGTTTAGCTCTTTTGCCATATAAGTGCATTTCTATTGAACATGTCATTTAAGCATGTCACATACTATAGACACATGCCTAGCCATCGTGTACTGCTACATCTTGCACATTAGCTGTGTCCACGCATGTTATCTTACAATCTGCCACTGCGTCCTTCATTGTTCATGTGCTACGGGCATCACTATCTATGTGTGTCATGATGTCATCCGTGCATGAGTCATCTACGTGTCAATCATAGGAGGTTGCCTCTTAGAAAGAGGGAAGGCTACCCAGTGGGGTGCAGAAAAGAAACTAAAATAGAAGAAGGAAACCATCACCTACCGATTTCCCTAGTTGTTGTTGGATCAATCTTAGGTTCTTCCTGTGTGCTAGAGACTCTCTGTAGTTTGTAGATACTACACAAAATAGAGAACCCACCATCTACTTCCCATTTTTTTCTTGCACACATGTTGCCATTGGCCACCTACCTATGACTGCTATTGACGTTCACCACACATCTCATGTGCTTGCCATTTTCTGTCATGCATCTCATGTGCCTGCCATTTTCTACCATGAAGAGGCTCCACCCCCACTAACTTTGGTTGTGGCTCTACACTCTTTTTTTCTCATTCATAGCATCCTAAGATAGAAGAAACCTATCAACTGCCAACTACCATCAATCGTCATCTACCGTCATGGTTTGCATCATCTCTATTTTTTGTAAAACTTGACTCTGGCATCTTCCTTCACTGTTACATGCGTATCTTCATGCTTCTCTAAGTAAAAATAACATACAAAGATGTTTTTGAATCATAGGCTTTATAACTGTATTTTTGTACAAGTCAATTATGTTGTCCCATCATATCCCCATTTTTTTAATCAAAAGTTGTTTACTAATAACTATAATATCAAAATGTGAAAACACCTTAAGGACAATATAATGGATAATGCAAACTTAAGCACATTGAAGAGATAGGAAATATGCATGCATACAAAAATATAGATAAGCCTTAGAGGATAATATACTTTGAATGGTGAAAATGAAACTTAGATGTTGATTCTCTTGGACAGTTCTTCCAAGAAACTAGAAACATAAGTCATGTCTGGTCATTGGTAAGGGTTTTCACTAGTATAGCATAGTGCCATCTTTATAAAGTTGGACATGCAATATACCATAGCCAAGTATCGTCAATGCATTAGGATGCCAACTTTTGTGGAACACTTGTTCTAATTTATCCAAAAATGAATTCTCTAGCCAATTGTGTAAATTGCAAAAGCCATCAGGATTTTCATCAATTGGGATTCTACTAGTTGCAATTTCTAACAAGGTTACTCCATAGTTATATACATCTCCCTTTGGTGACTGTTGTTGTGGGGAAAATTGATGAATTGCTTTATGAAGCTATTGAAATTCATACTTTTTATTATGATTATTATTTTACATGTAGTTGGGGACCTCAATTGCATATATTTTGCTTTTTACATAAAATCAGTATAGCATTTGTTGAATTCCTATGAATTATATGTATGCATTTTTACTACTTGGCAACTATAATGCCATTTTCGTGGATCGAACCTAGGTCACCTGCATGATAGGTGAGAATACTCACCACTATATGTTGACCCCTTGGTGATTCCAATAACCAACATTTTTGGTCATTACAATTTTTGGCACTAGAAGGAGGGTTTTACCATTTCCTTCTTAGGTCTTTGTTGGTTGTTTGTCTTGCGTGCTCTCTGCACCCCTGTTGGTGCAGATTGGACCCTATTATCAATTTCATTGGGACCTCACATAACAACCAAAATCACATCATTCTCCACTATTTTTCTAGGTCATTGTTCTCTAAGCATATAGAGCATAGTTGGTGGAGAGTGTAGTTAGCCCTTAGTGTAGAGAGCGTAGTGTTCACACTTAGCCAATTTTCTATAGTTCCACACTTAGCCATTTTTTTGCATTTTTTGGACTTAGCCATTTTCCTGTAGTTTCAACACTTAGTTGTTTTTCTGCAGTTTTCAAACTTAGCTATTTTTGCAAACAGTAACTCGCACAACTAGATCTATGAACATGAATCTAGATCAGCCTTCCACATTGATGTCTAACACACTTGATGCCTTCACCATCCACCCAAAGCATGCAGTGCATAGCCATGACGAATACAACTTTGTTTGTGCCAAAATCCAAATAGGGTTACTTGTGGATCGCCTTGATATAGAGGCAAAATAAGACTTCAAAAAAATCCACTAGGATGGAAGAGAGTACATCCCTTCCTAATTCAACATAATCCCACTCACAGAGTTCTATTACCAATTGTTGTCCCAAATCATCTGTGCAAACGAGCATGATGTAGGGACCAACTATGAGGAAGCCTCATAGGAGGAAGAAGACAAGTTCAAAGCCCAGTCCGAATGTGAGAGCCCCTTCACCATCTTCCAGCAACCATTCCCCAGTATGGCTTCCCCTTGATTCAGTTCACCCATCCTCCCTGAGATGGTAACCATACATGTCACACATCTTTGCTAACAACAATCACACCTACCCAATCCTACGCTCATGTAGGGGCCATCTCCATGCCCCAAATGACTCACCCTATGTTCTCCTTGTTTTTTCAGTGCCCTTAGCATCCCTCCAATCCATGCATGCATGGCTTGCCTCAGTCACCACACCCATGGCATAGCCAATGCATCAACCGCATTGTGTGGCTTCACAACCAATAATCCATTTCACCGTTGTACAACCAATGTAGTAGACAACCCAACCAACGCAAATAGCTAGTGCATCTCACAACTTGAACCAGACATTCTAGTTGATCTAAATTTTGATAGAAGAGGCCAAGTGGCTCAAGGCTACCTCCTTTGAAATAGTTCACATGATGGACTTCTACAAGGATGATCTGATAAGTCTTGTGATGCCACCACTAACTCTCCCAACTAGGGTCCTGTTGCCTTAACTCACCAAGTACAATGATGAGGGGGATACCAATGCACACTTGGTTACATTCAAGTCCAAGTGCCTATTGTTGCAAGCATGGCCACATGCCATCATGTATGTGTTTCCCATGTTACTAATTGGCAAAGCCCTAGACTAGTACTATGTGCTACCTTGGGCCTCCATCTCCTCCCTGAAGGATCTTTTAAGCCAGTTTGTGATGCACTTCAAGTACAACTTGAAGCCTAAGAAACCCTTAACCAACTCATGTAGTTCAAGCAAGGGCCCCTAGAGTTCATGCCCAAATTCATCCAACACTAGAGCACCTTGTTACAAGAAATACAAGAGCCAATCATTGATACGCACCTCTTGGCCATCTTCAAGGATGCAGTAAATGACTTGATCAAGTCTAAACTATAATATGTGGCACTAAAGTCTCTTAACCAAGACTTTGCCCAAATGAAGGGCATAGAGGAGGTAGCATAAGCCAATAAGGACCCAACCTACATGGCTTATAGAAACCAGCACATGAAAAAGCAAGATGCAATAGTGGCAACTATCACCACACATGTCAAAGCAACCAACCGAGGCTCAATGGCTAAGCAACCCAAATCCCCAGCACACAAAGCCACCAACTATGGCACCAACCTACCTACATCAGTAGGGGCCATAGCGCAAGCCACTTCAAAGTCCAACTTTAAGCACAAGGATCGCTCAAAGTATACATTGTTGCTAGTAAGGCCTTCACAGTTGTTGGAACAACTATTGAAAGCTAGGTAAATCCAACACAAATGAGTGTCTAAGGATTCCTACCAACATCATGATATGTATTGCGAACTACTAAGAAATCCCACCTCAATAGTACCAAATGAGCTCCCAGTCCCACAACACTTCAGGCTAGACGAATTCTTTCACTACCACTAGATGTCTGGTCATAATATGAACATCTATCAAGCTTTGTAGGATGATTTGCAAAAAAGGATAGATAGGGGTGAACTAGTGCTTGATGCAGTGAGCTAATCCAATGCAGACAACATCGCCTACATCATAAACACCATCAGCATGGGTGGCAAGTCCAAACCGGTGAAACAACCTTTTGTGGTCTGTGTACCTCCTAATAGCACAAAGGTCCCCTTGACCTCCATGAGTAAGAGGCCCTCCTTTGTGGTCAAAGTGCCACCTCAAGTACCCACAACACCTTTTGCAATCAGGGTCCCATAGCAATCATCCTCTACAATGCTAAATTGGCATCCACACAGTTTGTCCACTACGACGTTAAACTGGCACCCAAATCGTTCGTCGGCTACAATGTTAAACTAGTATGCTACAACAACAACTGCACAACAACCATTTGTTATTAGGATGTCATAATGTGCTAGCCCCTCACCTACCCAAAGCCCGACAATGGGCAACGTATCAGTCTCTTCTCCTCCAAGGGTTGACCCCATCAGCAACATGGGTAGACCCGCTAAATGGCAACACAAGAGGCCAAATGAGTGGCTCATAGGAAAAATAGCTAGGCAACAATGAGATCAAAGAGTGCTTGTTCTATTGAAGCTAATCCCTACCTCTACAATCCCCATGGACGAAGTGAAGGCCACAACGAACAAAGCACAATCGAGCACTGAGGCTCCCAAGTAGGCTAAGTAAACTAACCGCAAGTCCCCTCTACGAGAGATCTATCTCTCAGGAGACATGGAAGAGGTCAAGGCCAGCACAATGGCCAATGACAAAGACTTCTTAGACAAATTAACCTAAGTGAAATAAACACATAAGCAAAAAAACATAACACTGAGCTTGTATGACCTAGTCATAACCTCATCTGCTCACTAGGAAGCACTGGCCTAAATGTTGACCTCGATTCCTATTACAGAGGCCATCCCTGTAGATGAGAATGCCATCCATGCAATGATGTTGCCTCCTATGCCATATGAATCAGGTTCAACATCCCTAGAATTTTGCGATGACACAATCAAGGTCAACCTTGAACAAGGGGAGGTCATAATAGCTCCACTATATATTAGCATATGCGTTGGATAATGCATGATTCATAGGGTGCATGTTGATAATGGTGTGGCAATAAACGTAGTTCCGTACAACATCATTGATAAATTGGGCCTTACAAAGAAAATCCAGCCAACTAAAATCATGTGCCTAAAATCCTTCAATGGATCACGTGTCACTATCAAGGGTTCCATAAACATAGCCTTCCTGACAAGGGAGTAGTTCCCCACCTCTATAGAATTCACCATTATAGAGGAAATTCCAGGCTTCAACCTGATCTTAGGCAGGCCTTGGTTGGCCTAGTTGCAAGTTGTTTCCTCTCCAATCCACAAAGAATTCCACCTTTCATATGAAGGTGGTGAAGTTATCATCCATGGTAATAATGCTTCCCCTCTAGCTATCCACAACATCAACATGTGGCAAATGTTAGAGGTGGAGTTTCCTAGTGATGCACCTATGTCAACCAACAAAATGCATAAGGCTAACACACCCAAACGAGCAGTGGAAGCTAACACACCAAAATGAGTGGTGGAAGCCAACAACCTCCTAGAGCACCCTAGGCCCTATGCACCTCCCAATCCATACCATATTAAGAAGCAACCACACAACCAAGGTAGCCCCTTGACCAGCAATGCACTAGGTGCCTACCTACCCTTTATTGCTACATGTCATGCATTTCTTACTTTCACTTGCATTGCATTCGTTTATGCTTTTATGTTTAGCCTACTTGCTTAGCTTACACATTGTTTCACCTTGTTTATGCATTTTTTTTGCTTTATTTATGCATTCATCCACATATCTTATGCATGAAAAGCATTAAAACCCATAAAAATCATACAAACTAAAACTACAAAAATAACACATGGCCCAGTATGGCCTAAAACTGGCAATGCATTTCCTTCCAATGCATAGCCTAAAATGGCCTAAAAATAGTAACCTATGACTTACCATGTCCTTAAACTAGTAACCTCTAGCCCGCCATGGCCTTAAACTGGCGATGTATAGCCTAAAATGACCCTAAAACTATCAACCCCCTTTGCAATGGCCTTAAACTCGCAATACATGTGGCCCAAAATGGCCCAAAACAAGCAACACACTGGGCCTACAAGCATCCAAAACTACTGTTGTAGCCTAGAATAACCCAAAACTATCTCTTTTCACATTACTTTCCTTTCATTTGTGCACATAGACTTTGCAAAATAGGTGCTACTTGATGTTGTTTTTTTAGGTTATTTTGCAGGATCCTGCAGGTACATAACATGATTATGCATGCAACATTGTACCTCAATGAAGCAAGGTAATCACTCATCTACCATGATGCTAAAATTGGCACAACTTGTCCACCATGATGCTAAAACTAGCACATTCATTTTCCATGATGCTAAAACTGGTATAGCTCCTCTTTGAATCATGACGTTAAACTGGTACAACCACACACATTTGCTATGACATTAAACTAGCACACAAAAATTTGATAGAACTATAAACTAGAATCCCAGAATCTTCCAGGACCTTAAACTAGGTCCACGATCTGCTAGGACCTTAAACTAGACCCACAGTCTACCAGGACCTTAAACTAGACCCACGATTTGCCAGGACCTTAAACTGGCATTTTGCTAATCTTCTGGAGCACTTACCATCATTCTAGCCTTTAGAGCACTCACATCATCATCGTCCTCAACACTTTCATCAACTTCCTAAGCACTTGCAACTGGTTTAACCTTTCAAGAATTTGTAGCATCCTTGCATCTAGCATATCACTTGCATTTCATGTTTTGTGGTTTTCTTGTTTCCTGAAAGTTTGTTTGTAGGATGAAGCCCTGGAGAAGGTCATGCAATGGTGCATCTCATCACAACTGTAAGTCATCACATTGCTCTAATGTGCTTGATTAGATTAGCGAAGCCTCTCAAGAGTGCACATCCCTCATCCTGTTATAGCCTACACACATCCACTTTTTCATCCTCATATGTTTTCATCGCATGCATAGCACAACTTGCACATCCCTGACACTCACACAATGTAACTACATGGTAGCCCTAAGTTCACATTAAGTCTCTCATGAGCAGTCTAACAAGAGGTCAATGCTTCAGGGGCAAGCCATCTTGGTGCCATCCATATTGACTCTCTCATGAGCATTCCAATGAGAGGTTAATGTTTTAGCAGCAAGACACCTTGATGCCATGTTCATTGTCAACCATGCTAACCTCGCATCCTACATTGAGACACTTGTTTGAATTTTACCTCCCTTGTTTGCATTTCATCTCCCCAGTGCACTCCCTACACTTATTACTCCTAGCATATTACCATCTAGAGCACTCTTGAGCATAGCTCAATTACATCCAACCATGCATGGAGCTCCAAAGTCCTTCACAACATCAAAGCCTAAGTTTTTGCAAATTTTTCTATCTATTAAGACTATGCTCCAAAGCGTAGTTAAGCATAGACAACTAGAAGCTAGATTTTGCACAAATTTGTCTAAGTTTGGGACTATGCTCACCCCTAGTTGGGAGTGTAATTAGGCTCTAGTGCAAAAATTTTTCTAAGTTTCTAACTACACTCTCCCCCAATGTAGAGCGTAGTCAAGCATAGATATGCAAAATGACCTCCAAAGGCCTTCACAATGCAGCACTGACATTCACCTCAGCACCAACACACCTCTAGCAAGTGTTTGCATCATTTTGACATTCTCCTTTTTCCCAAAATTATAACTATGCTCAACTCCACTTCCCATAGTGCATAGTGTAGTCTTAGAGCATAGTCTCCAAAATTTGCATTTTTGGCATTTTCTTAGGTACATTGTGGTCTTCTCAGCATTTGCACATGTAGTTGAGAGCATAGTCATAGTTTTACGACCTCACACACTCCGTTAGAGGACAACATAGCTTAACATCCTTTGCTTCAATGGAGAGAGTAGTTGGGGTATAGCATAGTCTCAACTACCCCACTACCACGTGGTTCTCTCCTCGTGTTTTGGACTAACCCTAGCCCTATTAATACCCTTGCACCCCCAACATTTCAAAGGTTGGTGATGAGTGACAAGGTACCCCTATGCCCAACCATGCGAATCACAGTGTTCACATGCGACTCGGTCAAATTCCGTAGACTTTAAGCACTTGCATACACTAAACTCTAACCAGTAAAACCTTATGTTAGAATAGTTGTTGTCTTCCCAACCTTACTTGTGTTGTTCTGATGCAATGGTTAAGTGAGATTGAGGCAAATGATTTTTATGGCTTTTCTCTTTATCTTCTAGAGTCTAATTCTTGAAGTGAAATGTAAGGAATGGAATATTGCATTAATCTATTATTACCCTATTCTACCTCTTAACTATTCCTAGCATAAGCATCTGATTCCATCTTTTGTGCACATCCTGAGCATCCCCTAACCACTACTAGATTACCAGATGTTAAGCATCACTGGGTTGCCAAGTGTTGGGTTTATGTTCGAGATGGTCGTACTTATGGTTTTACAAGATATAAAAGAGCGATGATGATTAAAGTGATAACAATAAAAACTTAAGGAATTATTTGAAGCATAGAAATATTAAACTATTAAATGCTTAAATGACTAAATCCAATTACTGCAAGGAATTCTTGAAAAGCTCGTCTTTATTGCCGATCACACCAATGGGCTCAAGTACATTAGTGCTCAAATAAAGAGCCTGACATCTTTCTCACACCTGCTGTGGGCACTTGGAAAATATTCTAACTCTCATGAGAACAAAATGCAAGAGCTTCACTACAATTTCCAAAAAGATACCTAAGTGTGGCGGAAGCATACTTATTTATAGGCTAGAATAGATGCTACGTAAATGTGTCCATGTAGATGAATGGATAGATGCATCGATGGGGCCGTGTCAACACGACTATGTATATGGGGCCTTGTATACACAGCCTAGTCAATGCATTGACTGATGAGCACTTCATCATACCCCCACAACTGAGTGAAAACTTGTCCTCGATTTTCATTACAATTTGGAAGGTATGAAGTTCTTATTACAACACACATGATGCAACACACCTACAAAGATACTAACTTTACTAATGCACCAAGTGCCCAAGTGTACAGAGAAGAATGAATTACAAAATGGAGGTGTTCAGAGATAAAATTGAATGCCCCAATGATCCTGGATTCTCTACTATGCCAAAAGATGCAAAAATTACTAGAGAAGATCACACCATCCCTAGCAGTGGTGGTTCTGATGGACCTTCACCAGCCTCTGGCTCATGGGGTGTCCATGGCGGGGATGATGGTTTTCCCATAACAACTACAACTTTCAGAGACAACCAAAAAGCCTCCAAGAGAGCCCTCATTTTCTCCTCTTTACTTCTAGGGTTGTTCACTATCCAAGCAGCTTCACCAATGTGTGCCAGGACTAGAACTTCCCAAGGGCATGGAAGTGTAGGGAAGATTTCTTTTAGATTGACAAACCAGGTAGCAAAATATTTTCATTCAATGTCAAAAACTTGGATGGATGTCTATAGTTGTTGGTAGTAATTCATTCGTCAGGCCAAGTTCTCAGCAACCACACGTTTCCCTTCAAAATAAGTGTGGAGAACCTCGAGTTCTGCATTTGCTATTTTCAAATTTTGTTTTTTTGCTTTATGCGCTTGGAACTCACCCTCGTATAAAGAATACAAGGTGGCCACTTGCTTTCCTAGGTCATACCACAGCCTTCCAGCTATTAGCATAGCTAGGTTTGCATAACAAAGGTTGGCCAACTCCATGTACTTTGTCATTTCTTCAACTTGTAGTTCCTTGAGGTGGATCTCAACCTGGTTGTAGGTGTTTAATCCATCAAAGATGGGTTGCCATACCTCACCTCCTTCTCAGAGCTACTAGGGCACTTGATTCAATTTAGCCTTTGCAACTTGAATCTGCTTCTCATTTACTTCCCTCTATAATCCCACTTGGTCCCTGTAATGATTTTTAAATTTTTCAAACTTAAGGGCTTCATTTTTCCAAGTGGCGATCTTGATAGTTGATTTTTGTTGCAAGGCCCAAACCTCCTCCATAGATAGATTTCAATTTTGGATGGCCAATCTCCTTACATTGGCATTCACCCTAGCTAGTTCCTCCTCTTGTTGGTGGGTAAAGTCCTTCATGTGTTGATTTTCAACACCAACATTGCACAGACGATGAACTTTCGCAGTCAACCTAACATTCTTCTAGAGAATCTCCACCAAGTCCTTGTTCAGATGATATGTATGAGTGTCTATCAAGGACTTGTCAAAGATCATCGACTCTCGGTCCTCTTCAACCATCTGAAGTTTGGCTTGAAGCTATTGAAAAGCTTCATCCCTGGTGAGCTCATGGTTGAGGAGAGATGGGTTAGCAAGTTGGACCCTTAATTGGGCAACTTCTATCACCAAGCATTGACAATTTTCTTAAGCTACTTCAAGTTGCCCCTCCAAGATGAGGCTCTTGCCCCTTGCTAAGAGCAGCTCTCACTAGGTTGCAGTAATGTTGTCTAAAAGATCAAAGACATCTGGAAGCGGTTGCTCAGTTCCCACCAGTCAGTCCAACAATTCTTCATGTTAGGCTACATTGATCTTGCTACATGAAATCCCTATGGACGTCTGTACATCTTCAAGACCATGTACATCTGATACATGCACCGTTGGTGCATTAAGGGCCATAGTAATGTATCAAAAACCACTTTAGCCCTAATTTCTTATCCCTGGTGCTGCTCTTCTTCAGGTCATGTGATGGCCGGAGTCTTATCTTGCATCATTTCCCACCATGAGGCAATTGGGACGTGCCGAAGTGTGTCATTAGTGTATCATGCTATCGCTACCTGTTTGCATAATTTCTTGATTAAGCAAGGTAGAGCCCACCTTCCACGTTCACTTTTAGCAAACCTTTTTTCAATCTCCAAGAACAATAATTATGGAAGGCTCATTGGGAATTTTTTGCTTAGAGCGACACATGCATGAGCAAAGAAGGTAGTGATCTTGCTGGGTCTTACCATTGGGTTCAAATGGTAAGATGCAATTTTTGAATATACCCTCTTTGTGGTGGTCAAAGTGCTAAATTCCTTACGATCCACCCCATAGCACCACCTAATCCACTCCCATTTTACCTCGAGATCTACTTGCTTAGGGATCTCTGCCACATCAGCTTCAGTCTCTAGCAACCCTAGAGCTTGTGCAATTGCATTCACAGAGTAAGAGACATAAATGGCCTTAATTCTTACTCTAGACCCTGGTTGCCAATTTGTCCAAAAGAAGTAAGTCTCTCCTAAATACCATTCACCACTGGATGTGATCATTGGCCACATAGGAGAGTTTTGCAATTGGAGCTTTACATCTTCTGGTGCATTCTCTAGGAATGGTCCAAAGTTCAGCTCTTGCAAGACCATTCGTTGGACATCCCTTGGCCTAATAGCATCAAGACATGCCTAGGTTAGGGTGATCTCAAGTTGTGGCACTATCATCGGAGTCTCATCCCCTTACAATTGTTTGCTGGGGATCTCCTCTTCAAGATTCTAATGAACAGATTCCACATCAAGTCCTTCACGGAGAGGGCCAGTTGCATGGGAACCCTCTACGTGCTCTAGGTGTCGCACACCTCATCCTCTTCCCGTTCTTGGTTTCTTGTCCCTTGGTTATGATGGCCCTTCTCTCCTTGGATGCCTTGGTTTTAGTGCCATCTGCAATCAAACATAACCATTAATTAAATTATGCACAAGTTGCTCAAAATAACCCTCATACACCTTCTCATTTTGACTAATTTATGATGCTAGTACATGCATCCCATTAAATTTCCCGAAGTATTGGTTGATGGTTTAGAAACAAAAACAATGATGCATGAGTTGTAGGCTAAATTGTTGTTTTTGTTTTGTTTCCTAAGGGGTGTTAAGTCTTTAATAATTGTAATTTTAGCTAATTAATTTTTCTATATACCTCACCCCCCCATGACTGAGAGCATACCTCCGGTTGTGAAAGAGGGGAAAGATAGGTTGAGTCAAACGTGCAATAGAAAATGTAGGTGCTTGGGAAGAAGAAATGAGGCATAAAAAATGAAAAATATCCCCCCCAATTTGTGTGCAAAGTGGCCAAAGTCCATTGTGCAATGGTGGTATATATAGTTTTTGTGCACTGCATCGATGGGGCCGGGTATACGCAGGGGGCTACATATATGGGGCCTAGTCAACACATGGATGTGGCGAATGTTGACCAGCATTGATCAAAGGATAAAAAGCCCAAAACATGTGTAGTGACCAAAAATGTCAGTGGCTAGAAACACCAAGAGGTTGTCAGGAAAACAGTCTTAACCCCGAATCCATGCAAGGGTCATGCTGGATAAAAACGGAAAGGGGGCACCCTGAACTATTTGGTTGATCAAACAGGGACTTAGTTGGTGTAACTTAACCTTATGTAAACATTTTTTTAAGCATGAAATACGTGAAATCTAACTAATGATTAATAAATGTGATAATGAAGAAAATAATTTTGAATAGTGATGAAAATATAGAAATAACAGAGAAACTGGGATGAGAAAATGCACCACCACAAAGTCACAGGTTTCTCTGCTTGAAAATGTATAACAAGTGGTACAGTACTGGAGGGGCACAGAGAGTCTAGGAATGATCGAAACACTCAAAATGCCTCAACTATGTTTTCGAGTACAAGCTTAAGAGGCAACAGTACAAAGTGCCAACAAGAAAAATGTTGATGCCAAGTGCCAATGCTAAAGTGCCAACTTGCTTTGAATTGCTAAAATGCCAACCAATGCCAACAATGCTCAAAATTGCCCAAAATTGCCTACCGCAAACCAAATTTTCCAACCAACTCTTTTGCCAAAAAATTTCTCATCGAGGTATTTATAGGGCCAGGAGCACGTGAGAAAGGAGGTCTGGATGCCACATGTGCTGGACCTTCAAGATGCTGACATGTCCGTGCTGCATGGACATGCAAAGTCAGTGGCAAACTTGCCACGCTACAATCACACTATCAAAATTGGAGATGCTAAAATCAAATATGCCAACGATTTAGATGAGGAATTAGGCACACTGAAGTAGTGTAGCTACCTACTACGCTTTGCTACACTATGTAGCATAGCAAGTTGGCCCATTAGAGGTGGTCTAAGAGATGTGCTTTGAATTCCCACATAGTTATTATTGTATTTTTATTTTTATTTTGTGGGAACCACACCATGCAAAGACCCATGCTACTTTGCATGCATTTGACCAAGGGGTGTGCTTTGAATCCTCATTTTTTTTTGCGTTTTATGTTTTTGTCATGAGGACCAAACCATGGAAGGCCAAATTGCCAAGGAGCTTCCTTATATGAAAGGACTCGAAGTGGTAAGAAATCTGTGAGGACACTTTTGCAACCCAGGGAATAGAAAAGTATGATGAATGTTGCATTCCCCTTGAAGTCACACCCAATTCAAACCATTGGATCATCCCCAAGTCTGGAAGCTACACAAGTCACAAATTAATTAAAATGTTTTTAAGTGAAAGGGGTTTGAATGTTTCCAAAGGGAGGAAAACCATAGAGTGGATGAATGGGTGGATGACGTGGGCTCATTGCTTGGTTTATGAGATGAAAGTATGTGTAAATATATAGAACAATAATGCGAGGGAAGGAGCAAGATAGAATTAGTGGACCATTTCACACAATCCATCGCAATGAAAAACCAACCACACCAGTACGGCTGATGACAATAAGATGATTTATTAGTAAACAACTGGAAAGGAAACACACACATACATAAATAAGCAAACACATAAATAGAAAAGTAAATAAAGAAAGAAAAAATTGGTAAGAATGGAAAAACATATGAACGATGTTGGAAAATAAAAAAGTGTAAAACAAAAAAGTTTCAAAAATAGCGAGGAGCTTAGTAGAGTGGGTTAGCATGGAGAATGGGCTTCCCCACGACTAGGTTGCAAGGAGGAGACCTAAAAAATGGAACAAGGCTATCCCTGTGATGATGAGGTGGTAGCACTAGTTTGATGGAGTTCATGGAAAGGTTTTAATTATTTCCTATTGACTAACTGTGTCCTCTTGGGATCCTCCAGTTTGTGTATAAGTAGGGCCCTAGATGGAAAGGTTTCGAAGACAATGTAGGGTCCCTCCCACAATGTTTGAAACTTGGTACGTTGTGATACATGTGTGGGGTTCCAGTAGAGTACCTTATCTCCACATCTAAATGTTACCTTCCAAATCCTAAGATCATGATGTTTTTTATTATAGGCCTTGTGTATCTCATTTGACGACAAGGCCACTAATCGATTCTCATCTAGCACACTTAAGTTGATAAGTCATTCACATTGTGCTAGTGGTAGGTCAAGCCGCAGGTCACTGGCTGTAGATGGTGTCTGGATTTCTACCTAGATTGGAAGTTTCAGTAGCTTACTATACACTAACTTATAAGGAGAGTAACTTATAGGAAGTTTCTAGGTGGAGAGATAGGCCTATAGGGCATCATTAAGTTTCGTGTTCCAGTCCCTCCTATATTTACTAATGGTTTAAGTGAGGATTTTGATAATCTCCCTATTGGTGACTTCAACTTGCCCATTAACTTTGGGGTGATAAGGTGTTGTAAATTTATGAGTAAACCCCAAGTGTTACATAAGTTTATGAAAAGTGATGCCCATGGAATGTGTTTCATTGTCTGAGATGAGTGCACATGGCACTCCAAACCTGTTTACGATTTTTTGTTGCACAAATTGTATGTCGGTGTTTAAGGAATAGGCGATGACGACTACTGCCTCTACCCACTTTGTGTAGTAGTTAACAACAACGATGATGTATGCCTTCCCATTGGACATGGATGTGATGGGACCCATGAAGTTGATGCCCTAAATGTCGAAGGGCTCTAGTGGTTGGATCCACTGTTGAGGTTCCTCCATTTGTGCAGTCATCCCACTGTCTCTCTGCCATCGTTCATAGGAGTGAGTGACCCATTATGCATCCTTGAAAATTGTAGTCTAGTAATATCCTGCAAGTAGGATCTTAATGATTGTGCATTGTCCAACATAGTGGCCCCTACAAGGACCCTCATGAGCAACTTGGAGGATGCGCAATGTATCATCATTAGGGATACACCATCAGACTAGGCCATCTGCACACACCTTATAAAGATGGCCATTGATTTCCATGAAGTGCTTTACCTTATGGAGAAACTATTATTTCAGCCAATGGTCCCACTTCTTTGGCAATTCTTGGGTTGTGAGATAGGTGAGGATGCAACTAAACCAAGGTGATTCTTTGGGCATCTGCTTATCAATTGCTCCTGCAAAGAGGTGTTCATCTAGAAATTGGTCAAAGAGTGGCTCCTCCTCTTTTGTGTCATCCCATCGCAATCGAGACAAGTGGTCAGAAACCACATTCTCGGTTCCCTTCCGATCTACCATAGTGAGGTCAAATTCTTGAAGAATCACTAGCCACCATATGATACGGGGGCTCACCATTGGTTTGTTCATCAAGAACCTGATGGCACTATGGTTGGTATGCACAAACACCTTATACCCAAGCACATAGTGTCAAAAAATTTCCAAGGTGAACACCACTGCCATTAACTCCTTTTCGGTGATGGTGTAGTTGAGCTAAGCACCCACAATGCTGTGACTTACATAGTGGATATAGTATGGACATGTGTGATCATCCCACTCTGTAAGAATGGCTCCCAATGCATAGTTGGATGCATCCATCAGGATGTGGAAGGGCCTGGACCAATTAGGTGCCCGTAGAATTGTAGTTACTACGAGTTTCTATTTAAGTGTTTGGAATGCAGATTCACATTCCTTGGTCCAAACTAATGGAGCATCTTTCTTTGTGAGTTCCACCAATTGCTTGGTGATCTTTGAGAAATTTTTGATGAAGCATCGGTAGTAACCAGTGTGGCCAAGGAATGACCATACATCTTTTACAGTGCTTGGTTGTTTGGTGATTCCTTGGATGATCCTGATTTTTTCAGGATCTACGCTAATCCCTACTTGTGAGATACGGTGTCCTAGAATAGTACCCTCTTGGACCATTAAGTGGCTATTTTGCTAGTTGAGCAATAGATTAGTTTCCACACATCTTTTTAGAATTTTCTCAAGATGGTCCAAGGCTTGTTCAAACGTGGCTTCATAGGTAGAGAATTCATCCATGAAAACTTCCACCCCATTGCAAATTTGCTACTGGAAGATGTTAAGGACAAGGAGTTGGAAATTGGTAGGTGCATTACATAAGCCAAAGGGCATATTTTTGTATGTGAAATTCCCCCATGGACTTGTAAATGTTATTTTGGCTTGGTCTTTTGGTGTGATTTGGATGTGGTTATAGCCACTATAACCATCCAAAAAGCTATAATAACAATGCCCTGTGATGGTATCCAACACTTGGTCCACAAATGGGAGCATGAAGTGATCTTTGAAGGTAGCCATGTTGAGCAATTAGAAATCTATACAGACCCTCCATTTGCCCCCCTTCTTTGGCATAATAACGAGTGGGCTAACCCATTCGCTATCTGCAATGGAGTAGATGAACCCCGCTTTTAGAAATTTCTCGATTTCATCTTTGGCGACCTGCTTCGATTTGGGGTCAACCGCCTTTGTGGTTGTTGTCATGGGTTCATGGAGGGGTTGATATAAATCTGATATTGGAAAACCCTAGGATCAACTCCTATTAATTCAATATATACTCATGCAAAAATGGCCTCTCATTTGTTCACCACCTTCAGCAACTTTTCTTTTGTTCAAGAGCAAGGGTGGCATTGATAATCACTAGCTTCCCATTCTGCAAAAATGCATATTCTAAATGCGCTGGTAAGGATTTGAGTTCCAAGGGCTCCTATTTAAAAATTTCAGGGATTTGTAACTTTCCCCAATCATCATGGTCATCAACAGTAGATACTTATTAATGGACCTCTTCCAAATCATCCATGCTTTCTACATAGGCACGTACAAGCCCCTCAAATAGTTCCAGGCATAAAGTGCTACTAGTAGGATCAGCGGTTAGCCATTGGGTGCCTTCTTAATTTGTGGCTTCTACGTACAGGAATTTTTAAACTTGTAATTCTTTGGCACACCAACTGCATGCTTGAATAGATTTCCACTTAGTAGACCACAAATGCTACACACAGTTGCACCTAGGGTCACTATACGCAATGCATGGAATGCACTTCTTCTTGATCTTCACAAAAGGATTTTCCTTTGAAATTTCAAGGGAAAGATCTCGTAGTCCCAATCTTGCATCCACCGTGCTCAGCCAGGCTCTTCCCATTATGATTGGAAAGTTTCCCTTGCAATTCTCAACATGAATAATAAGGAAGTCAATAGGATAGGAACACCCACAAATGGTGGTCACAATGTCTTCCACCAATCCTAAGGGAACATTAATGGATTGTTTTGTCGACTTGAGCCAAATGTTGCTCTTCTTTAATGGGGGCAAGTTCCAAGTCTTGTACATTTTATGTGAAATCAAGTTGACTCCCGACCCCAAATCCAAAAGAGCTTTACATGGTTCATTTCTTGCCACTTGAAGATAGATGAGGGGGCTTCCCAGATCAGTCAATTTTCAAGGAAGATGACATGCCTTTATCTAGTCTATCATAGCTTGTGTGAGCATGACCATTTGTATGTTGGAGGATGTTTGGTTTGAAGGTTGCTCAAAGGGTGGAACGGTGGAGGTGATTGGAGGTTCAGAGGCACTAGCCACAAGTTTGTGTGAGGGTATGTTTAGGTTATTTAGCTAGAAAAAGGGACGTTTCTGTGGCTTCACTTTTGGTCCACTTGGCTGAGGAGCCGGTTGTAAGTTGACAACCTTCGTAGCATTACGTTGTTGTGGTTGTGGTGGTATTTTCCCTTGCATAGGTGGAGTAGGTGGTAGCTGAGTGGGGTGTTATTGAGTAGGGATGGCAAGAGAAGCTGATGGAGGGTAGTAGAGATGTGGGTTTTCCCCCCTAGGTGATGGAGACTGTGCTTGAAAGTATTTCAGGGGGTGGTAATGATTTTGAAAAGTTGTGTGACTAGAAGAGTCCCGCGAGGAGACAGGTTGCTAAACATAGTACCCATAGGGATCGAGCTATCGGTAAGGGTACTGCTGCCTTGGAGGTGGCATCCCCCACACTTGTGGATGCTACCATTGCTGAAAATATTCATAAGGTTGTGGAGGCGCTCCACTTGGATAATATCCTTGCTATTGGTGGAACTCCTTGGGATTTCCTTGTGGGTAAGGTAACCTTCGGGGTGTTTGCCTCTTTGCCAACTGAGGTTTCAACACATACACCCTAGACTCTTGTAGATGTAACACCATGGGACAACACCCCTTAGGATGTTCATATTGGCATGTCACATTCATCATCTCCCTATGTATTAGAGTTTGCAACTTGTTCTGCTACAACAACTTTGCCCTTACCTTTATGGTAGGCACGTTTAGCTTCCTTCCTCCTACACCAATCATGATCATTACCTTACTCTTTAGACTCCTTTGCAATTTTTATAATACTTTGAAATTTCTTGTCCAAAGAGTCCCACATCTTTTCAACCTTGGTCAATATTTCAAAAGTAAATTTTTGTAGGGGCAAGGTCTTACAGTTCACTACTGCATCCAGTGGTGATTCCTCCTCATCTTCACAAAATCAAACTTCCCTCTTTCTGATGGAGGAATCCCGATTATATTCCTATGCACTCTCCTTCTTTCTAAGTTCCCCCTCTTCTTTAGCCACTTGCTTAATTAAGCACTGCAGTTGATGGACTCTTACTTTCGATAGTCGTCCTTGGGTGTACATGCCAAGGGTCTTTCTAGTTTTAAAGAAAAGCCCATCAATGATATGGCAAAGCTATGCCCACTGAGACTAGCCATTACCAGGGCATCGATGTAATAATGAGTAGTATCTGCTCATGGCTGCATCCAAGGGTTCATGACCATCTTGCTTCCATCCTTGGATCTAGTGTCTCATGTTAGCCACTCTAGAGTAGGTTTGATACTTGTCGTTGAAGATTTCCAGCATCATACTCCATCTCCTAATTGATTCTAGCTCCAAAGACTAGTACCAGCTTTCTGCTTCTTTAGTGAGTGTGCGAGGGAATAACTTAATTTTTTACCAATCATTATCTATGTTTTGTAGGGTGCAAGAATCATGAAACACTTGCAAGTGAGTCTATGGATCACAATTATATCCCCCTTAAAATCTAGGGATGTTATTCATGTCAATGTGTTTGATCCAACTATCTTTCAAGTGCCTACTAGGTATTTGAACTACCTCGGTGATATGGAGCATGCTTCGAGTAGCCAACAATGGTTCATCTAAGTCATAGTCTTACTGACGGCCATGATGTCTGTGATGATTTTGGTTGCCTCTTCTGTCTTGATGGAGAGACTCACGTGATTGGTCACGCCCTTCCTCATGTCTTTCCCTTTGGTCCTTGAGACCACAATCACCCTACACCTTTCTACCAGTTATGATCAGAGTCAGAGCTAGATGAAGGTAGAGTGGAGTGCGAGGATGGAGAAGAGGGAGAGAAATCACTGCTGCCTCGGTGTCGATCTCCTCCTCTACTCTGATGATGGACTTGATCTTCATTCTCATCTTTACTTTTACCAAGACCTCTCCTCCATGATCCCCCATCCTCCTGGGGGTCCTAGTCACTTGATTGCTTATTTTAAATGATGGATTGAATGATCTAATGCCTCAGAGGAAGTTCGTCAGAATGGGAATCATGAAAGATAGGTTCCTCATCATCCTGTAGTTCTTGCAAGAATAAGGGGTTACTGAACTATTTCCCCTATATGTGTTCATACCATTCTACCTGATGCTGGTCTCATACACATTGTGCCTCAGTTGGACGATAGTCCCAATAGTCATGGTCCTCCATGACGTACTCCACACCACAGTTCTAAATGCCTAGTCTAGTAAGATTGTGAAACAGCATTCTAGGAGCTGATCGGTCAAGCGGTAATATGATGTTACCTTCCATGTCCCACCAACGTAGATGCTCATCCTGATGTAGAATAAAGGTGAAGCTGGGGACATATTCATCTAGATGCATGTATACCACTTGATATTCTTATGGCCCCGGTGGGTTGAATCCATCTCACCTATGAGAAGAAGACATTTTGGATGTTAGATAATCCACTGGTTGGTGTACCCTACATTTTACTTAGACTGCCTAGCATGCATAGATTTTACTATCCTGGGTTCGTTCCAACAAAGTGAATGATAATTTTTCTAAGGTTAGATAGTGCATGTAAGACTAACAATCCCCAGCAATGGTTCCAATGATGAGCAGCGAGGTACCCCTACGCCCAACCATGTGAATCACAGGCATTCACACATGACTCGGTTGAATTCCATAGACTATAAGCACTTGCATACACCAAACTCTAACCAGAAAAACCTTGTGTTAGAATGATCGTTGTCTTCCCAACCTTACTTGTGGTGTTCTGATGCGATGGTTAAGTGAGATTGAGGCAAATGATTTTTATGGCTTTTCTCTTTATCTTCTAGAGTCTAATTTTTGAAGTGAAATGTAAGGAATGGAATATTGCATTAATCTATTATTACCCTATTCTATCTTTTAACTATTCCTAGCATGAGAATCCAATCCCATCTTCCATGCACATCCTAAGCTTCCCCTAACCACTACTGGGTTACAAGATGTTAAGTGTCACTAGGTTGCCAAGTGTTGGGTTTATGTTCAAGATGGTCATACTTATGGTTTTACAAGATATAAAAGTGCGATGACAATTAAAGTGATATCAATAGAAACTTAAATAATTATTTGAAGCATATAAATATTAAACTATTAAATGCTTATATGACTAATCCAATTGTTGCAATGAATTCTTGAAAAGCTCGTCTTTATTGCCAGTCACACCAATGGGCTCAAGTACATTAGTGCTCGAATAAAGAGCCAGATACCTTTCTCACACATGTTGCAGGCACTTGGAAAATATTCTAACTCTCACAAGAACAAACTTTAAGAGCTTCACTACAACTACCAAAAAGATACCTAAGTGTGGCAGAAGCACACTTATTTATAGGCTAAAATAGACGCTACGTAAACAAGGCCATGTAGATGCATGGACAGATGCATCGACGAGGTTGCGTCGACGCGACCGCGTATATGGGGCCCCGTATACATGGCCTAGTCGACGCATCGACTGATGAGTACTTCATCAATTGGAAAATCTCAAATGTTGTTGGCATTTTTGCATTCTTTGGCATTTGGCATTTTGTCACTTTAGGCAAACAAGATCCAAAGGCACACCACAAAGAGGCAGAGTTGCACATCATAGCTCACCGTAGTTCTGCAGAACACCACAACCCACAGTACACCATGGTGGCCAACTCGGCAAGCACGAACACCATGACGAGCACTAGACTTCATGGCCCAACACCATCGACAATGTGACTATGCTCTCCACTACACTTGTTATACACCATGTACCTTCTAAATCCCTTTTGGAGTTAAGTACACTCAACCCTATTTAGGGTAGTATTCTATTTCTCTCTCCTACATTTTTTGCATTTTCTTTGAATTTTTGGCACTTTCAACCCACATTCACATTTTAACTATGCTCAAGTGATAGTCTCCACGAGTTTGCAACACTATTTATGCCAAAACCCTTAACTAGCTGGCCCCCACCCGTCACTATGCTCTACACTTAGCACCGCAAACACCGCTTAAGCACTTAGCACTATTTGTATTCGCATCTTGGCTAACCATGCCATCCCTAGTTGCAATCGACAAAGTCCCTATTTGATCAACAAGATTGTTCAGGGTGTCTCATCTTTGCTTTAATTAGGTCCTTGCATGGGTTCAAGGTTGGGCTATGCTTTTGTCAACCCCTTAGTGATTCCAACCACTGACGTTTTCAATCGTTACATAGTTAATCATTTAAGATACTTAACAAAGTCTTAAAATAAAGAGAAAAATAGATTATATAATAAAATACTTATAACAAATTAAAAACCATGAATCCAGATCAATAGAGAAAGAGAGCATGTGAAGAATTTCTAAATTAATGAAATAAGATTGTGCCCAACCTATTCTTTTAACATCAGAACAAAGGTGTATCACACTATTATGATTCTTTAAGTTATCTTGATATAAAAATGTTGCTATATAACTAAATTAATATTATTAATTCTTAAAATAATACTTTTAAATTTGTAACAATGCAACTTTAAGATGTTTTATTTGCCATCTAAAAAAAACATGAGATTCTCAATTGTGTCTACAATTCCAATACCAATTTTAGATGGAGATAATTCAAGATTTTGCTAAATTTGGATGAAACATTGTTAGTCATAGGAGCCTTGGGATATGGTTGGTAAAAAGTGGCACAAAGCAAAGTAGAACATAGTAAAGCTTTGTGTTTAATTTGGAAAAACCTCCTCTTAATGAATAAACATTTTCAGAAACTATTGTAACAAGTACAACGTGAAGTATGGAATATTTTTGGGAAATATTTTCAAAATGTATTTATGTTAGATTTGAAAAGTTGCCAGAGCTATGACTACTATGAATTAGATGCAAACATATGATAAGAATAATGATTTCTAAGAATACCATTGAAGAAACTTTTCTTTGTCTATCCTCAAGATTTAATTTTGTTGTAACTAGACATACAAAATTCATAGTCGATTCAAAATTTTATAGACCAGTGAAGACATCTTAATGAGAGAGAACCATATTTATAAATGAATAAGGTTTGCAAAAATGGATGAGAATTGGTCAATAAGTAGATAAAGGCAAAGCTTCTTGTAGAGAAATTGAAAGTAGACTCATAAGTTATATATTTTTTCTTACTATTTGGAAGCTTGGCCACAAATAAAAAGCTTGCTTACAGCTATATTGTCAAACAGAATCGCAAAGACAAAGAAGAAAGTTAAGCATATCAAGGTAGATTAGCTAAGGAGAAAACTAGAGAATGAAACAAATACTTATTTCCAAAAATAGTTGATGAACAACAAGGTACCCCCTATGCTCAAGCATACGAATCACAAGCATTCACACACAATTCGATCGAATTCTATGGATGGGACTAGTTGTGGTATCTAGATTTCTATGCTTTGATCACAATTTTCTATCTTTCCACTTGGACTAGTGGTGGCTTTGTCACATATGGTTTAGTCCAAAGTGAGGCATATGATGTTATCTAATTCTATGCTACTCCTGATGATGATAAAGAGATAAATTAATTAAACTAATGAATAATAGAAAACAAGATCTAAACTAGCCTATGGATGGTGAGTATCTGCATTTAATCATCTATAAACATCTTGGACTTCATGAGACTACTTCTAGGATTGCCAAGTGTACATCACTAGTTGTGCCAAACGATACACTTCTGGATTACCAAGTATCTACACTTAAACATTTGTGATTAAGGCATACACATTCCGCTTAATAACAAGAATAGTAAATAGCAATAAATGGAAATATTTAACTAAAGAAAGCAATAAATAATTTAATAATTAAAAGCAAAAATAATCTAAGTTGATGCTGCAATAATGGGAGCAATCTTGATCTTTATTACTAGTCATGTAATGTGTCCAAATACATCACACTCGAACAAACATGTTGTATGATTACAAACAAACTACAAGAACTCCGCTACTCTAACTAAAAAACTATCTCAAAATCATGAGCCTGAGCCCTATATTTATAGACTGGAGTATATACCCCAATGTTAGGTATCTAATGTTGCATCTTGGCTCTAACATCATGTATTCGACATCAAGGCTCCGACATCGAGGCACTGATAACAAGGCTTTGATACAAGGCTCCCATAACAAGGCTCTGATGTCAAGGCTCTAGTAACAAGGCTCTAATGTCAAGGCTCTGATGTCAAGGTGAAAAAAATCATGACTCATCATACCCTCATGACTGAATGAAAACTCATCCTCAAGTTAAAAAAAACAAGGGAACAAGTTCCTTACAAAATATATTGGGTAGGTATGGGATTATTGATTGACATACAGATTGACTCAGATGGAACATATAGACTCTGAGTGCCCAAGTGTATAGAATTATAGTTTTTACAAAATGGGATGTTCATGATAAAAGAAGTGAACACCCTGGACAACATTAACATCCAACACTTTTTAACAGTAGAAAAATGAGAGAGAAGATCCAATAATCATGAGCAGTCCTCATTGTGTGGTATTTCCACATCATCCTTGGTGAAGATAGTTCTGCTTCCAATCCATGTTTCCCAGTACAATCACAATAGAATCATGAATTAGTATGTAATGTGTAGCACATAACTGTTAAATTTCGTGTCTCATTGGTGGTTACACTCAGCTAAGTTGTGACTGTGGTAGATTGATTCCTTTAGTAATGTTAGTAGGAATGCTGACAAATAGGGAAAAATAGATAAGTGGTCCATTAAAGTTGAAAAATTTTGACAAAAGAAAATATTTGAAGAGGGTGTAAGAATTCACAACAATAAAACAAAAAGTTCACTAAAAAAATGTTGTGAAGATGTGCATAATTGGATGTCATTGATGGGGTAAACAAAAGGATTTGATTATAAGAGTGTTTAAGGATAAAGAAATTAACTAACCCAACTAAAAGATATGTAAGTGGATCCTCCCCAAAGCAGGCACAAGCCTTTTATGTCCTTGCAGAACTTCAAACAAAAGAGTCCATGGGCTCTATGGATGATTAATGGTTAAATAAGATTAAGTACAAAAACCCAAAAGAAACTAATTAAGAATTCCAACACATCAAACCAAGACATCAAATCAAGAACATGAAACTAGCAGTGAGGTGAGACATGGAAAGCATAGATGGATGAGAGAGAGTGGAATGAAGTTCCTAATTGAGGTCACATGAAGTCCATTGTGGATTTTGTGGTTAAATGACTTGATAGGATCTATCCTTAGTCTAGACTAAAACCAATCACATTCAATGACTTCTTGTCAACATTCTAAGACCATTCCATCCCCTAAGACACAAAAGTGCTCCCACAAAACAACCACCATTCTTTATTAGAGAAGAAGTAGGAAGTGAGGAAGCGTCTTAGTTAGAGGGGACTAGTCCCATAACTAGTGCTTGTAGCCTGTTTATTTTTTCTATGGGGTGTGCTTTGAATTTCCATTGTTTTTTCTTTTTTTGAAATGGGAACCACACCATGCAAAGACACATGCATTTATTTTTTATAAGGGGTGTGCTTTGAATTCTCATCTTTTTTCTTTTTTTTTTTTTGATGAGAACCACACCATGTGAAGATGTATGCATTTATTCTGTCCAAGGGGTGTGCTTTGAATTCTCATCATTTTTTTATGAGAATCACACCATGCAAGGACTTATTCAACTTCCTTTTATTGGTTGACATGGAATGGTAACAAATCCATGAAAGCACACATCCACCCAAGAAAATAGAAAAGCATGAAGAATACCTAATCTCCTTAAAGCTGCACCTTATTCAAACCTTTGAATCCTTCCCAATTCTGGAAACTACCAAAGTCACAAATTTATTAAAGTTTTATTAATGAAAAAGGGACTACATGTTTCCAAAACAAGGAAAACACTAGAGTTTATGGATCGGTGGATGTTGTGGACTCACTGCCTGTTGCATGAAAAGGAAACCATGTCCTAATTATCCATAACGAAATTCAAATCCAAAAACTAGACACCAACAATCAAATAACAAAAATAGTACATGCCACCATCAAGTAACACATTACTAATGTACCTGGCACTTATTAACAAAAAGTTAGAAAATCACACCAAATAAAATAAAATAAAATATAAAAGAAAGTGTAAAATATTTAAGAAATAGAAAATGTACTAATGATGGTGTAAAACAAAAATTAGAAAAGATTAATAACATGAAAACAAAAATATGTAAAATAAAGAATGTGTAAAACAAAAGGTTGTAAAATAAAAAGATGAAAAACACTTAAGAATCCTAAAGACTAGAATGGGGGGTTAACCCCTACGACTAAACATTTGGCCATGACAAGGTTAATAAGTGGATAATTGGGATCCATTCATGTATGAAACATTGGTAACCATTCATGCCATAGCCATTGAATGTTTGTTGGTGGTGCGATGGCTAGATAGTGATGAGCGATGAGGTACCCCTATGCTCCACCATACTAATACAAGCGTTCACACGTGATAGTCAAACTCCAAGGACTAAGTGATTATGCGCCTTCATAAAATAAGGATTGGTTAGGTGATCATTGTCTTCCCAAGCTTACTTGTATGGCACGAATGTATGGTTAAGTAAACTTGAGGTATGTGATTTGTGTGATTTTTTGATGTTTTATGTTCCTGGTGCTTAATGGAGAAATGAAATAATTAAGTACATATTTTAATTTAACTAATTAAATATGCTCTAACTAGTTCTAACATCAACATCTGTTCTTCACTTGTCATACACATCCTAAACCAGTGTAACACTACTGGGATTACCAAACGCTAGTCATTACTAGGTTACCAAGTGTTCCACGTATGCTCGAAGTGGTCGTATTGAGTGTGCTTACTTGTTGAAAATTAATAATTCAATAAAAGCAACATCAATTACTAATGAAAGCATTAAAGAACTATAAATAACATTAAATGTAATAAATAAGCTATTCTGAATGCTGCAAGGTTTATCACAAAGTTTGTCTTTATTTCCGAACACAAGGTGTGCTCAAGTACACAATGCTTGAATAAAGATCTGTTTACTTTATGAATCCTACTATAGATACTCAAAAATAATTCTAACTTTGGAAATAGAAAATTGAAAGAGTTCAGGTAATAGACTAAGAAACTAAATATGCCAACCCAAGTGTGCCCGCCTCTTATTTATAGGCAACAAGACAGGTTCCGACATCGGATGTTCGATATCGCATGGCAGGCCCCAATATCATAGACCCGATATCACAAATCCAATATCGTGGCCCAATATCATGACTCATCATATCCCGACAACTAAATGAAAACTCGTCCTTGAGTTCCTTACAAAATATTGGGAAGGTATGGGATTATTGAAAAAATGACAACTACTGTGACATGGAATGAAAAACTCAAAGTGCCCAGTGAATGGATCAACAAACATAATACAACATTGGTGTTCATACCCATTGTGGTGAAAACTATACATAGATGACATCTACACCTTCATTTGATAGCTTGGAGAGAGAGAGAAGAAGAAAAAAATGAGGTGCATTGTTGCCGATGTCAAAACTGTGCACACCATTATTCATCCATGGCCATATGATGAAGCGTGTTCCTTTCATAAATGCTCTAGGTCCAATCCATCCTGAGTGCTCCCTCCTATCCCAGTCCATTTTTCATGTAATCGTCATCTGCAAACACAACACAATCATGAATTAGCAAGGATAAATAAGATATGATGTAGTTGATACCTTGCCTTGATATAAAGTGCATTGGCTAGGTTGTCGGTATGGTAGATACTAGGTTAGAGGTTTGTAACTGATAACTACCCAAGGTGTAGGGGTGAGATAAGTAATGGAATGGAAAAATTTATGATAGGGCCCCCACAACTGAGAGTGAAGCTCTGGTAGCAATAGGATGGAAAATGAAAAACAATGAAGATTAGAGAAAGAAGAACAGTGAAGCCAATAAAACAAAAATGGATGTCATGGATGGGATGAAATGGAAAATTATTTATTGTAGGAAATGTTTAAGGGAAAGAACTTAACAATTGCATCATAAAGGAATGCTAGTGGGTCCTTCCCAAAGTAGGCTCATGCCCTATATGCCCTGACAAACCCACAACCTAAAGAGTCTGTAGGCTCTAGGAATGACATATGGAAACAATGGTTAAGAACTTACTCACAATAATTTACCAAAGAATAACAATGCATCAACCAAGATATAGACTAATCATAAAACTGTCAATGAGGTGGAATGTGGAAAGCAATATGAAAAGAGAGGAGAGAATGGAATGAAATGAAATCCAAAAATTAATGTTGTGTAAATTCCCTTGTGTGGTATGTGGTTAAGGTGACTTAATAAAATTCTATCCAAATCCAAATTCAACTAACCACATCTAGTGACCTCATATCAACACACTTGACCAATCCATCCACCTAAAGTAGCAAGAATGCTTCTTCTACAAAGCAACTACCATTCCAACATGAAAATAATAGAAGAGCAAGAAGCAAGAAATGGCCTTAGTTAGAGGGAACCTTCAGGCATGGGTAACATATCTTTCCAATGCCATAACCAGTGCTTGTAGCCCATGTTTCTTTATTATTTATGAGCGCTGTGTTTTGAATTCCCACCAGTTATTTTTTTGTTTCCATTTTGTGAGAACCACACCATGCAAAGACTTATTTGGTTTAGTTAACTTCCTAATATTAGTCAATAGCGGAATGGTGGAAGACTTTATGAAAAACATCCAAGTATCCAAGAGAACAACCAACACAAATGCATCAAATCCCCTTGAGGTCACACCCTTTTCCATCCATTTGAATTTTTCCTCAGTTTTGAAGAATACCAGGCCACCAATTCATTAATAAGTTTACTTAGAAAAAGAGACAGTACATTTCCAAAATAAAGAGAGATCATAGCATTGAATGGATGAACAGATGACATGGAGTCATTGCCTATTTCATCAAAAGAAACCATATCTTAGTATCAACATTAAAAGTCATAGGTAAAAACCAAACATTAGCAATCAACACCCTTACAGTCCAACCCACAATTATGAGCACTTATTATGTAATGAGTGAAAATAATTCAAAAAAAATGTAACAAAGAAAGAAATAGTAAAAATGTTAATGATGGTGTAAAAAAAACAAGTAAAGATAAAAAATATGTAAAACAAAAAAGACAAAGGAACTGAGTGCTTAGAATGGTTAGCATTAGTGGCCATCTACCCCATGACTGAGTTGGAAGGGGGAAATCCAAAATAAGGAGCAAGGTTGTCCATCAATAGAGGTAGTGTTAGTACTGGCCATTTTAGGCTCATGGAAGGGTTTGGTTTGCTAGATGTTGACTAATAATTTTCTACCTGGGCTTTCATGTTTATAGATCATCATGGCCCCTGAAGGAAAATTTTCATGAATAATATAAGGTCCTTCTCATAGTATTTGAAATTTAGTTCATTGTGGCACATGTGTGGGATTCTAATAAAGAACGTTATCTTCTGGTTGGTATTTGACTTTTCTAATTTTAGGTTATGATGTTGTTTGTTAAAGGCCTTGTGTAGTTCATTGGATGACAGGGCAGCTAATCGGTTCTCATCTAGCAAGCTAAGATTCATTAACCATTCTTTTTGTGCTAGATTGAGGTCAAGGTTAAGATCATATGTTATAGGTAGTGTACGAAGGTTAACCTGAATAGAAAGTGTTGGAAGTTTACCATACACTAACTCATAGGGAGAGTAGCCTATAAGGAGTTTCTAGGTGAAGCGGTATGCCCAAAGAGCATCATTCAGCTTAGTGCTCCAATCTCGCCTATACTTGCTCATGGTTCTCATCAAGATTCTTATGATTTCCCTATTGGTGACTTCGGCTTGACCATTCGCTTGAGGGTGATATGCTGTAGTCAATTTAAGCTTAACTCCTGAACATTGCATCAACTTTTGAAAAGTCGCACTTGTGAAATATGTACCATTGTTAGAAATAAGTGCATGAGGCATGCCAAACCTGTTTATGATTTGTTGTTGAACAAATCGTGCAGTGGTAGATGATGTATAGTCTGTAATAGCCCACTTTGTAAAATAGTCAACCACAACAACAATGTAGGCTTTTCCATTGGACATTAGTGCAATAGGCCCTATAAAATCAATACCCCATATGTCGAAGGGTTCTAAGGGTTGAATCCATTATTGTGGATCCTCCATTCTAGCAGTCATTCCCCCATCACGTTGGAAATACTCACAAGATTAGATGAAATGATGAGAGTCCCAGAACAATGTAGGCCAATAATATCCTAGAAGAAATATTTTAATAGTTTTTCATCTCGCAGCGTAATGACCCCCGCAAGGGCCCTCATGAGCATCTTGGAGAATTTGCAATTGATCTACATCAGGACCACACCATCATACCAAGCCATCAGAACATACCTTATAAAGGTGCCCATTGATTTCCATAAAATACTTGGCTCAGTGAAGAAACTACTATTTCTTTTTAATGTCTAGCTCTTGTGGTGTTTCTTCTGTGAGAAGATAGGAAAGAATGCTACTATACCAATTCGTATCTATGGTTAATTCATTATTTATTACACCTACAAAGAGGAGTTCATTAGGGAAAATGGTTAGAAATTTTATATTCGTCCTCTTTGTTGTCGCATCGTAACTGAGATAAATGATCAGCAATAACATTCTCGGTGCCTTTACGATCAACCATCGTAAGATCAACCTCTTGTAAGATCACAAGCCATCATATGATGCGAGGGCTCACCATTGGTTTATTCATTAGGAACTTTATTGNACAAGCCATCATATGATGCGAGGGCTCACCATTGGTTTATTCATTAGGAACTTTATTGCATTATGATCCATATGTACAAATATATTATAACCTAATACATAGTTCCTAAATTTTTTTAGTGCAAACACCATAGCCATTAACTCTTTCTCTGTTGTGGCATAGTTGAGTTGTGCACTAGCAATGCTTTGACTTGCATAGTGGATGTAATAAGGATGTTTTTGGTCATCTAACTATGTAAGTACAGCTCCTAAATAAAATTGGACATGTCAGTCATTATGTGAAATGGCTTGGACTAGTCAGGAGCTTGTAAAATGGGTGTTTCTATGAGCTTCTATTTTAAGGTTTGAATGGCTAGCTCACATTACCTAGTCCATTCTAAGGGTACATCTTTCTTCGTTAATTCTACCAATGGTTTTGTAATCTTTGAAAAGTTCTTAATGAAGCATCTATAATAGCCAGTATGTCCAAGGAATGACTAGATATCTTTTATAGTTTCAGGTTGACGAATGATTCCTTGGATGACTTTAATCTTTTCAGGGTCTACCTCTATCCCTATTTGTGAAATCTTATGCCTAATACAATGTCTTCTTGGATCATTATATGGCTTTTTTGCCAATTGAGCCTTAAGTTGGTTTCTACACATCATTTCAGTACTTACTCTAATCGGTCTAGTGCTTGTTCGAAGTTTGCTTTGTATGTGGAGAAATCATCCATAAAGACCTCCACACCATTCCCTATTTACTACTGAAATATACTTAGAACCAGACCTTGAAACGTTGCTGGAGAATTACACAAGTCAAATGGCATCTTTCTATATGCAGATGTCCCCCAAGGACTTCTGAATGTAGTCTTGGCTTGGTCTTTTGGTGCTATTTGAATTTGATTATACCCACTATAACCATCCCGAAAGATATAATAACAATGCCCTGCAATGGTATCTAAGACTTGGTCCATGAATGGTAATGGAAAATGGTCTTTAAATTTTACCATGTTCAGTAGCCTAAAGTCTATACACACCCTCCATTTGCCTCCCTTTTTAGGCACAATGACTAATGGGCTAACCCATTCACTGTCGACAATGGGGTAGATGAACCCAACTCTTAGAAGTTGTTTAATCTCTTCCTTAACCACTTGCTTAAGCTTTGGGTTCAATGGCCTTTGTAGTTGTCATTGAGGCTTCATGGAGGGGTCAGTGTGAATTCTATGTTGGCATATCCTAGGATCTATTGTAGTTAATTCAAGATATGACCAAGCAAAATATTTTGACCAATTATTTACTATTTTTAGCAATCTTTCTTTTTGTTAAGGAGCGAGCTTAGCGTTAATGATTATCAGTTTTCCATTCTTGAGAAATGTGTATTCCATACCAGTAGGCAATTTTTTTAACTCAACAGGCTCTTGCTTAAACTTGTTAGGGATTTTCAACTTCCCCTAGTTGATATTTTCAATGTTAGTACTTGGAAGTTGACAATGGACTTGCTCTAATGTATCTATGCTATCGATGTAAGCACAAGTCAAGCTCTCAGTTGGTTCCATGCATAAAGTTGAGTTTCTCTCTTGGTCAACTGTCAGCCACTGGGTGTCTTCCTATCTTGTGGTTATTGCATATAGGAATCTTTGTATGTTAGTTGTTTATGCACACTAGTTGCATGCAGGAAATTCTAAATGTTGTACAAACCAGAACTTCTGCACGCAGTTACACCCTATGTCATTGTATGCAATGCATGGAACTTTCTTCCTCTAGATCTTTCCAAATGTATCTTCTTTTGATATTTCTATGGAAAGATCACATATTCCTAGGTGTTCATCAATCATGCTTAGCCATGCTCTTCCCATTATGATTGGAAAGTCCCCCTTATAGTTGTTGACTTGAATCACTAGGAAGTCAACTGGGTACGACCACCCACAAATAGTGGTGACAATGTCCTCCACTAGTCCGAAAGGGATAGTGATGGATTGGTTGGCTAGCTCTAAAAAAATATTATTCTTTTTTAGTGGAGGCAAGTTCCAGGCTTTGTACATTTCTTGGGAGATTAAATTAATACCAAAACTTGAATCCAAAAGATCTTTGCAAGGCTCATTCCTAGTGATTTGTAAATATATAAGAGGACTTCCAAGATTAAATAATTTCCTAGCAAGATGACCAAATTTAATCTAATCAATGATGGAATGAGTCAACATGACCATTTGCATTGGGCTAGGTTTTTTGTTCGAAGGGAGCTCCAAAGATTCGAATGGTGGTAAGGCATTCAGAGAATTAGCCGCTTGTGGTTGTAAGAACTTAGTTGGACTATTAGTTCTAAATAAATGTCTCTTCTTGGTGCAATTTTCTAAACCAACAGTAGGTTGAGGGTTGACAACCCTTGTAACATTACATTGTTGCAGCTAGGCAGGGAACTCACCCTACATAGATGAAGTAGGTGGTAATGGAGATAAGGGTGGAAGAGGTGTAGTCGAATGAGAAGGATAGTGTGTATGTGGAACATCACTTCTACGAGAAGGAGTTATATAGTACTCATGGGTCTGGTAGTGAGGCTGAGGAGTTACATGACTAGTAGAGTCATGTGGAAAGATCGACTACTGCATGTAGTATCTATATGAATTAGGTTGACGGTAAGGGTATTTTTTATGTGGTAATGGCTTTCTCCATGATTGTGGGTGTTGCCACTATTAATACTATTCATTTGGTTGTGATGGGATTCCACTCAGGTAATATGTCAAGGGTTGGTGGAACTACCTTGGGTTACCTTGAGGATAAGGTAACCTCTTGGGTGTCTGTCATCGGTTTAATCATGGATTTAGTGCATACACCCCATACTCATGCAAATGTGACACTACTGGACAACATCCTTTAGGATGGTTATATTGGCATATCTCATATTCACCATCATTGTCTGTGTCTAAATCCATAGCCTCTTCAATGATGACAACTTTTCCCTTACCCTTGTTATGTTCATATTTAGCTTCTTTCCTTTTCCTTATTTCTTGGTCACTACTTTGCTCTCTAGACTCCTCTACTATTTTTAGAACAATTTGAAATTTATCATCTAGGGAGTTCCACATTTGATCTACCTTTGCTGATACTTTTGATGCAAATTTTTGAATGGGCAAAGTTTTCCTATTCATCATCTCTTCAAGCGGTGACTCTTCTTCATCTTCACAAAATCTAACTTCATTCTTTTGGAGGGAAGGGTCTCTGTTGTATTCTTCCATACTTTTTCTTTTCCTTAACTCACCTTCCTACTTGGCAACTTGCTCCAACAATCTTTGTATTTGATGGGCTCTGAGCTTAGATAGCCTTCCTTGGGTGTAAGTTCCAAGGGTTCTTCGCATTTTGTACCTAAGCACATCTACGAGATGGTGTAGTTATTCACTTTATGAGTAACCATGGTTGAGGCAGCAATCTAACAATGCATAATATCATCCCATGGTAGCATCTAAGGGTTTGTGTCCTCCTTGTTTCCATCCTTGGATTTCCTTACGTAGGTTGGGCACTTGGAAGTACATCTGAAACTTATCGTTGAATAGTTCTAACATGGTACTGCATCGGCAAATGGATTCCGGTTCTAAGGACTAGCACCAACTTTTCACTTCCTTGATCAATGTCTGTGGAAACAACTTTAGTTTTTGCCACTCATCCTCTATATTTTGCAAGGCACATGCATCGTGAAATGCTTGTAGATGATTTTGAGGATCAGCATTGTATCCCCCTTCAAATCATGGGATATTTTTCATGTCTAGTATTTTGATCCTACTGTCTTTCTGGTGCCTTTTTGGGATTCTAATAACCTCTTTTATATCTAACATACTTTGGGTGCCGAGTAGAGGTTCATCGTGATCGTATTTTCTATGGCATCTATGATGCCTATGTTGTTCCCTACTCTCCCTTATTTTGTGATGTGTCTCTCTGAAATGGCCTTGTCCCCTTTCTCGACTATTTTGTCTATGATCTCTATTTTGCCTACCATTATCCTCAAGGTCTTTTCCTTTGCTACTGCATTTAGATCCTGAAGGATAGGATGAAGGAGATGATGAAGGTGAAGAGAAAGGAGGACTAGCATCATGACTGTTCCTGCTACCTTCTCTTTAGTGGTTGTGGCCTTAGTCGTGATTATGATTAGAATGTCCATCTCTGTCATGCATTCGTGTTCCTTTTTTGGACCCTTTGTATTTGTCGGTACCAGAATCTGGGTTATGGATAGTTCAGTGAATATTTTGATACACAATCTATTGACCGAATTCAATGGAAAGAATATCATTTTGTGGAAAACCTCCTGAGGTAGATTCACCACTCTCATTTTCACTTAGGACATATGGGACACCCTGAGACCACTTCCCCTTCATAGATTTCTAATGTCTCTCCTATTGTAGGTCCCTTTGATGTTGTGCCTCTGTGGGTCGATACTCTCTCAAGTCACATTCATGCATAACGTATTCTATCTGTAAGTGCTACATACTAATTCATGTGAGAGCACAAAGAAGCATGCTTGGGATTGAGCAATTAGGAGGCAACACTATGTTACCCTCTAAATCATGCCATTGCAACTAATCATCCTGGTGGAGGATAAAGGTCAAGTTTGGTACATACTCATCGAGATGAGCGTATAGCAAGTGAAACTGTTGGGGCACTGGCGGATCATCATCTGTACTATGCCTTCAATTATTCATTGTGTCAGACCTAGGTAGTAAAGCACTCTCATAAGAAGAAGGAGACATGATTGATTATTCAATGTGTAATACTTTTCTCTTCTCTTTTTCTGGTGATTTTAAGATAACTAACCCTAAGGGTTTGTTCCAATGATCGGAAGATTCCTAAGTTCTAACTAGCACACAAACAACAAAGTCCACAACAACAATGCCAATGATGATCAACAAGGTACCCCTACGCTCAACCATACGAATATGAGCATTCATGCACAATCCTGTTGAACTCCAAGGACTAAATGCTTATGCGCCTTTACAAAACAAGGATGGGTTAGGTGACCATTGTCTTCCCAAGTTTACTTGTATGACACAATTGTATGGTTAAGTAAACTTGAGGTATGTGATTTTTATGATTTTTTGATGTTTAATGTTCCTGGTACTTAAAATGGAGAAATGAAATAATTAAGTAACTAGTTTAATTTAACTAATTAACTATGCTCTAACTAGTCCTAACACCAACATTCATTCCTCACTTATTGTACACATCCTGAACCAGTGTAACACTACTGGGATTACCAAACACTAGTCGTTACTAGGTTACCAAGTGTTCCACGTATGCTTGAAGTGGTCGTACTAAGTGTGCTTACTTGTTGAAAATTAATAATTCAATAAAAGCAACATCAATTAACTAATGAAATCTTTAAAGAACTATAAATAACATTAAATGTAATAAATAATCTATTCTAAATGCTGCAAGGTTTATCACAAAGTTCATCTTTATTTCCAGACACAAGGTGTGCTCAGGTACACAATGCTCAAATAAAGATCTGTTCACTTTATGACTACTACTGTAGACACTCAAAAATAATTCTAACTCTAGAAAGGGAAAACTACAATATTTTGGGTAAGGGACTAAGAAACTAACTATGCCAACCCAAGTATGCCTACCTCTTATTTATAGGCAATGAGATAGGTTCTGACATCAGATGTCTGATATCACTTGGCGGGCTCTGATATTGCGAACCTGATATCGTAGATCTGATATCGTGGCCCCAATATCACGACTCATCAGGTAGAAAAATAATTTCTCACGCACTTGGTTGCTAAATATGGATGGCCAGCTCACAATTATACCCTTGATCATGATATGGTATGCATGGATTTGTTTGTCTCCCCATGTTTGTCAATTCATTGGTTAAATGTGGGATTGAAGTACTATTGGATGGTGGTCCTAGTGTACAGTCAAAGGATAATGATGGTGAAAAGGAAGGTAGTGCACTAGATTGGCCTTGTTCTATCTTGGTTAGTGTAGTTTTTTCATGCATGGTTTGCTTCGGCTTATAGCCCTTCCTCCAAAAAGGACGTTTCTGACTTTGCAGTTGGGACCAATAGGTGTTAACATGTCTATGCACATTGGTAATACAAGTGGCACTCATTTGTTGATATTATGATGCTGAGCTTTCCTAAGTTCTTGGAAATGATGTATAAGGAGGTGGTTGATGAGAATATCAAGGGTAGGTTGAATGGTAAGAGGCGTGAGGTGGTGATCCTTCAAGGGATGTCATGTATTGATGGTACTCGAGAGAGTGGTAGTGGCAATTCGAAGTGGAGGATGTCGAACTAGTTGGAGAAATAGGGTGTTGAACACAATATCCATGAGGTTTCAATGGATCTGGATGATTTTTTGATGGCCTCCCCCACAACTATGATTGTTTCCACTACAGTTGATGATTGTGTTGAGGCTAGTAATAAGTCTCCCTAGTATGGTACAATCAATTTTGGGACTATATAAAATTACCTTGTGGAAGAGGAAGTTTCCCAAGCATGTGCTTTTGCACAAATTTAGGATTTAAGGCACCTACCCAATACTCTTGTAGATACAACAACATAGGGTATTGGCCCCCTTGGGTGGTCATATATGCATAGGTCGCATCCATCATCTTCTTATGTGGTGGAGTCTTTAGCCTTGCTTTCGTTGGCCAGTTTCTTCATTTGGCGAAAGTTGTTCCTAACTATTTCTTAGTTCTATGTCCTTTGTTTATTGTGATCACCTAGCTTATTTTGCATGATCCTCTCCTCCACTGTCTTAATGAGAGTTGTGACATTTTCATATATCTATTTGGACATCCTATTAAAATTTGCTTCTAATTCATCAATAGACTCCTGTATTGGCAAGGTTTGTTGTGGGATCACCTTATCAAGATTAGTTTCATTCTCCTTACCATAGATCTAGACCTCCCTCTATTGAATAGTTAGCTCCCATTGATTTTTCTTGACATTCATCCATTTGCATATCTCTCCTTCTTCTTTTTCCACATGCTCTATTAGCTCTTTGATGTAATGGGCTTAGAGCTTCTATAATTTCCCTATGGCATACATCCCAAGGATCTCCCTTGCTTCATTAAGAATCCCATCTATGATGTGGTAAAGTTTCTCTTCCTCAAAGAAACCATGGCTTGGGCATCAATTCAGTAAGGCATAATATCTATCCAAGACCATTTCCAAGGGTTTATGTTATTCTTGTTTCCACACTTGGATCTATCTCCTCAGGTTGGACACTCTTGCATAGGTTTGATATTTCTTATTGAAACGTTCCAACATTACAGACCATCATCAGATTAATTTTGGTCTCAACGATCTATACCACCATTAGGCTTTATCAATTAGTGTCCTATGAAAGAGCTTAATCTTTTTCCATTTACTTTCAATGTTGTAGTCAGCACAGGCATCATGGAAGGCTTGTAAATGATGTTGCGGATCTACATCATAGCCTCCTACAAATTTAGGAATGTTTTTTGTATCAAGAATATGTAGAAGAATCTTTTTGTGATGCCTATGAGATATCTTAACAGCCTCTATGATATGCATTAGGCTCTTAGTGGCCAAAAAGGATTCATCATCATCAAACAAATTGTGAGGGAAATTTCTATGTCTACGCATTTGATTGTGATGATGCTATCTATGTTCTTCCCCCATGGGTTCAATTATAATTTTTAATTCAACCCTTTAATGTGAAACACCACAAAATTCTGAGTTTAGCACTTCTCCAACAAGAATTGAGCTAAGTCATGATGCTCCCTAGCATGACTGAAGCTTGAGGACCTCACAAATAGCTTCAAACAGAGTCAAACTAAGTAAGAAATAGTTCCTTGGGATTCAAAAAATACTACAGTGACATTTGGCATCAAACCTGGAAAATTTTGAGCTCAAAATACTTGGTTTTCACTAAGTATGCATCCTGTACACTAGCCTATACATGCCCAGAGTATGGCCCAGCGTGCAGCAACTTTTGAGCCTCAAAAACTCATCACAATAGGCCATAATTAAAGGTATAGACTCCCCATGACCTTACTAAGGTCCCAGGTAGGTCTCAGGATCCTAACAATTAAATTTTGGGTACCAAACGAGTCATTTCCTGCCTACATGCTGGCTCACACGCCCAGCGTATGACTTAAAAGGTGACCCAAAACAGGCACTTTGGAGCAAGCTTTTCACAAGGAATCGACTCTCAGAGACAGGGAAATTGTTAGGTATCATCATGGGCTCAAGAAAATTAAGTTTTAACCTTGAAATATTTCACTTTTAAGTTCACATGCTGAGCATGTACATCCTGCACGCCAAGCGTGTGGCACCAAGGACAAGGTCAAATAGGCACTTTCAGGCAAGTTTTTGGCATGGGCTTGACCCTTGGGACATGGGCATCTAGTCTACATCATCAAATTCTTTGAAAACTTCCATTTTTCGCATCAAAAGTATCATTATTGGCCACACACACTGGCCTATACGCCCAGTGTATACGCCCAGCATACAGCCAGCGTGCACCTCAGAGATGAGCCCAAAACTCCATCAAAAAAATGTTAAAATTAGCTCTTGGACTACCTAGATGACCACCAAGACTCAAGGATCAATGTACACACCCCAACGTACTAGATATAATTCCTAAATTGTAGTTTTCATGCTCACACGCTGGCCTATACGCTCAGCGTATACGCCCAGCGTGTGGCCAACATGTTCAACTTTAGGCCTCCCAAAACCCTACCAAATCAAGGCCAAATGAGCCCAAATTTGACAGGAAGCATCCTAAGGACATCAAGCATCCATATCCATGGTCAAAAATGGCTTCAAATATGAAAATTTAGGTCTAAATCTTTCCTTCTTGACCACCTACTGTCTAGCGTATGGAGCGTATACGCCCAGCGTATGAGGGTACAGAAACACGCCAGATGCCCAAACTCACACGCTGGAAGCTCTATGGACATGGAAAGACACCCCAGAGCTTAGAATAACACATTGAAGCTAGAAACAGGATGCCAAAGCTCATATCTACAGGCTAGAACCATGAAATCTGTTTGTACAACTATCATTCATTCGTTTTTTGTGGGCATGAAAGTTCACACGCTAAGGGTCTGCACACCTAGCATGTGAACTGGACAGTGTTCACACTGTACACTTGTAAAATTTTATTCTTTTGCACTAGTCAATGTCCCACCTATCACCAGATCTGTACATTTTTCCTCCCATAGCTAATCATCCCCACTCCCGATCCAAATTCCATGCTCTAAGATAATATAAAAACCCCAATTTTTGACTAAATCGGGGTTTGGTGGGGTTTAGTTCGGTTGGGGGTTCGGTTTGGGTGGGGTTCGAAAATTTTGTCATTTTCACACATAGAGCATGAGAGCACAGATCTCACACGCTGGGCATACATCCTGTACGCTGAGCATACAGCATTCACGCTATGCCTGCAAAAATTCCCAGTAGTTGTCATCACCCATCCTCATCAACCGGGGCTATACGTCTGCCTTGTGTAGATCCACAACTGCGTACATACCGATGCTTTGTACACAATCTTTTTCAATACATTTAATACATTTGGCCAACTTTTGTTACAGTTTACATCGTTTTCTATGTTTACGCATGTTTACATTTTCTGTACGTTTCATACTAGTTTACATTTAGTTGCAGTTTATGTATAACCCAACGTGTTGTAGCAGAAAACGTTGAGGAAGTCCTTGTTTGATCCGCATGCGAACCATCCAAGGTACTCTACCTTCATCCATTTCCAGCTTTCCCTCAAGCAGAGGCAGGGTCTGCTGTGCTTGTCTGTGAATCTTTCAGTGCCTGTAATGTTCCAGCCTAGCACTGACGATTTCAGACGGTACAACTTCTGGCGCTAGAAGGAGGGCCCTTCTTCATCATTTCTTAGATCTACTTCGATCTAGGCACAATCTCTTTAGATCTGCTGCACCACCTTGTAGATCTTCTCCTCATGGTCCCAGATCTATGCTCGATTCCATTAGATCTACCTTCATCAGCTCTAGATCTGAGTTTTCCTCATCCAGATCTGCACCCTCTTCAACCAGATCTGCACGTTGTACCAGGTACACGTTGTAGACCCTGTCTACATGCTGCCTTGTTTTCCTGCATGCTATACACCTTGTCTACATGCTACGTTATTTTCTTGCATGCTGTAGACCTTGTCTACACACTGCCACCATTTTCAACACGCTGACCACTATATCTGTACGTTGACTATTGCAGTCTGTACACTGTGAACCCAGTTCACACACTATGACCAGTTCCTGTACACTAATGACAGTGCCTGTACGCTGTGAGAGTGGTCTGTACGCTGTGACTAGTGTTCACACGTTGTGTATAACCCTCAAACGCTGAGCATACAAGGTTATATGCTGAGTACATTGTTCATAATTTTACACTTAGCCAAATTTTTTCCTGTTTACGTTGTATACACTGTTCCAACACTTAGAAAAAATTTCTCCCATTTATGTTGACCACACTGACAACACTTAGAAAATTTTTCAGTGTTCACACGTTGGACAATTAGTCACGCTACAGTTAGCCATGCTGCACACGCTGCAGTTCAGCCACATTGCACACGCTGCACACTTACGCCGAAAAACACTCAGCACTTGTTAGCTAGCCTGTACACTGCCCTAAGACACATCACCATGGAGTCATCTCAGAACTTTAATGCACACACCTTTGTAATCCTCACACAGGAACAGTACAACTTTATCTATGTGAAGATTCAGGCCAACCTTCCCCTTGACATCACAGAACAGGAGGCAAAACAAAACTTCGAGTGCATATACATGGGAGGTCATGAATTTGTTTCCTATGTACATGACATCATCCCCCTTTCTGAGCCTCATCACCAACTCATCTCCCATCACCTTCTGGAAAGAAGCCAAAACACACGGTGACCCACTGAGAAGCCCCAAAACCAACATGATGTAGATGACTTGGAGGCATAGTCTGAACCTGAGGATTCATACCACACCCTCAGTCCCCATGCCTACAT
Source organism: Gnetum montanum (assembly GCA_015680685.1). Classification (NCBI taxonomy): domain Eukaryota; kingdom Viridiplantae; phylum Streptophyta; class Gnetopsida; order Gnetales; family Gnetaceae; genus Gnetum; species Gnetum montanum. Next base: position 26,736 of record MNCI01002075.1, on the reverse strand, counting down.
GAACCCATCATTCCTCCCTCACGTGGCACAGACGGTCCCTCACCATGTGTCAACGAGCACACAAGCACCGGTGTCCCGACATGGGCTACCCATGTACATGTCCACCTAATACATGCCGCTAGTGCAAACGCATGGGGTCACTTTTGTTACATCGGCCCCGCACATCGAGGGTGTCACTTCATAGTTTGTGGCTAGGCAAGGAACCATACCCCTTGTTCAACAACCCACACACTTCAACGTGCCAGACCTAACAACCATAACTCTGAACGTTGCTCCACAACAACAAATGACAACCCAACAATCTCCCCAACCAACTAATCTACCTACCGCTCAAGAGTGGGCAGAAGCAAAATAAATGATGCAAGCGTTAGCTGATGAGGTAAAGCACCTCAAAACTACCAACACTGAACAAGTTAAAGTACTGGATTTCTACCAGGATGATCCAATTAACTCTTCAGTTCCAATGTTAGCTTTACCCAAGGGAATCATGCTACCCCAGTTAACCAAGTACAATGGGAAGGGATATCTGAACGCTCACCTAGTCACATTTCAATCAAAAACTCTCTTTCTTCAAGCTTGGCCCCATGCAATCTTGCGAGTGTTTGCTATGTCCTTAATGGGCGTAGCCTTAAACTGGTACTGAGCCTTGCCTCATAACTCCATATCCTCTCTGGAGGATCTGTTACATTAGTTTGTTACCCGGTTTAAGTACAACCTCAAGCCTGAAGCCACACTAGACACTCTGATATAGGTGAAACAAGCACCACTTGAGCCTATGCAGAAGTTCATCCAGCGATGGAGTGCAGCCCTTAACGAACTTCATGAGCCCATCCCTGAGAAGTATTTGCTTACGATTTTGAAGGGAGCCATGAATGACTTCATTAAGTTAAAATTGTACTATCTAAGCACTCAAACATTGAGCCAAGCGTTCACATAGATCAAGAACATAGAACAAGCTGTACAAACCAATAATGACCTTGCTTATGTGGCTTACAAGAACCAACACGTTGCCAAAAAATAGATAACAATGGAAACTATAGCCACAAGCCCAAAAACAACAAACACCAGTACCAACCCGCTTGCAACAACAGGGGCCACCCCAAGGTCCAACTTTTAGTGCAAGGATTGCTCTAAGTACACACCACTACCTGCATGACCTTATGAACTACTAGAGCAACTCCTTAAAGCTGGGAAAATCCAATACAAACACGTAGCAGAGAATGCTCGCCGCCAACATGATAGATACTGCGAGCTATTGAGGAACCCCACCTTAGCAACACCAAATGAGCCCCCGGTTCCACGACATTTCAAGTTGGACCAATTCTGTCATTACCACTAGATGTCCAGTCACAACACTAACACCTGTCGTGCATTACAAGATGATCTACAAGTAATGATAGAGTGGGGCCAACTCAACGTCAACACCCTAAATCAACCTAGCACAGACGATGCCTCCTATGTCATAAACTCCATTGGCATAGATAGTAGGCCTAAACCTGTGCGCCAACCTTTTGTGATCCATGTGCCTCCCAGCAAGGCAACAATCCCCTCCGCCTCCACAAGCAAGGGGCCTCCCATCATCATCAAGGTGCCACCTAGAGCACCGACAACACCTTTCATGGTCAAGGTACCACCATCTCATACGTCTACTAAGACGTTAAACTGGCATGATTCAATGCAATCCTGAGCACCGAAGACACCCTTTGTGGTCAAAGTACCACCACAACCATCCGCTAAGATGTTAAATTCGCATGATGCATCGACCACAACCGTGAAGAAACCTTTCATCATCAAGGTGCCACAACATGCTAGTCAAACATCAACGACTCCTCCCAAACTACCATTTGTCATGAAGGTGCCACCACGCAATGGCCCCTCACCTACCTAGAGCCCAACCGTAGGCAATGTCTCAACCTCTTCTCCCTCAAGAGTCAACCTTTCCAACAACACAGATAAGCCTACCAAATGACAGCAAAAGAGGACAAACGAACAATGAACAACACCCACAACCGAAACAAAGAACACACCTAGTATACAACAACTGAACACTGGGGGCCTTGCCCCTAATCCCAAACAAACTAGGCCCAATCCCTCGACCCATACAAAGGCAACCAACACAACAACAAATAACACGAACTTTGTAGCTACACTAGCCTAGGTGAAATAACTGCTCAAACAAAAGAACACAACCATGAGCTTGTACAACCTAGTCATGACATCATCGGCTCATCGCGAAGCCTTAGCGCAAACATTAGCATCCATTCCTGTTACAGAGGACATCCCTGCTAACATGGAATCCATCCGTGAAACGATTTCAAAACACACACCACAAGGATTGGGTTCAAACACCTTAGCCTTCTGCGATGATATAGTTAAAGTCAACCCCGAACGAGGGGAGGTCACAACAGCTCCATTGTCAATTAGCATACGTGTTGGGCAATGTACCATTCACAGAGTGCACGTTGATGATGGTGCGGCAACAAACGTTATTCTATACTCCGTCATCAACAAACTAGGCATGGCAAATGAGATCATGCCAACAGAAACCACGTGTTTAAAATCTTTCAACAAATCACATGTCAACTTAGCCTTTGTGGTAGGAAAACAATCAACTTAGCCTTTGTGGTAGGAGAACAATTCCCCACCAGTGCAGAATTCACTGTCATAAAAGAGATGCCTAGTTTCAACATGATTCTAGGTAGACCTTGGATAGCGCAACAATGAGCTGTTTCCTCACCGATACATCAAGAAATCCATCTTCCATACAAAGGTGGACAAGTCATTATACATGGCGACAACACTCCCTTTCAAGCTGACCATAACATAGACATGTCACAGGTCTTGAAATAGGAGCCTCTTGAAGCAACACACACAGTAACAAATGCAACACCTAGAGCTAAAATCCCTAGACAAGTGGCAACCAACATAGTATTTAAAGCTAAAACTCTTGAACGAGTGGTGAAAACCATAAGCCTCCCAGTGGAGCCTAAGCCTAAAACGCTTCCAAAACAACATCTGGTTAGGAGACAACCACATGATCAAAGCACCCCTAAGGACAAAAATAAGCCGAATCTCCGCAGACTCTTCACATTCTTTTGTGGTGCATATGTCATGTTTTTTTGTATTGTACTAGCCTACACGTTCTCTCATGGCCTGAAAAGGCCTCAAACTACCACCATTTCACATTATTTCCTATTTATTGGTGCATTTTAGTTCATTTTTTTTCCAATTTCTATTTAACATTATTTTCTCTAGTTTCTTTTATTTACAGGATCATACAGATGCACACGCATGCAACCACAGATTCGTCCTGGCATCATGACAGTAAATTGATACCACAGATTCGTCCTAGCATTATGACAATAAACTGGCACCACAACTAACACATCTAATCCATTCGTCCTAGTGTTATGATAATAAATTGGCACCACAGTTCATCTGCAATGACAATAAACTAGCACCCGTCCAGTATGACATTAAACTAACACAGTTTTCTTCACCAGAGTCTGCTAAGACTATAAACTAGTTTGCCTCTCCACAGTCCGCTAAGACTATAAACTAGTAATGTACCATCTGCTACAACACTAAAATACCAATTTCCAACGGGTTATGACATAAAACTAACCCACGACAGTTTACTACGACTATAAACTGGTAGCTTCATCTCTAGCCTCCCGATCTATAGCTGCATTCAAACTTCATCAGAGCCGCTACCTCACTCATCATCAGGTGATCCTAATAAAATTACTGCCATTCATATTCAGTGATTGAAATCTCATCTGGTGCCTTTGTTTCATCAATTGATGTTCAAATCTAAGCTTACTCACTTACTCATGGTTTTCTTGTCTTCTTGGAGTTGTGTTTGCAGGATGACACTCAGAGGTGTTCGTATGAGAATGTACTTCGTCACAGCAACAAGGTACCACATTGTTCCTAACACATGTAACAAGGTTAATCAATCCATTCACTAGTACATCCCCATTTCCTGTTACATTTTCCATCTATTCCTCAACATACTCTACTTAGTTACACCCCTGACACACCCAGCGCACCCCGAAACATTGAGCACACTGTTGCACACTGCAACACTTTTAAGCAGTTGCAACACACAACATTAGCACTTGAGCATGAGTACAAGATCAAAAAAAATCTCTCCAAGAAAAAAAATCAAAGAGAAAAGAGCAAAAAATCCAAAAAGAAACACAAGACCCTTGGCACTTCCCATACAAGCCCTAGGCGGGAAGGTAGTTGTCTTGGAAACAAGTACTCATGTCTCAAACGCTCAAGTAACATCTCATTGCGTGGCTTTGGCTCTCCACCAACAGGTTTCCTTTAACACTAAACAGAGGCCTTGTTCCTCCAAAGAATTCAACACATCATCACGTGGCTTTGGTTGTGCCAACAAGTCCTCTTAAACACTAAACAAGAGTCTTGTTCTGCCAAAGGACGTACACCTCATGTCTTGGTTCCAAGTCTACTAAACAATGGCTATTGACAAAGATCAACATGACCCATATACACACTAGAGCATTCCCTTCACCATGCACAATCCCTTGATCAGTTCCCAATCCTCACAATTTCCATTTCCCTATCTAGCTACAAACTTCATTTCCCCAATCCCATGTACTACTGAACACAGTGCGATGACATCTGGCCCAGTGCCAAAGGACAATATTTCTACTAAGTTTCTTGTGGTGTTTTGTACTTCTTTGTTGATGCTTCTTAGGTCGATTCCTCCTAGCGTCAACAAAGAGGGGCCAATGAAACACCACAAAATTCTAAGCTTAGCACTTCTCCAACAAGAATCAAGCTAAGCTTGAGGACCTCACAGACAGCTTCAAAAGGAGTCAAACTAAGCAAGAAATGGTTCCCTAGGATCCACGAAAGACTACAGTTACATCTGGCATCAAACTTGGAAAATTTTCAACTCAAAATACTTGGTTTTCACTAAGTATGCATCATGTACGCTGGCCTATACATGCCTAGCGTATGGCCCAGCATGCAGCAACTTTTGAGCCTCAAAAACTCATCAAAATAGGTCATAATCAAAGTTCTAGACTCCCATGACCTTCCCTAAGGTCCCAGGTAGGTCTCAGGCTCCTAACAATCAAATTTTGAGCACCAAATGGTTCATTTCTTACCTACATGCTAGCTCACACGCCCAGCATGTACGCCCAGCGTATGACTTCAAAGGTGACCCAAAACAGGCACTTCGAAGCAAGATTTTCACAAGGCATTGACTCTTAGAGATAGGGAAATTATTAGGAATCATCATTGGCTTAAGAAAATCAATTTTTAACCTTGAAATCTTGCAGTTTTGAGTTCACATGTTGAGCATGTACATCCTGCACGCCGAGCGTGTATGCCTAGCGTGTGGCACCAAGGACAAGGTCAAATAGGTACTTTTAGGCAATTTTTTGGCATGGTCTTGACTCTCGGGACATGGGCATCTAGTATACATCATCACAAGCTTTGAAAAAGTCCATTTTTGGCCTCACACGCTGGCCTATACACCCAGTGTATATTCCCAGTGTACAACCAGCATGCACCTCAGAGATGAGCCCAAAACTCCATCGAAACGAAGTCAATCAGCTCCCGAACGACCTAAAGGATCACCAAGACTTAGGGATCAGTGTACATACCCCAGAATACTAGATCTAATTTCTAAATTGTAGTTTTCTTGCTCACATGCTGGCCTATACACCCAGCGTATACGCCTAGTATATACGCCCAGCGTATACGCCTAGCATATACGCCTAGCGTGTGGCCAGCATGTTCAACTTCAAGCCTCCCAAAACCCTGCCAAATCAAGGCCAAATGAGCCAAAATTTGATAGGTAGCATCCTTAGGACATTAGGAATCCAAATCCATGGTCAAAACTAGCTTTAAGCATGAAAATATAGGTCAAAATCTTTCCTTCTTGACCACCTGCTGTCTAGCGTATGGAGCGTATACACCCAATGTATGAGGGTACAGAAACACACCAGATGCCCAAACTCACATGCTGGAAGCTCTATGGACATCCCAGGACACCCCAGAGCTTAGACTGACATGTTGAAGCTAGAAACAGGATGCCAAAGCTCATATCTACAGGCTAGAACCATGAAATCTGTTGTACAACTATCATTCATTCATTTTTTGTGGGCATGAAAGTTCACACACTAAGGGTCTGCACACCCAGTGTGTGAACTGGACAGTGTTCACGTTGTACACTTGTAAAATTTTATTCTTTCACACCGGTCAATGCCCCACCTGTCGCCATATCCGTACATTTTTCCTCCCATAGCCAATCATCCCCACTCCTGATCCGAATTCCACGCTCTAAGATCATATAAAAACCTCAATTTTTGACTAAATTGGGGTTCAGTGGGGTTCAGTTCGAGTGGGGTTCGAAAAGTTGGTCATTTTCACACATAGAGCACGGGAGCATAGATCTCACATGCTGGGCATACATCCTACATGCTGAGCATACGGCATTCACACTGTGCCTACAGAAATTCCCAGTAGTTGTCATCACCCATCCTCATCAACCGGGGCTATACATCTGCCTTATGTAGATCCACAACTACGTATAGACTGGTGCTTTGTACACAATCTTTTTCAATACATTTGATACATTTGGACAACTTTCGTTACAATTTACATCGTTTTCTATGTTTACGCACGTTTACATTTTCTGTACGTTTCATACTAGTTTACATTTAGTTGCAGTTTATGTATAACCCAACGCGTTGTAGCGGCAAACATTGGGAAAGTCCTTGTTTGATCTGCATACGGACCATCCAAGGCACTCTTCCTTCATCTTTTTCTAGCTTTCCCTCAAGCGAAGGCAGGATCTGTTGTGCCTGTCTATGAATCTTTCGGTGCCCGTAACGTTCCAGCCCAGCACCGACGATTTCAGACGGTACATAGTGGAGCTCTATCTCTATACCTATGTTCATCTTTGTCAGAACTAGACGTTGAAGGAAAAGAAAAAGATGAAGAATTGGAAGAATTACCATGGCTTCTATGGTGTTCCTTAGGATCCCTTGATTTATTGCTCCTAGGTTTCAAGGAGGTCTTAGGCGTTAAGGCCTTCCTTTATTTAGGACCTACATCATCTCCTCCAAGATTATCTATATTAGGTGAATGTAGTCTTCAAGTGTCATCATGGTGGTCATGATCATAAGAAACCCCTGCATAAGGTTGATCACTCTAGTATTCTTCATCATATATTGTGTTAGTTCTCCAATGAATGTGTGTGCTATATAGTTCGTAGTCACTTATGTGTAAGAGAGACATTATTATTGGTTTATGATGTATGTGAGTTAATATTTTTGAAAAGATATATTGTTAATACCTTTATTGCAATCTTGTATTATATAACTAATCTAGATAACTAGCACCATCCCCAGCAATGGTGCCAATGATGAGCAGCGAGGTAACCCTATGCTCAACCATACGAATCACAAGCATTCATGCATGATCCGGTCGAATTTTGTGGATGGGACTAGTTGTGGTATCTAGATTGCTATGCTTTGATCGCAGTTTGCTATCTTCCCACTTGGACTAGTGGTAGCTTTATCATGTATGGTTTAGTCCAAAGTGAGGCGTATGATGTTATCTAATTCTATGCTTCCTGATGACAATAAAGAGATAAATTAATTAAACTAATAAATAATGAAAAATAAGATCTAAGATAGCCTATGGGTGATGAGTATCTACACTTAATGGTTTGTACATGTCTTGGACTTCGTGAGACTACTTTTGAGATTTCCAAGTATATGTCACTTTTGTAGGAACTTGGAATTCAAAGCAAAAACCCCAAACTCTTGTAGATGTAACATAACTAGGAAATATCCCTTTTGATGTTCATATTAGTAGATGTTACATCTATCGTCCTCTTCTATGATTGAGTCTATAGCCTCTTCTACTATAGCTATTTTTCCTTTTTGCCAGTAAGTGTTCCTACCTATTTCTTTATTCCTTTTCCTCTTCTTGTTTTGATCACTTGATCCTTTTTACATTACCCTCTCCTCTATGGTTTTCATGTAGGTCATAACTCATTACTTCAAGCTCAGCAATAAAATTTTGTACTAACAAGGTTTGTTGTGAAATCACCTCATCAAGATCTACCTCCTTTTCCTCATCATTGATATGGTCCCTCTTCTTTTGAAGAGTTGGGGCCTAATTATATTCCTCTACATTCTCTTATTTACATAGCTCTCCTTCTTCTTTTGCCACTTGCTCAACTAGCCTCTATATCTGATGGGCTTTTAATTTAGATAATCGATCTTGGGCATAAATCCCAAGGGTCTCTCTCATTTAGTTACGAATCCCATCTATGATGTGGAAAGCTACACTTTTTAAGAGAAATCATGTCTTGGACATCGATGTAGTAGCAAATAGTATTTATCCAAGGCCACATCCAAGGATTCTTATTTTTCTTGCCTCCATCCTTAGATTTGTTTTTTTAGAGTGGACACTCTCACATATATTTGGTATTTCTTATTAAAGAGTTCTAGCACTGTGGACCATCGATGGATCGAATCTGGTTCTAATGATCTATAAAAAATTTTAAAGTTCTATAAGGCACAGGCATCATGAAAGGCTTGTAAGTGATGTTGTGAATCAGAGTTATAGCCTCCTATAAATTTAGAGATGTTATTCATATCAAGCCTTGTGATGCAACTTTCCCTTTGATGCCTATGGGTATTCTAACGGCCTCCATTATCAACGTCATGCTCCTAGTAGCCAACAAGGATTCATCATCATCATACATGTCATGGTGATGATTTCTATTTCTATTTGTTTGATTATGATGATCTCATCTATTTTTTTTCTATCATCGTCTTGACCCCTTAGTGTATCTCTATTTCTATACCTACATTCATCTTCGTCAAAACTAGACATGGAAGAGGAAGGAGGAAGATGGCAAACTGGGAGAATCACCATGGCTGCTATATTTTGCCCTTTGGTTCCTTGATTTATCTCTTCTAGGTTTGGAGGATGTCCTAGGCCTTGAGGCCCTCCTTGTTCTAGGACTTACTCCATCTTCTCTAGGATTGTCTATTAAGGGTCTTTGAATTTAGTCTTTGAGTTTACTAAGGATCTAAATGAGCATAGGAAATCCTTGCTTGTGGTTTTTTTCTCAATTTAGATCCTATCATTTCTCCTACTAGTGTTTTCATCATATGATGCATTATTGGCCCTATGTCAAGAAGACATGGTTTTCTTTGATAATATGTGTGACTTAAAATATTAATATTTTCTGAAAGGTAAATCATTAATACTTTCACAATGATCGTTTATAATCTAACTAGTCTAGATAACTAGCACCATCCTTGGCAACAACACCAATGATGAGCCCCCTACACCCAACCATACAAATCACAAGTGTTCAAGCACAATCCAATTGAATTTCATGGATGGAACTAGTTATGGAATCTAGATCATTAAGTATTGATCACAAGACACTATTTTCCCACTTGGACTAGTGGTAGCTTTGTCATATATGGTTTAGTCCAAAGTGAGGCATATGATAATTGATATTGTTATGACCTTAAACTAATCTTAACAATAAGAGAGAAATTAAGTATTTAATCTAACTAATAACAAGAAGATAAATCTAAAGTAACCTAGAGAAATAGGCATCTAGTCTTGGCTTACCATACATGCCTTGGGCTCATGTAACCATTACTAGGTTACCAAGTGTTAAGCTACTAGGTGAACTAAGCAATAACACTACTAGTATTATCAAACGATTACACTTAACTACTCAAAACCAATTATACTCATTCCACTTTACTAATGAATAAGAAAGTAAATTACTTGGAAATGTAAATGATTAAACTAAGAAAATAGTAAAAACTATGCTAAGAAAAATGATAAAACTAAGAGAATACTGCAATCGTGGGAAATAGCTCGATCTTTATTTCCAATCACACTTGTACCCAAATACAAAATGCTTAAATAAAGATGTTGTTGACTAGTTCACACTACACTGCGAGCATTCACACTTCTAGTTGCTAAGTCTAAATTCATGGAAACAAATTGCAAGAGTCTACCTAAGGATGGAATGAAACTTCTATGGATCCATGCGTCCAAGTGTTGTATTTATAGGTTGTACACATCTCATGATATTGGATATCCAATAACATAGCTTGTGCTACAATATCATATATGCAATATTGTAGTCGACCAAAATTTGACCTTTTTGTAAAACCCATGTGATGTAGCACCTACGACATCGTAGATGAAATGTAGCATCTACAATGCAGCAGCCAACTGAGATGCACTGACAGGGATGCTACAACACAGATGCAATGTAGCATCTACAACATAGCATTTGCGATATCTCAACCAACTAATGATTCATCAATAGTAATACATAGCTATCAAGCTAGTAAAATCAAAAGTAATTTTTGCATCCCATGGAAGTTTGGGCTATAGTTTACAATCTTTTACTGTAAAAAAGCCAATAAATATATTTGTAGAAAAACCATGTATATAGATATACCCAAGTTAATATATTTCTATCAATGATGTATTGTAATTTTGCTCATTTTTTAAAATAGAAAATTTTAAATTTTGACTATATTTTATGAATAAAATGCCCAAACATGGGAAAATGGACATCAAGTGCATATAACCATAATTCATATGTCTAAATTGTGAATTTCATAAATAATCTAATTGGATCTTGTAAGTGATTAGACATATAACTTCACAAATTGGGTTTAGCTTAAATACTTTATTACTCTTTGTGGTTTTTGTTAATGAAACATTCTCTTTATTATTTATGATTGTACACCTAACCTTTATGTCCTTATCTTACTTAAATATGACAATAGTTCCATCTTTAATCAATTTTGAAATAAATAATAGATTATGGCCCTTGAGTGCTAGTGTAATATATATTCTTGATCTCAGATGGTTTATTATGAATGTTCATAATAATATTTCCAATACATTTATATTTTCATATTGCTTCAGTTGGAGTCCTTGCTTCTCCAAAGTTTACATGATGTAGGTTCTTAAATAATTCAAATTTTCTATAACATGTGATGAACAACCCAAATTAGGATAACATTCAATTGTGTCAATACCCTTTTTTCCTAATATATCTCTTATAATACAAATCCATTTCATCTTCAACCATGTTATCTTCATCATTTTTCCATGTATTGTTTTGACATCAATTATTTTTATTATTTTGATTTCTTAATAGATTTTCTTAATTTATTTGTGTATTCAATGTTCATAGATTCTTCAAAGTGAACCAATAATCCTTCATAGTATATTCATGTTTGTGACATGCACCTTTTCATGAGTCATTATCTTGTCTACCTTTGTAATTTTCATTTCTTCATAGATCTTACTAACATGAGGTATACATTAGTGGTTCTTTGCTTATTCTTTCTCTTCTAGCACCTATTTTGCCTCTTCATATTGAATTCTTCCTTATAATACAAATAACTCTAGTTTATTATTCAAGATTTGATTGCTTGTACAAATACTTTCTATTGTTTAAGTAATGCACAAATAAAACATCTAACAAGTTCTTTGTAAGGAACTTTTTACCCACCTTAATGTAACTCAAGCACATATCCATTCATTTCTCCAATAAAGTTGGAGATTTTTTATTTAGATTCATTATGTTGTCCAAGACTTGATCTATAGGTAATCTTTTCATTCCATACACTAGATTGGATGCTTCTTCTAACAAACAAGATAATATCAATGCCAAGGCTACAATTCTGTTCACTCTATCTTTCTAATTAATATCAAAGTTGACTCAAACCCACATTCCCAAAGTTAGGTTGCTCTCAAGATAATTTTCATTATTCATGCCCAACCTCGATAATTTTTCATAGAAATTTTTTGGTTTTTTGTCATTACAATTTTGCCAACTAGGAATCTTATTATCATCTAAAGACAACTTCTTCATTAAGTCTTTCCAACTCCTTTAATTTCATTATTTCTATCCTATTTTTCTTGCCATGTTCTAATACTAGGTTAAAGTTTTGCTTCATGCCTCGTGAGGCTAATATAAAAAAAATATGCCAAGAATAATACTTTAAAAATTTTACTTTACTCAAAAAATGCTTGATATAAAATATAGGATAAAAATACAGTATTTACAAAATTGGTGTAAACACTGCTCATCTTCATGAGTCCTCTTCTTGCTTTCTAGCCCAACTTTTTTTCTTCTTCTTACTCCACATTGGTACAAAACAAAAAAATAATGATTTCACAAATAAATTAGTTCATGAACCGTTGCAACCCTTCTTAAGCTATCACATGTCTTTTCAAAACTTTACTTTGTGAGTTGATTCCTCAAATAATTATATTACATCACAAATGTAAACAAAAAATTCACAATTTTACAAACCTAAAAAGATTAAGAATGAACTACAACCTTAATAATTCCAAAATAAGCAATTTCCTTAAAATATTGCTTTAAATAAAAACCTATTGTACAATATATTGAAAAAGATTAGAAGAATGTTATATATTGCTTCAGTATTGCATTTTCAATTGAACATCCTATGTTACTAAAAGCATGTGAAACACCCAACTATCACTAATAATAATTGTCTTCATAATTTTTTTAATTTCAAATGATAAATGCTCCATCATTTGAACTCTTAAAATGCATAGTTAAAATAATAAATCTATAACTGAACACATGCAGCGGTAAGTAATGTGACCAAACCTTCATATAATTACCTTATAAGTTTCAAAAATATTAAATAATGCATTGAGAATGAATGCTTAATAAAATTGTATTAAATTAGAAAAATATGCTAAATTATTAATGATAAAACAAATGGAGAGAAGAAACAGTAAAGGAAATATATGATGAAGGATGCCTTATCATAGCTCTGTCATGGTAGCACGTGACAGAATATTAGGGCAAATGCTAGCTAGGGCTTTATGTAAATTGGTTACCTAAAGTTCTACAGCTCTTGTTGCTTTATTGTAAAATTTATTTTAAAAAAAATATGAGAATTGTTATATGTTACTTAACATTCTTGTGTGAGTGTCTTGGGTTGCGAAGACTATTTTAAAAATGTCATGAACCAAGAAAATCTAATTAATTTTTATATTATACATTGAAAATTTAATTATTAAGAAATGTTAATTTTTTACTCTTCTTTCAAAAATTGATAAATTTAATGTAGTCTAAATCATCAATGTAGCATTTGGAAATTATTTTTTTATTGTATCTATTGCATTTCATCTAGCTTAAGTGTATGTCTCTTGCGAGGATCTTTGAAACAAAATCTTACAACCACTACATCACTTTCATAGCAAGATCAAATCAATGTATTCTAATAGAAATTAACATCTTATGATAATATTGTGTATTTCATTTTCTAATTAAATAAAATAATAAGTTTCACAAAATTTATTTGCATAAGTTTCATTATCATTGCCATGCATCAAATCAGAATGAATTTTTATAAGAGCCAAGCCATCTATGATCCTCCATGGCTATGCAATACCATCCTTGACCCCTTCTATAACTTAGTGGTATAGCATCCTTCTTGTAAATTAGAGGTCTATAGTTCAATCTTATGTGGAGGCATCATCTTATTCTTTCACATCGTGGTCTCTAGTAATGATGAATCATTTGAAAAATTTGAGTGATTTGGCACAATTTATGATATAAAATAAGTCCTTCTATGTTATAGGTAGACTTGAACCTTGATTCTACTAATCACAAGAAAAACTTTCTACCCATTTTGTTAAGGTTGAGACACTGGTGTCAAAGCTTATGCACTCACTATCCTTGAAGAGTATATATTTTATTTATCTAAGTAATATTTAAAAAATAAATTCATGTAGTTATCATTTGTGAGGTAATAATGAACTTTAATATAGTACTTCTAAGTTGTTCCAAGTTATAATACTTAGGCAAACATTCTCATATAATCATCATCATCATCATCATCCTAGCATTATCCAAACAAAATGGGGTTGACTACATGAGTTTCTTTTTTTTCATTCACCTCTAGGAAGAGATAAATCTTTGTTTGTTTCAACATTCTCAAATAATCTCGTTCTAAATTAAGATTTTCTTAAATTTATGCTTCATTATACTTTTCTAACAACAACTTGCGCTCTTAGTTAACAATACAAGTCTTGAAGAAGGGTTCAAATAAATTTAGGGAGACAAGTAGGTACTAGACGCTACTAGACCAATTTCTTATTTTATCTAGTGACTATGAGAAAAAGGATATATAAACCTTGATAGAGTTAAAAACTTAAAAATCACATTGATATTGCATTAAAAGTTTGCAGAATAATGTCACACATTTGCATAAAAATTTAAAAGAGTCACAAATCTTATTGATGAGCTAGAATTTAGTAATTGATAAAATAGATCATATGTTATGTTAATATTTCAAATTAATCAATTTCATTTCTCAGGAATGCCATTCTTCATCATAAATTAAAGAGATACATAACTGCAAGTCAAATGCATTTCTGATGAGCCGTGATATGGGGTTCACGATATCGGAGCCCGCCAAGTGATATCGGACACTTGATGTCGGAACCTATCTTGTTGCCTATAAATAAGAGACCAAGGCACTTGGTTTGGGCATTAGTTAGTTTTCTTAGTCCCTTAGCCGAACTCTTACAATTTTCCCTTCCTAGAGTTAGAATTATTTCTAAGTATCCACAGTAGGAGTCATAAAGTGAACGGATCTTTATTTGAGCATTGTGTACCTGAGCACACCTTGTGTCTAGAAATAAAGATGAACTTTGTGATAAACCTTGCAACATTCTGAATAGCTTATTTATTGCATTTAAATGTTATTTATAGTTATTTAATGCTTTCATTAGTTAAGTGGTTGTTTTATAGAATTATTAATTTTCAACAAGTAAGAACACTTGATACGATCACTTCGAGCATACGTAGAACACTTGGTAACTTAGTAACGACTAACATTTGGTAATTCCAATAGTGTTACACTAGTTCAGGATGTGTCTGGCAAGTGGAAATGGATGCTGGTGTTAGGACTAGTTAAAGCCTAGTTGATTAGTTAAATTAAATTAGTTACTCAATTATTTCATTCTCAATTTTAAGCACTAGGAACATAAAACATAAAAATCATAAAAATCATATACCTCAAGTTTACTTAATCATATAATTGTGCCTTACAAGTAATATTGGGAAGATAACAACTACATAACCCATTCTTGTTTTGTGAAGGCACATAAGCACTTAGTCCTTGGAGTTTGACCGGATCGCACGTGAACACTCATATTCGTATGGTTGGGCATAGGGATACCTTCCTGCTCATCATTGGCACCATTGCCAGGGACTTTCTTTTTTGTGTGCTAATTAGAACTTATGAATCCTCCCATCATTGGAATGAACCCTTGGGGTTAATTATCTTAAAATCATCAGAAAAGGAGAAGAGAAAAGTAGTGCACACTAAGTAATCAGTCATGTCTCCTTCTTCTTATGAGAGTGCTTCACCACCTAGGTCTAACACAATGAATAATCAGAGGTGGAGTACACATGATGATCTGCCAGTGCCCCAATAGTTTCTCTTGGTATATGCTCATCCTGATGAGTATGTACCAAACATTACCTTTATCCTCCAGCAGGATGAATAATTAAAATGGCGTGATTTAGAAGGTAACATAGTGTTACCTCCCGATCGCTCAATCCCAAGCATGCTTCTTCGTGCTCTTACATGAATTGGTATGCAGCACTTACATGAAAAATACATAATGCATGAACATGACTCAAAAGAGTATCGACCCATGAAGGCATAATTTCAAAGGGACCTACAACAGGAGAGACATTACAAATGCATAAAAGGGAAGTGATCTCAGGATGTCTTGTATGTTCTAAGTGAAATTGAGGGTGGTGAACCTACCTCAAGAGGCTTCCCCCAAAACGATGTTCCTCTCATTGACTTTGATCAAGGGGTTGTGTATTAGAATCTTCACTTAACTATCCATAACTTGGATTCTGGTATCGACGGACACAAAGGGTCCAAAAAAGGAACACGAACACATGACAAATATGGATACTCTAATCATAACCATGACCAAGGCTGCAAACACTAAAGAGAAGGTAGCAAGCATTATCATGATGCCAGTCCTCCTTCCTCTTCACCTTCATCATCTCCTTCCTCCTCTCCTTCAAGATCTGAATGCAATCACAAAGGAAAAGACCCTGACGATAATGGTAGGAAAAATAGAGATCATAGATAAAATAGTCGAGAAAGGGGACAAGGGTATTCCAGAGAGACACATCATGAAAGAAGGGAGAGTAGGGAATAGCCTAGGCATCACAAACACCATAGATAATACGATAATGATGAACCCCTACTCACAACCTGAAGTATGTTAGATATAACAAAGGCCTTTAGGATTCCAATAGGGCACCATAAGGATAGTAGGATCAAAAAACTAGACATGAACAACATCCCATTATTTGAAGGGGGATACAATGCTGATCCTGAAAACCATCTACAAGCATTTCATGATGCATGTGCCTCACAAAATATAGAAAAAAAGTGGCAAAAACTAAAGTTATTTCCACAGACACTGATCAAGAAAGTGGAAATCTCGTACTAGTCCTTAGAACCATAATCCATTTGTTGATGGAGTACCATGTTAGAGCTATTCAACAATAAGTATCAAACGTACTCCCGAGTATCCAACGTACATAAGCAAATCCAAGGATGGAAACAAGGAGGACACAAACCCTTGGATGCTGTCATGGGCCAATATTATGCATTATTACATTGTTGCCCCAACCATGGTTACTCACAAAAGGAACAACTACACCATCTTGTAGATGGGCTTAGCTATGAAACGTAAAGAACCCTTGGGACGTATGCCCAAGGAAGGCTATCTGAGCTCAGGGCCCATCAAATATAAAGATTTTTAGAGCAAGTTGCCAAGGAGGAAGGTGAGTTAAGGAAAAGAGAAAGTGCGAAGGAATACAACAAAGATCCTTCCCTCTAAAAGAAGGAAGTTATATTTTGTGAAGATGAATAAGAGTCACCACTTGAAGAGATGGTGAGTATAAAGACTTTTCCCATTCAAAAATTTGCATCAGAAGTATCGGCAAAGGTAGATCAAATGAAGAACTCCCTAGATGATAAATTTCAAACCGTTCTAAAAATAGTAGAAAAGTCTAGAGAACAAAGTAGTGACCAAGAGAGAAGGAAAAAGAAAGAAGCTGAATATGCACTTAATAAGGGTAAGGACAAAGTTTTCGTCATTGAAGTGGTTGTGGATTCAGACACAAAAAATGATGGTGGATGTGAGATATGCTAATATGACCATCTTAAAGGATGTTGCCCAGTGGTTCAAGTCAACAACTATAAGGGGGATTTCCCAATCATTATGGCAAGAGCATGGCTAAGCACAATTGATGCACACCTAGGAATACATAATCTTTCCCTATAAATATCAAAAGAAAATATGTTTGGAAAGATTGAGAAGAAGAAATTTCCATGCATCGCATACAGTGACACAAGGTGCAACTGCGTGCAGAAAGCCTAGTTTGTACAACGCTTAACATTACCTGCATGCAACTAGTGTGCAGAAATAACTGACATACAAAGATGCCTATATGCAGCAGCCACAAGATAGGAAGGCACCCAGTGGATAACAGCTAACCGAGAGAGCAACTCAACTCTATACATGGAACCAACTAAGAGCTTATCTTGTGCCTACATTAATAGCATAGATACATTAGAGCAAGTCCATCACCAACTTTCAAGTACTAACATCAAAAATATCAACTAGGGGAAGTTAGAAATTCCTGATGAGTTTAAGCAAGAGCCCCTTAAGTTAAAATTTTTGCCCACTGATATGGAGTACACATTTCTTAACAATGGAAAATCAGTAATCATCAATGCTAAGCTCGCTCCTCAACAGAAATAAAACTGCTAAAAATGGTAAACAATTGGTTGAAAGCCTTTACCTGGTCATATCCTAAATTAACTGGAATAGATCCTAGGATAAGCGAACATAGAATTTACACTAACCCCTCCATGAAGCTTTGATGACAACCGCAAAGGTGATTGAACCCAAAGCTTAAGCAAGTGGTTAAAGAAGAAATTGAACAACTTCTAAAAGTTGAGTTCATCTACCCCATTATTGACAATGAATGGGTTAGCCCATTAGTCATTGTGCCTAAGAAGGAATGTAAATGGAGGGTGTGTATAGACTTTAGGCTACTGAACATGGAAACATTTAAAGACCATTTTCCATTGTCATTCGTGGATCAATTATTAGATACCATTGTAAGTCATTGTTATTATAGTTTTTTGAATGGTTACAGTGGGTATAATCAAATTCAAATAGCACCAAAAGATCAAGCCAAGACTACATTCACAAGTCCTTAGGGGACATTTGCATATAAGCAAATGTCGTTTGGCTTATACAATTCCCCAGCAAAGTTTCAACATTTGGTTCTAAGTATATTTCAATAGAAAATAGGAAATGGTGTGGAGGTCTTTATGGACGATTTCTCCACCTTTGAAGTAGACTTTGAGCAAGCATTGCACTGATTGGAGCAAGTATTGAAACAATGTGTTGAGACCAACTTAAGTCTCAATTGGCAAAAAAGCCATTTAATGGTCCAATAGGATATTGTATTAGGGCATAAGATTTCACAAACAAGGATAGAGGTAGATCCTGAAAAGATTAAAGTCATCCAAGGAATCACTTGTCAACCTGAAACTGTAAAAGATATCCAATCATTCCTTGGACATATTGGCTATCATAGACACTTCATTGAGAACTTTTTAAAGTTTGCAAAATCATTGGTAGCATTAATGAAGAAGGATGTACCCTTTAAATGGACCACGGAATGTAAGCTAGTTTTCCAAACCTTGATACAGAAGCTCGTAGAAACACCCATTCTACAAGCTCTTGACTAGTCTAGACCATTCCATATAATGACAGACATGTCCAATTTTTCTTTAAGAGCTATACTTACACAGTTAGATGACCAAAAATGGCCTTATTACATTCACTGTGCAAGTCGGAGTATTGTTGGTGCACAACTCAACTACACCGCAACAACAAAAAAGAGTTAATGGTTGTGTTGTTTGCAATAGAAAAATTTAGGCACTATGTATTGGACTATAAGATATTTGTACACATGGATCATAGTGCAATTCGGTTCCTAATGAATAAACCAATGGTGAGCCCTTGGATCATACAATGGTTCATGATGTTACAAGAGTTTGATCTTATGATGATCGATAGTAAAGGCACCGAGAATGTTGTTGCTGATCATTTATCTCAGTTACGATGGGACAACAAAGAGGAAAAATATCCAATTTTTGACCATTTCCTTGATGAACTCCTCTTTGCAGGTGTAATAAAAAATCAATTAACCATAGCTACAAATTGGTATAGTACCATTCTTACCTATCTCCTCACATAAGAAACACCACAAGGGCTAGACATTAAAAAGAAATAACAGCTTCTTCACTAAGCCAAATATTTCATGGAAATCAACAGACATCTTTATAACGTATGTTTCGATGGCTTGGTCTGATGGTGTGTTCCTGATATAGATCAATTACAAGTTCTCTAAGATGCTCATGAGGGCCCTTGTGGGGGTCATTATGATAAAAGACAAATAACCATTAAAATCTTGCTTGCAGGATATTATTGACCTATATTGTTCCAGGACACTCATCATTTCGTCCAATCTTGTGAGCACTACCAACATGATGGGTGAATGGATGCTAGGATGAAGGGTCCACAACAATGGATTCAAACCTTAGGACCCTTTGACATATGGGGAATTGATTTTATGGGGTCTATTACACCGATCTCCAATGGAAAAGCATACATTGTTGTTGCTATTGACTATTTTACAAAGTGGATAGAAGTAGTCACTATTACGAACTATACATCATCTATTTCTGCATGATTTGTTCAACAAAAAATTGTAAATATGTTTGGTGTGCCTCATGCACTTATTTTTCATAATGGTACACATTTTACAGGTGCGACTTTTTGAAAGTTGATGCAATGCTTAGGAGTTGAGCATAAGCTGACTACACCATATCATCCTCAAGAGAATGATCAAGATAAAGTCACCAATAGGGATATCACAAGAATATTGACACAAACCATTAGCAAATATAGGCGAGACTAGAGCACCAAACTGAATGATTCTCTTTGGGCTTACTGCTCCATGTGGAAACTCCCTATAAGCTATTTTCCCTACGAGTTAGTGTACAGTAAACTTCCAATACTTCCTATCCAAGCTGAGCTTCATACACTATCTACAACATGTGACCTCAACCTTAACCTCAGTCTAACATAGAAAGAATGGTTAATGAACCTTAACTTGCTAGATAAAAATTGATTAGCCTCCCTATCATCTAATGAATTGCACAATGCCTTCAACAAGCAATGTCATGACCTAATAATTAGGAAATTTACATACCAACCAGGAGATAAGGATCTTTATTAGAATCCTGCACATGTGCCACAATGAACTAAATTTCAAACACTGTGGGAAGGACCTTATATTATTCATGAAACTTTTCCTTCAAGGGTCATGATGATCTATAAACCTAAAAGCCTAGGTAGGAAATTATTAGTCAACATCTAGCAAACCAAACCTTTCCATTAACATAAAATGGCCAGTACTAACACTACCTCTATTAATGGACAACCTTGCTCATTATTTCATATCTCCTCCTTCCAACTTAGTTGTGGAGGAGATGGCCACCAATGCTAACCATTCTAAGCACTCAGTTTCCTTTGTCTTTTTTTTATACATATTTTTGTTTTACACATTTTTCATCTTTACTTGTTTTTATTTTACACCATCATTAATATTTTTACTATTTCTTTCTCTGTTACATTTTTGTTTGAATTATTTTCAGTTGTCACATAATAAGTGCTCATGATAGTGGGTTGGACTATAATGGTGTTGGTTGCTAATGTTTGGTTTTTACCTTTGACTTTTAATGTTGATGCTAAGATATGGTTTCTTTTGATAAAACAGGCAATGAGTTCATGTCATCTATTCATCCATTCAACTCTATGGTCTCCCTTTGTTTTGGAAATGTGTTGTCCCCTTTTCTAAGTAAACTTATTAATGAATTGGTGGCTTAGTATTCTTCAAACTGAGGAAAGACTCAAATGGATGAAAAAGGGTGTGACCTCAAGGGGATTCGATGCAATTGTGCTAGCTATTCTCTTGGGTACTTGGATGTTTTTCATAAAGTCTTCTACCATTCTGCTATTAGTTAATATATCAAGAAGTTGTCTGAATCAAATAAGTCTTTGCATGATGTGGTTCTCACAAAAAAATAATATAAAAAAATAAACAAAACTGGTGAGAATTCAAAGCACACCCCTTAGACATAATAAAGGAAAATGGGCTACAAGCACTGGTTATGGCACTGGAAAGATATGTTACCCATGCCTAAAGGTTCTCTCTAACTAAGGCCCTCCCTCACTTCCTATTTCTTTATTCCTTGCTTTTTGGAATGGTGGTTGCTTTGTAGAAGCATTCTTACTACCTCAGGAGGATGGATTAGTCAAGTGTCTTGATGCAAGGTTGATGGATGTGGTTAGTTTTAATCTGGATTTGGACCAAATTTTATTAAGTCACCTTAATGGCATACTACACAACGAACTCTACACAACCTTAATTCTGGGATTCCATTCCATTCTCTCCACTCTTTCCATATTACTTTCAATAGTCCACCTCATTGCCAATTTTATGATTAGTCTATATCTTAGTTAACGCATTGTTATTCTTTGGTAAAGTCTTGCAGGTAAGTTCTTAACCATTGTTTCCATATGTCATTCCTAAAGCCTCAGAACTCTTTGGTTTGTGGGTTTTTCATGGCATAAGGGGCATGAGCCTACTTCGAGGAGGATCCACTAGCATTCCTTTATGGTGCAATTATTACATTTTTTCCCGTAAACATTTCCTGCAATCAACCATTTGCCATTTCACCCCATCCACGACATCCATTTTTGTTTTATTGGCTTCACTGTTCTTCTTCCTATAATCTTCCTTGTTTTTTGTTTTCTATTCTATTGCTACCAGAGGTTTACTCTTAGTCGTGGGCACCCTGTTTCAAATTTTTTCATTCTATTACTTATCTCACCCCTACACCCTGGGCATTTATCTACTATAGACCTCTAACCCAGTATCGGCCATACCCACAACCTAGCCAAGGTGCTTCATATCGAGGCAAGGTATCAGCTACATTATGTCTTATCTATCTTTTCTAATTCGTGATTGTGTTGTATGTGCAGATGGCGATTATACAAACAATGGACTGGGAGAGAGAACTCAAGATTGACTCGAGCTAGAACAGTTATGCAAGAAACACACTTCATCATATGGCCATGGATGAACAATGGTGTGCACAATTTTGACATTGGCAGCAATGCGCCTCATTTTCTTTTTTCTCTCTCTCTCTCTCTCCAAGCTATCAAATGAAGGTCTGGATGTCATCTACGTACAATGTTCACCACAATGGCTATGAACATCAATGTTGTAATATGTTTGTCAATCCGTTCATTGGGCATGTAAGTTTTTCATTCCATGTCACTATTAGATTGTTGTATAGTCAATAATCCCATACCTTCCCAATATTTTTTAAGGAACTCGAGGATGAGTTTTCATTTAGTCGTGGGTGTATGATGAGCCGTGATATCGGGTCCATGATATCAGAGCCCACTAAGTGATATCGAACACCTGATGTCGAAACTTGTCTCATTGCCTATAAATAAGAGACCGGGGCACTTGATTTGGGCATTACTTAGTTTTCTTAGTCCCTTAGCTGAACTCTTGCAGTTTTTCCTTTCCAAAGTTAGAATTATTTCTGAGTGTCTGCAGTAGGAGTCATAAAGTGAACAAATCTTTATTCAAGCATTGTATACCTGAGCACACCTTGTGTCCAGAAATAAAGATGAACTTTGTGATAAACCTTGCAACATTCTGAATAGCTTATTTATTACATTTAAATGTTATTTATGATTATTTAATGCTTTCATTAGTTAATTAGTTACTTTTATAGAATTATTAATTTTCAACAAGTAAGCACACTCAATACAACCACTTTGAGCATACGTGGAACACTTGGTAACCTAGTAACAACTAGCGTTTGGTAATCCAAGTAGTGTTACACTGGTTCAAGATGTGTCTAGCAAGTGGGAATGGATGCTGGTGTTAAGACTAGTTAGAGCCTAGTTGATTAGTTAAATTAAATTAGTTACTCAATTATTTCATTCTCCATTTTAAGCACCGGGAACATAAAACATAAAAAGCATAAAAATCATATACCTCAGGTTTACTTAACCATACAATTGTGCCTTACAAATAAGCTTGGGAAGATAATGATTGTAAAACCCATTCTTGTTCTATGAAGACGCATACGCACTTAGTCCTTGGAGTTCAACCAGATTGTGCGTGAACGCTCGTATTCGTATGGTTGGGCATAGGGGTACCTCATCGTTCATCAATTTTCTTTCAATGTTGATGAGTGGCGAGGTACCCCTACACTCAACCATATGAATACGAGTGTGCACGCACGATCCGGTCGAACTCAGCAAACTAAATGCCTTAACACCACAAGAAACACTTGGGGTTAATCATTCGTTGTCTTCCCAGGCTTGCTTGTAAGTGTCACGGTGTATGGTTAAGCAAGTCTGAGGTATGTGATTTTTTTGGTATTTTCA